>CM021733.1:118608948-118875588 GCA_011075105.1 Heteronetta atricapilla
TCATTATGTGTGACACAAGGTCATTCCGTATGCCTGCTTTCTTCAGCAGTTCCCACCACGCTCTTCTGAGGCCGCCCTGAGCAAAGCAGCCAGTCATTTCTGCAACATCAGTTTAAGGAAATCCTGCTCTCGATCCTGATTTGGGAATTACCCGAGTGCCTGCCAAAAAAGCGTGGCTTCGGTCGTCACCCCCACTGTGACACTGCAGGCTCTCGCTCTGCTTTTGCTGTTCCCTGCTCTCCATCTCAGCGCTCCTCCAGGCGTTGTCCTTGCCTGGCGTAAGGCGCCGTGCTCCCAACCGCCCCGCTCTGCAGCCGGCCACACGTCGTGCAGCACCGGGGAGGGCAAGGCGGTAAATCAGGTCCGTAATGCTCCAGAAGTACCCGGTCAGGCAGTTAGTCTTGCTCCCACGAGGCAGGATCGGCCACATCCAGGTGTTTTCTCATCGTTTATCTGGTGCTGTTTGTGAAAGACGAGCACCAGCTGCAATATTATTACTAGGTGTTCCTTTAGCTAGTGAGCAGACGTCTGCTAGGAGCCGGCATTTCCGTCCCAAACCATTCTGTGGCTCTGTGCTTCTGTTATTTCCAACAGGCAGATATCCCTCCAACTTCACGCCTAGACAGTAAATAACCTGACAAAGATGGGCTGCCCAAGAAAAAGGAAAGGGGAAAAAAAGGTAAAAACAATCCAGGCACCTCCCCCTTCCCCTGTGTTTCGGTGTTACACGGCAAGGCCTAGCAGCAGATGCGAGTTGCGGTGCTGCTGCTTGGTGTTCAGTACCAGGGCGGCCTGAGGGCAGGAACTGGGCAAGGAGCGGCCTTGGGCAGGGGCAGCAGAGCATGCACAGGGCAGTCACAGAATCACAGAATCCCAGAATTTCTAGGTTGGAAGAGACCTCAAGATCATCGAGTCCAACCTCTGACCTAACACCAACAGTCCCCACTAAACCATATCCCCAAGCTCTACATCTAAACGGCTTTTAAAGCCCTCCAGGGATGGGGACTCCACCACCTCCCTGGGCAGCCCGTTCCAGTGCCTAACAACCCTTTGGGTAAAGAAGTTCTTCCTAACATCCAACCTAAACCTCCCCTGGCGCAACTTCAGCCCATTCCCCCTCGTCCTGTCCCCAGGCACGTGGGAGAACAGACCAACCCCCACCTCGCTACAGCCTCCCTTGAGGTACCTGTAGAGAGCGATAAGGTCGCCCCTGAGCCTCCTTTTCTCCAGGCTGAACAAGCCCAGCTCCCTCAGCCGCTCCTCGTAGGACTTGTTCTCCAGGCCCCTCACCAGCTTCGTCGCCCTGCTCTGGACCCGCTCAAGCACCTCCACGTCCTTCTCCTCAAAGTCCCGGAGGCTCGGAGGGACGGTGGCGCTCCCCTCATTGCCTTTGTGACCGCTGGAGAAGCAGATGGGGCAGCGCAGTGTCCCGCGGGGGAGCAGAGCAGAACTCCTGCCCTTGCTTCATCCGAGCCGTGGTGAGCCGGTACCGGCCTTTGGCACAGGGCGTCGAGCAGAGGGCCCCAGCGGTGTCTGAACGGGGCTCTACAGAGCAAAGAGACGAGGCAGCGTCTTGGTGAAGCCGTACCCGTCCTGCCGGTATGTGAGGAGGGAACCGGCCTCCATTTAGTCCTGAAATTTTCAGTATTTTACTGCGGTTTTTCTACAAGGATTAATCATTCGTTTTCTCCTTCAATAAATTGCTGTTAAATAAATCTGACTCTATCTCCCCGTTGCTGTTAGCACACTCTAACCATACGTAGAACAGACTGACCGCTGTTTCAGGGTTGGCAAACCCTGGTACCTCGCAAAATGTCACCAGATTTTGCCAGAGTGAAAATTCTCGGTTAAATGGACCTTTAACACCGTCAGGTTTCTATGGTAATGCAGCTTTTGTGTCAACTACATTAAGAAGACTGAAGTGTAAAGGGGTTTTTGGCACTGCCCTTCAGCCTCCTGTGACCGGGTGACATCCCCACCCCTTCTGTTATGCCTCCTGGGGACGAGAAGATGGTGCTCACTGTTCTTAACACACAAAACCTACTATTGCAACTCTTTTCTGCCGGGCTCTGTCCCACAGCCTTCCCTAATCCTCAGCTGATGAGGGAAAAGCTGTGCAAAGCAACTCGTGGAGTTGTTTAAATGGGTGTCACGAGGTTCACCGCTTCCCCAGGTGCTGCTGTAGTGCCGCAATTAGTTCTGCAGCTTCCCTCCAAAAGTGCTCTTAGGATTTAAGGGCATCAAGAGGCATAAGCTCAGCTGCGCATGTTTTTCCAATTAAGAGAGCTTGAAGTGAGGAGAGCGCGTACTTTACTTACGTCCTTTTTAAACCTAAAGGAAACAAGCTCAGCTTGTCGAGCCCCGTCCTTGGGGGAGCCAGAGCATTTCTCTGTATGTGCGCGTCCTTGCGTTACACCTCCGCTTGGCTGCGTGCTGAGTTCTTAAAAGGCTGTAAACTTTCTGAGAGCTTTCGGGTCCGGGGACCCAGGGGTGTATTCTGCCTGGTTTATCCCCTCGTCCGCCCCCCCCTCGCTTTGGGGCCCGCCGCTGAGCTCAGGCAGCTGCGACTCGCCGGGCTTTGCCGGCTTCTCCTGTTTGTTCTCCCGAAGCTCCGTTGCAGCACCAGGGGCTCAGAGGATGCGCAGAACCCTACGGCGCGGCTTTTTGGGGTCAGCTCCAGGGGTGAGTCCTCCCCCCAGGCGGGGATTGCAGCCTGTGCCACCTTGGGAAGGTTGGTTCCGTGGGTCCAGGGGCAGCATGAAAATTAAAACATGAGCAGAACACGAGACTGGGGAGAAGCAACCCGCCTGGCTTAATGCTTCTGCTCCACGCAGAGCCTCGGGTTTCTGCAGTGACGGGCTTCACAGAGGATGTGGTTTCTGCTCCGCTGTTCACGTGTCTCAGACCAGCAGCAGCCAGGCTGTGGCGGTGCACGGGGGGCAAATGTTGAGCTGCTCTTGTGTTTTCTTCACGTGTAACAGTGGCAAACTGGGATCTGTGTCAGAGGGACGGGGCACGGCGTTGGCCTGGCTGCGGGGTGTTTGCAGTGCTGGTGGGCTGGGAGCCTGGAACTGGGAGCCTGGAACTGGGAGCCTGGAACTGGGAGCCTGGAACTGGGAGCCAGAACCAGGAGCTGGGAGCCAGGAGCCTGGAGCCGGGAGCTGCCCGCAGACCTGAAGCTGCGTCTCTTGGTTCTGCATGTTCCAGTCCCGGCC
This sequence comes from Heteronetta atricapilla, assembly GCA_011075105.1. Taxonomy (NCBI): domain Eukaryota; kingdom Metazoa; phylum Chordata; class Aves; order Anseriformes; family Anatidae; genus Heteronetta; species Heteronetta atricapilla. Next base: position 118,612,164 of record CM021733.1, read on the forward strand.
CTTCCTGCAGAGAAACAGCAAATCTCGCGGTGTCCCTGGTTCTTTTCATGTCCTTTACCATTTTCTTCAATTTCCTGAATGCTGTCAAACCCTGTAAGAACTTTCTGATGCTATGTGACCAGCGCTGCAGCATGCAGGCGAGCCAGCCGGCATAGCCAGGCTGTGAGCACTGCACACACCTCGTCTCTCCAGCCTTGCTCTGGTCATCCTGCGGGCCATCAAGTACCTGTCGGCCATCTCCTTCCTGAGCTGACATGGTTAATTTGGATTAGCACAGGTTCTACCTGTGGCCTGGTTGTTCTCCTCCAGAAATAAATGTACTTGCTTCCAGCCTACCCTGGGCACTGACATGTTCCCTGCTTAGCCCGTGGCCTTGCAGAACGTGTGTCAGTTCCTTGAACGCTGGACCCTGTTCCTTCCTTCCATCCAGCGTCAGAGTAAGGCCAATTCTCTGTTTTTTAAACAAGTGCCAAATAATTTTTAGAAACCTTTTTCAGGGGGCGTGTTGAACATCTCTGGAAGTCTGAGAGACTTGGCAACAAGCTGGCTTTTCTTCCCATTACTCCTTATTGATGCATTAAAAGAATTCCTGCGAGCTGATGTTCTCATGAACTCTCTCCAGGTGTTACCAGGCTGCGGTCTCTCCAGCACCTTTTTTTTTCTCCCTGAACTCTGATTTCAAGCAGACTGAGAGACAAACACGACCTCACAAAGGCAGTAGAGGCAGCCCGTCGCCGGAACTTGCTGCTGTGACTTAAATGACTGGTTTCCTCCTGTAGGCGACACCCAGGAGTTGTTCTTAGTGGCATCTCGGAGTCCGATACAGCATCTCCAGCCTTCTAGGAAGCTTGCTGTTGACGTTTCGTTCCTACGCCACAATGCAGTTTTACTTTGTATGATCTGCTGTTACTAATTTCGTGCCTTTTGCTGAAGTTGCTCTCCGGTGCTCGCTGTCAGCGCACCGTTCAGCAGCTTCCCTCCCCTGCGGACGCGGAGCAAACCCCAGCGCACCTTTCGTTAACGCAGAGCTCTCGTGGTTCTCTCTCCCCTCCTTCCTACCAGGAAAGGATCCGAGTTTAGCCCCGTGCAGGCTGCAGCTCATTGCTTCGGGAGGCAGTAATTCAGACCGCAGACACGAAGCTGTGTACTGTCCTTTAGGGTTTTGGTCACCCACTTCTCTGGGATCAAACACTCTTTTGCAGTTTTTTTTTCCCTTGATATTCGAGCTGGCATTATTATCCGTACTAATTTATGTGTAGATAGGTGGATACGTGTAGATACAGACCCCCAATCTGCTAACGTACGCTGCTCTGTTAACCTGCTGCTCCCAGTCTCACAGCTCTGGAGTTCATTGCAGGAGCAGCCGCGTCTCGCTGATACTCCTGCTGATGTGTGTGGTGTCTGCTCTGGTATGGTCCCGTGCAACGTGAGGCATTCCAGCTCGTGTCAGTTTGCTTTTTTGGTCTCTTTTGTTGCACTCTCAGCCTCAGCAGTGACTGGCCCGGCTGTGCTGGGTGCCTGCCCTGTCAGGTACGCACACCTGGGAGGTGAACCTGGCTGCTGGCCACTACAGTGCGGGTTTGCCAAGGCAATAGCTGGGAAATTGTCCTTCTGGCCTCGGGCACCGCCGGGGCTGGGGCACCCACAGCTCCTGGGGCAGCCTGCGCCACGGCCTCGCCACCCTCAGAGGGAAGGATTTCCTCCTGACACCAAGTGGCCTCCCTGGCTGGCCACATAGCCGTCAGCATTTTCAGTATCCTGTGCCAAAGAGGTTTAACAGCCACATAACCAGCTGGGATTTGATTCCTATCCCTGGTTTCTTGGTTGGAAGGGGACAACATGGAAGTCCACACCATGGGAAACGAGAAGCCTTGCTTTAGGACTCCACATGGCGAGGACTGGATTTGTTTGCACTCTATCTGGGCTCGTCCAGTGAGCATATCTGTTCATGTGCTGGTATAGGCAGCATATTCCCGCATTTCTGTCTTAAGGAGTGAGTGATAGTCACGTTCCACTTTGCTTCCATGTCATTTCTCTTCCCACTCTTACACGGGGTGCAGAAGTGCCACCAGGCAGGTACCTGACCACGGGTCATTCCAGATGAAGATAACCATTATCTGTGTCTGTGTTTTTATTTAGACTTCAGTTAGCTAAACCTGTGTGAAGCTGAAACTTTTTCAGGCTGCAGTGTTGTTCGATAGCAGCTATTTGCGTGATTAAAATCATGGAAAAGAAATGGACGAGAGATGAAAGATCTGCAGTTGGTCATAGGAACTGCTGTTGGCTTTCCGAGGAGAACAGCTGCCTTGTGGATACAGGACTAGGAAGTAGAAATGATTCTCCTGTTACACAAGTAACACTTGCTGGAGGTGCAATTTTCATGAGCCTCCTGAGATGGTCTGAAATAGTGAGGACTGGCTGATGTGCTGCAGGCAGACCTATAAAGGTTGCCTTGTCCGCTGTGTTCACACGTCCTTTTTTCTTGCAGTGTCATCTAGACTGTCACAGACGTCCTCCCCCCAGTCAGGCTGCCCGTCACCCTCCATCCAAGCAGGCAAAGTCATCTCCTCGTCCCAGAAGCACAGCAAGAAGGCACTCAAACAGGTAAGCAGCGCGGTCTGGAGCCTAGTCTAGGGATGGTTGCACTAACTCTGTTTCTCTGGTAAATCACCCTTCCAAGTGAACTGCACTCCGCAAGGAAGTACGTCGGGATTTCCTGGCTGTCTCGTAGTAAACAGGGCTTTGTCAAAACATCCCTCTCTCCTACAGGAGACTGGAAATACCGTGCTATTCAGCGCTTTGCCTTTGCCCAGAAAAAGCAGCTGGGAACTTTGTCGTTGTTATTTTAGATAATGGATGTAAGACATTGTTTATTTTCACCCAACCTTTTGTTGAGTGTCCTTAGCTTTCGGCAGTCTGTTTTAGAAAATGGAATGTCTTTTTGAGAAAAGAATTAAGTCCTCTGACTTCCTCCCCTAATTAGGGGCGTACTTTCCCTTCCAAGGGATTCTGCGGGCAAAGGGTGTATTTCTGGAGGGAGGAAGGGGAAGGATTGCACGCTGACTTTGCACTGCACTTCTGCTGGGCATCAGGAGAGAAAGAGGAGGGCTGGTTATTTTCCAGGCTTGGGGAATGGCTGTCCTGTAGGTAGTGTGTATTGCAGGCACTCGGGGTGGAATGGGTAAGTGTTTGTACCTCAAATGATCTGTTTCTTTCAATGAAAAATGCAAGATGAATTAGTCCCCCGAGTTTCTTATTTGCAGGTGTTTCCCCAGCTGCATTGTTTAGTTTTCCATGAGCCTTAGAAAGGAAATGCTTTAACAGGGTTAGATTGACTCCTCAGTCAAGTGAAATCTGTAAGGAGTTGTGAATCAAGTTGCAGGGGAGGCGCTGGTCGAGGGATTACAGAAGCTTCTCACAGACTGATGAAACCAGGCTGTGTTCCGGATCGGATTCACCTTTACCAGCCCAGCCTGCTTTCTTCAATTTGCCAGCTGGGAAACAACACTCAAAGTGGTGTTCAGCCACCAGAGATGCCTACGGTGTTTGAAAAGGATTTGCAGTGAGAGAGGAGGATCTAATTAGGGCATATTGTTGAGGAGAGTATTACATGAGAAGATGAGGAAACTGAATAAACTGCAGCTTCGTTTCCAGCGAGTGTCAGGTTGATGTCAAAATGAGATGCCTGCTTTAGGGAATCTTCTCTCTTTCATTTCCCAGGTCGCTGTTTCTCAGCAGAAGCAGCAATGTTACTATGGCATCGCTTGCTGCTGTTGGGTGAATTAAAGACGTGCGATGGTGTTGTCACTTCAGGCAGATTTTTGGAAGTTAAGAGTCAGGCTTCCGCTTTCATTTGAATCCTCAGACTGTTGCTTCTCACTAATTCATGATATTAACTATACTCTTTGCCATCCCTTCCTCACCCCTCCTTAAGCCTGGCTGGCCATCGTTTGTCTCCAACATCCACCAAGCCTTTTCCCTTTTAAGAGAGTGATCAAACACGTTTAGGGTTTGTTACAAACAGTCCTTTTTCCACCGTTGTGTTCAGCAGTTCCTCTTCATTTCCCCTGTTCTGTGGGCCCTATTTCCAGACTCCATCTACTCTTCACCTCTGCTCCCAGCCCGTCATTACATGCCTAACAGTTTTCCGCTGTTGGTGTCTGAGTTCCTTGTGCCCTGTTACCACCAGCCTTCCTCACCTTCACATTTGCTCCTCTCTGCCGCTGCTCTCCCTCCTGCGCTCCCCAGCTTTCACACTCCGAGATGTGTACATCCCGAGCGTCCTCGTTCCAGCTCTGTCTCTCTGTGTAGCAAAATAAGTCAGAACCAGCGAGTTCCAAACTTCCGACAGCGTTCTCGGTTTCACTGTTCAGAATCTCATTGGTTTGGGGAAAAGGAGCCGGATACCCAGAAAGAGAAATGGGGAAACACGTTGTGTCTGCACAGTGTACCTGACAGCACTTCACGGTTCTGCAGCTGTCTGTAGGTCCCAAGCAGTTTCTGATGGGTATCGTCTGACATCACAGCAGCTTCTTCTCCCTGATCTCTTCTGTCCCAGGGTACAGCATCAAGTTGTAGCATTGTGGTAACTTGTTTCTGGGCACACGGGTAGCTTATCTTCTGGGCAGAGCAAGAGAGGTGTTGCTGAAGAACGCTGTAACCCTTCAGTCACTCTAACTTACCTGCCTGAAGTTTGCTCTGGCTTTGGGTCAAATGAAGATCGTTGCATGCCTGATCCATTGCTTAATTTTGGTTCCAGTGGAATTCTGCCATTTTGACCAAATACCACTCCCTCCACCTCTTCCTAAACAGGATTGCTTCTATGGGCAGGGAAAGTCATTTAAAAAATAGGTAGAATGAGTAAATGTTGATAGCAGGAAGGAGACAGAAGTGTTATGAGTAGAGTCGTAGGAAAAATGTAATTTGCGTTTCACTCAGTGTATTAAAGAAAGCTTTCTCATTTTAATTACACCCGGATTATTTGCTAGTGTGCGCTGGAGAAGACAGCTGGCTGGATTCAGCGCTCCTGTCTTAAGCACCAAGTAATTATCACTGGAGGGAAGAGAGCAGATTTGCAAGTGATGACATTTAACCCTTGAAGACCGTGCTGCTGCTATACTGATAAGTATCATGTCCTTTAAGAAAGAAGGAACAGGAATTAGTTCCTAAGCAGACTGGAGTTAAAACTGTAAAATACACCTAAATAGCGTGGCATACAGTGGTGTGCCCACACCACGCAGTACCGTAAGCAAGCAGATGGCTGTGTTCAGCACAAGCCACATGTTTCCTTCCAGTCTTTTCGGAGAATCCTGAGCTAGAGGTTTGCAGAATCTGAATCCAAAGTGACAGAGGTGTGTCAGTGTTCATCCTGCTGGAATGGTGAAACATGGGGAGAAGGCTTCTTGGTTAGTGATAGTTTGGTGATACAGAAAAAAGGACACTGAGATTCTGAAATTTGTGATCTGGATCCAGACAGGTGATTTCTCACTTTTTGCTGTAAAATGCAGGAACTGCCCTAATTCTTTCCTCTGGTCCTCTCCAATCCACTGACCCCATCTCCTCTCCTTACCTAGCTTGAGCAGCTGACCCAGAGGCATCAGAATTCAGATACCATTGGGGTTTTGGAGACTAGGAGTCATAACCTCTGTTCTGACAAGGTTTATACTGTTGGCCTTTGTCTTTATCCATTTTTTTATCTGTTGTTGTCATGTACCCACGGCTGGAGTAAGGTCAGGGACTGGGGTGGGCTGTATCCTACAAAAGCTCTTGGTAGGGGATTAGTCTTTGTGGCCTTTGTGTGACGACGGGAGCAGCAGAGCACAGCCTTCTCCCCGTTAGGTGTGTGCCCGTACATTTTTACCATTGCTGTCAGAGGCCGTAAGCAGGTCCAGAGCAAGAGGTGGGAGCACTGGACCAGCTCCGGGTCTCAGCTGCCATCCCTGCTGGCATCCGCTGTGGAGCTGACAGGGAGGAAGGTGCTGGGGCTGTAAGGTCTTTGCTTCAGTGGCAATTAAAGGAGATGCTGCTGATTCTGAACGGCACCATTTTGCATTTTGCTTTTTCAACCCTACAGAATAAAGCAGTGCTTTCCACCTTTCACGGCGGGGCTCACCTCAGAGCTGCCCTTCGTGCAGACCCCCCTGTGTGCCCAGGACACCGGCCTCCATTGGGAGCACAGCCAAGAGACAGGGCAACCTAAAGGCAAGCAACACAAAACAAACCCCTGCACGTGGGCACAGGGGGAGTATTTGTGTGGTGTGGGTCGGGGCTGGGGAGAGCTGTGGATTTTGTATATCTTGCCTGATCAAGGCTTCTCTTGGGCTGTCCCACACCATCCGTCTGTCCGAGTTCAGGTGCTACCACCTAAATGGCGAGACCACTACTTGGATTAAACAATGCGGGGTCTCCGGGCTCAGGGGGTGATGGTGTATGTTTGTACTCAGCTTGGAGGCTGGCCACAGGTGGAGCTCATCGTGTTTGTATCCTGGCACCTTTCCTGCTAAATACGTCCTGCAGGAGACGGGATGCAGGTGACACTGGTGATGCGCTCAGGGGCATGGCTGCTGTTCAGTGTGGCCTGGACGAGCTGGAGGAATGGGCTGAAAGGAACTTTGTGAAATTCAGTGAGGACTCAGACTAGTGAGGGGCAGACTTAACTCCTTGCAAGAGCACCAGGAGCAGCTCTGCTGAAAAAGAGCTCACGGCCTTGGTAGACAAAAGCTGTAGGTGAAGCTTGCAACGTGCCCTGGCAGCTTTTTGGGCTATTACAAACAGGGGGTGGAGGGGAGTGATTAGATCTATCTGCTGATTATTATCGTTATCATTGTTATCACTCATTTTTCGACCTCTCCTAAAACACTGCGTCCCATTTTGGGGCCAACAGAAGCCGACAGTGATGAACTGGAGTGAGTGTAGGGGAGGCCAGGGAGGGAGGCTGTGGGAATGGGGCTCCTACGGCCTGGAGAAGAGGAGGCTGAGGGGAGAAGCAGCCAGCAGGCTCCATCTGTCCCCTCCAGCACTTCTGAGGAGGTTGTTGGTGGAACCAGGCTTGGCACAAGCCCTGGGTTATTCTGTGATTAGGACAGGACTCAATGTAAAGATTCATAGAAAACAGAGATGATTCTAACAGAACCTAAGTGTGAAGCTGACACGGAGTTTAAAAAGAGATGTCTAACGAATAATTGTTTCCTTCTCTTCCCACACACGCCTCAGCCACCACTGGCGTGGGCACCTGAGGCACTGCACAAGGGAGAGCTGCGGGGTGGCAATGAACAGAAGCAGAATTGTTTTACCTCACCTAAGGAAAATGCAGCAGCCCAATGGCATCCAGAGCAGGAGGTGAACTGAACATGCGAAATCTTGAATATTTGATTTGTCTAACAGAAGTACAGGATTCACACAAACACTTAGGCATACCAGTGGTCTTCGTAGCCTAATATTTTCCTGACAGTCACTGTTGCCTGCAGTTTGTCTTCAAATCAGAGAAGACTTTGTAAAAGCTTTCTTGAACTTGTTTATGGATTTTTGTGTTACTGGTATGAATACCAGGTCTCTCTCTTCTCTCTCTTTTTTTTTTTTGAAATCTTTTGACCCCATTAAGAGGAGATTAATTGTGATAGAGGATATTTCCTCTTCCTTTTTTCTTCAGTTACTATATTAATTATCATATCCAGTCATTATATTAATATTATATTAATATTCAGTGACATTTTTTTCTCACAGTAGAAGTGGATAAATAGGAACAATTTAATAGACAGGAAAGCAGAAACCTAACATGTCACTTCATAACCTGTACCCTGTTGCCAGTCTTCCTCAAGCTGTGTCTGAAGGTCTGCCTTCTGTGCTCCTCATAGGGCAGGTTCTCCAGACTCCTGCATATTTTTATTCTCCTAGTTCAAACAGTATTTTATTGTTATTATTTGAGGTAGTGATGATCTCTAGTTAACAGTCTCACTCACTTGTATATATAACAGCATATTACTTTCTGTTACTTCCTATTTTGAAATTCAGGTGTATGCTTTATCTGTTGCAATTTATTCTGTCAAATTTATTTGGGTTTTGAGTTCATTTTTGGGAAACAGACAGTTTGGTTTGGGGAAAAGCTGCAGTTTAACCAAATTGCCTTCTTACTTCCTTGTCTTAGTCATTTGTGTTTTTTAGGCAGAATTACAGTTGCCTTAACAGTCTTTTCTGAAACAAAGGATTTCAGTGTTCTATTCTTTATTACTTTCCTAATTAAAAAAGTCTTTCTTATTAGGTATCGTCTCTGCTGATGTTTTTAGTAAGTTGCTACTTGCTTCACCAGGAGATGGAAATGAATTACATTGTGGAACTTTTACTTTGAAGTTATTTATATAATTACTTCTTGAACCAACTCCAGATTTGGAATTCTTTCTCTTCTCCTTCTCTGGAGATCATTTTTTCACGAAACACACAACTTAAGAAGTTCTGCAACCATTAGCTTTTTGCTTTAAATGCAAAGGTAGGAAATGTCTCTGCTTGTAGAACTCTATTTAAATAGACAGTATCAGTGTCCCCTGCAAACTGAATGCACTTCAGAAATCATTTTAAGCTTTTGATGGACTTCCAGTTAGAGTCCAGCTATTGGTTGCTGTAAAACAAGATGTTTATGCTGTGTATTAATAATTTTTAAGAATATTTTTAATATCTCTTTGCTCATGTTTTTCTGTCCTCTTCCCCAGGCCTTGAAGCAGCAGCAGCAGAAGCAACAGCAGCAGCAATGCAGAGCAGGCATGCCCGTGTCGTCTAATCAGCATGTCCTCCTGAAGGCTGTCAAGGCAGCCAGTGACTCCACACCTACAAAATCTGGTACGTGGCAGTGGCACTCCTGTTTTCTTTTATAGTCATTTTCTCTGTAACTTGCTTTTTCTTGTTCTTAGGGGAGGAGAGGAGAAAGTCCCCTTTCCATATGGTATTCTTTTTGTTTCTGAAATATTCCAGCTTCTTGTTTCCTGGCTTTGATTTTATTAGGAATGCATTCTGTTAGGAACAGATCTTGAATAGGTCTGACTGTGCCATTGTCTAGTTAAAAAGTTTCTTTCCGTGACAAATGTCTTCCCTCATAGTTGTCTAGACACTGTAGTCAGGTCCTTCTCATGCCTAAGCAAATTAAATGGCATTTCTTTTTGTATTTATTTCTTTTCAAACTGTCTTTTCATTCTGTAGTGTGGCTTTCGTGCCTTGTTCCAAAGATGTACGTTCTTGTCTGAAAAATCCTTAAGCGCCTTCCTGCATTTATGCTACAATAGAAATTAAAGAGGTCACTGTTTTTCTCTTGCTCATTCAACAACATATTTTCTTCCTTACCAGCAGAAGGTTTTCACTAGTTATCATAGATTCTTTGCAGTTCTTTCTAGACAGTTGTTTCCAAACTCTTCTCAGCATAACTGCTTCCCAGGATGAGCTCCTGGTTCTATAAACACGACTTAAGTTGTTTTCTCTTAGATGCAGCAAATGCTTCTGTGTTTGTATTGACTGATTAGTATCAAGACCAGAATGCTGAAGGCCCCCGAGCCCCCATGCTGTGAGGAGAGGCTGCGAGAGCTGGGGCTGCTCGGCCTGGAGCAGAGGAGGCTCCGGGGGAGCTCCCCCATGGCCGTCAGTACCCGCAGGGAGGTGCGGAGAGGCCGGAGCCGGGCTCTGCTCAGCGGTGCCCAGGGCCAGGCCCAGAGGCCCCGGGCCCAGCCTGGAGCCCCAGCAGCTCCAACCAGCCTAGGGGGCTGGAATTCTGTGATTTACATATTGTACAATTAAATTACTTTGTAGACCAAGTCCATAATTATTTTATCAATCCACAGTTTGTTGAGCCATCTGTAAACATTACCAGTAGTGGCTCTGTACCATCTCCCAGGTCACCGATTGCCAATTTGCTTTTGTGTTCGTACTTATGGCAGAAACCAGAACAACAGGCATATCAAATTGGAGGCGTTTGGCCTCTTTTCAGCACGGTGTATGAGCAGGGTAGGCCTGTGGCAGTGCTCTCGCAGAACGCCACAGGCTGTGCCTCCGGGACCTTCCAAGCCTTTGTGTTTCATGGACTCAGTGGCATTTTCTTCAGTGCATTGCCTAATCTGGAGGATGGGTATGTTGACTTTGTAAATGCCTTGTGGCAAACGTTGCAGTGTAAAAATTATTATTATTATTATCATTATTATTATTGAGCCAGGCTCCTTATAACTTTATTTTATTCCATCTAATTATCAAAAAGGCAGTGAACAACTATTGTTTACTCAACAACTTTCTGCCACTCATGTCTTTAGCAGACATCTCTTTAAATCAGAATAGTCCTACTGTTTTTTCTCATTCCTCGTAAGGAGAGCTATATGCCCATGGGGGCAGAGAATGAAAACTGTACACGGAGGAGCAGATGCATTGTGAATTTGTATAGCACTTTGGAATTCTAAATTTTATTATTTTTCTAATAATTCCTAGCATTCCATTTACTTTATTAGACTCAACCAAAAGGAGGCATTTTCCTAGAACTGCTGAAATTCTGAGACTCCTTCCTGAAATGTTATTTTCTATTTTTTAGAGTTGTTCTTTTTGTACATCACTTCATGTTTCTGTGCAGTGAATCATGTCTGTCCTATCTCTCATTTATTCATTGGCATGAAGTATTTCTGCAGCTGTATTTCTGCAGCTATAATGGGGAGCACTGTGTGTTGAGACCTAAGTCACAAGCACAGTTTTGGTGCACGGGGTTGGTTTATGTCATGTGGAGCAGGGAGAGGCAGGAGCAGGATCAACAGCGTTGTGTACACGAGGAAAAGAGGGATCGCTTTTCAAGGCTGGGATCTCTACCAAAAAGCAAGCATCTCCTCCTCTAGTTCCCAGTCCTGCTGATTCTCATCCTCCCTCACTGGCCTCTGCAACACATGCTGTCCCCATCTGAAGTCCCTGCGCTTTTACACTGATTGTCATGGGTAAAATGCTGTGCTGTCTGGCAAACTCAGACCCTTCTGTGAGATGGCAGTTCCCTCCCCCTCAATAATTACCTCATTTTTTTCCATCCTTCACCCTTGATCTTCTTGACTCATCTTGATTCATCTCAGAAAGATGATGACCATAAAAATGTAAGCATTGAGAGAAATGCAGCAAGAGTGCTCACTCTAGAAGGTTTCTGCCAGGTGTCCCCGCACAGATGACGTGGCTGAGCTTGGCAGTCATGAAGCTTACCCCAGAATGGGAGAGAAAATCTTACACAAAAGATCACAACAAAATTGCATCTCCAATCTCAAATCCTAAGCTATTTCTAGTCTTAAAAATGTCTTTCTGGCAAAGCCTGATAACCAGGGTAATACCAAACCATTTTCTAAAGAAGGAGGCTGTGGCTTTATTATTATTATAGCATCTGTTACCCTGATTACAGTTCCAAGCAGTCAGTCCTTCAGCCAACAAGCCTTGCTTAGAACAAGAAGAAACTGCCTGTGGAGAAAGAAACTGCATCTCTGCTAGCGTGCTACCATCGCCCAAGTACCGGGCACAAGAACTGGAACTCCGTCCATCCAGTCTGCTACATCCCCCGATGCAGCCTCGGCTAGCAGTCAAGACAAGCTAGCAGTCTCTCAGGCAGTCCCTGGCATGGTTTGGTGTTTAGCACAGGCCAAACATCGCTCCCAAAAAGCAATCAGTGTGGCCACCCTGCCTGGGGAGACAGAAAGCTTAAAGCTGTGACGAGGCCGGTTGTGCCAGAACATGGCCAGTGTGTGCCAGTCGTTCCACGGCTGGTGGGGTGCCCACTGACACCACTTAGTTTTACTGGCGTAGAAGCAGCCAGAGAGGATTACATAGCGATAAAATAATAGCATTAACAATACTTTGCTGTTGGACCTTCTTGGTGTGATTATGTGAATTATACGTTTAGCTGAAATTCACTGGCTAGGTTAAAAACTCTGTAGTCATCGGAAACTAGCCCTAGGACCCTCGAGAGCTCATCTAGTCCACATCCTCTCCTCGGGGCAGGATCTCGTGTGCATTCCCGACAGATGTTTTCTTCAGCCTGTTCTCAGAAACCCCGCTGATGCAAAGGCCAAAACCTCCCAGCAAGTCTCACCCTTCCTGCTTTGTTAACTTTATCCTTAAATTGTTTTTATCAGCCGCCAATCAGAATCTTTTCTTGTTTTGGTTTAAAACCAAGATTTCCTGTCCTATCCACCGTGGACATGCAGATGATTTGATTTCTTCTCTCTACAGCCTTTTGCAGAATTGGAGATGTTTCCTCATCTCTTCCTGATTTTCTTTAGTATAAAATTCCTTCTGTGTTTTAGTGTGTTTGTTTATTCTCCCTTTCCAAATACCCCTAAACAAATCCAAACCAGAACTAGACCAATCTGTCCTGGCTTGCTGGTTGTATACTGCTGGAATGTTTCTTGTAACATCTGTTCAAACATATGAAGGTTGCAGCTACGCTCCATATATCCATTTGAAAGGCATGCTCACCGACTGTACTTCATGCATCATTTCATCGCAGAGTCAGGGAGGTGGGTATCGAGCAGCTGATGTTGTTGCCTGTTGTTCCCAGGCAGCTTTGTAATTCAGAGCCTTTCAGAAAAGCCCGGGGGAAAGCAGTTAATCTCACTGTGCTTGTTTGAAAATCCATCCTGAGCTGGGCTTGTGCCCCTTACACCTCAGCTGGTGGGGTGTGAAAGGGAAGCCAAAATCAATCCATTAGAAAATGACACATTTCCAGTGACCGTGTGAAGAAAATGCAGTGCCAGGTGCATAAAGTCTTTGGTAGAAAATGATAGTTTAAAAGCCTTTTGCAGTTTCTCTGCTTATTAGGATTAAACTTGAATGCTTCATTAGCACAACTCTCAGTACTGTTCCTGGAGGATCACACCTCCTGAGCTCCCCGCCCCAGGAGGAATTACATTTTCTCGTAGGAATTAGGAACAGGGGAGAAGCAAAGGGCCCAGAGCAGCTGGGATATTCCCATAACATTGTTAGCTAACGTGGTGTAATTATTAAAATAGACTAATAGAGTAAGTAATCTAAATTCATATTACATAGAGTGCTTAAAGTGTTTGCTGTCTTAATTCTTTATGATCCTGAGAAGGTTTTTGCCGTTCCTGCATAGGGCCAGGAGGTCCTGCTGCCCTTCACCAGGCCTCTGGGACGGGAGGTCACAGCACATCAATTTCTCTCCTTATTTTGGTTTCACACTTCCCACGATATTGCCACATCCACTTTTACCATGGGTGAATTTAACTATTTTCTTCCAGCATTTCTATTTTTTTTTCTTCTCTCTCTGACTTGCCATATTTTGCTGTGACAGTTTATAAGGTGTGGTAAGTTCTGCCTGTCACCCCACGCAGCCTTTCTGGTACTATTCTGAAAATGTTAGAGCTGTAGAATAGTTCATGTGGGGAGGGACCTAAGGGAGGCCTATAGCCCAACCTCCTGCTCAAAGCAGGGGCAGCTTGGCCTCCGTCAGGTTGCTCAGAGCTCTGTCCAGTCAGGTCTTGAAAACCTCCAAGGATGGAGATGGCACAAACTCTCTGGCCCCCTCTCCCCTGCTGGACTTCATGAGGAAAAAGCTTCTCCTTGTACCCCTCTTTCTCTTGGCCTCCTGCTCTGCACCCCTGTGACAACCGTGGCTCCATCTTCCCGATGGCCCCCTGTAGGAACAAGGCCCCCTGTGGCCAACTTCAGCCCTTTCTTCTCTAGCCTGAACAAGCCCTGGTCCCTCTGCCTCACCTCACAGGGCAAGTGCTACATCCCCTGAGCATCTTGGTGGCCCTCAGCAGATCTCATCCCTGTTTCTTCACGTCTTCATTGTACTTGAGAACCTGGGCCAGGATGCAGAATGGAGGTGAGGTCTAACAAGTGTTGAGTAGAGGTGGATAACCTCCTCACCAGATCCTGTGGTCCTGCTCATGAGGCCCAGGAGGCCTTTGGTGCCAGGGCACACTGCTGGCTCAAATTCAGCTGCCGTCCACCAAGATCCCCTGATGCCTGGCAGCAAAGCTGCGCCAGCCTGCCCTGTTGGCAGGGGCCCTTCTTCCCTGGGGACAGGACTTTGTGTTTGTCCTTGTGAGGCTCCTGCTGTCCCCTGCTCCAGCCTGGCTTGGCCCCAGTGGGTGGCTGCTCTGCCCTCAGGTACAGGGAGTGCTCCCCGCAGTTTGGTGGCACTTGCAGATTTGAGCAAGTCTGGTGTCCCCTGAATAAAAACATGAAGCAGGCCAGGTGCCCAGAAGCACTCACTTGTTGCCATCCTCCAGGCGGAGTATGGAGCACACTCACCAGGTCTGACCATCCAGCCATTGTCCCGTCCCGTTGTCCAACCGCCCAGACCCCAACGTCTCAGTGTGACAGTATTGCAGGACACAATGTCACGTCTTGCTAAAGTTGAGGTAATTGGCATCCAGCTGACTTCCCTCACCCACAAAGCCAATCATTTGATCACACTAGGTAATCAGGCTACTCAGGCATGATTTACCCTTGGTAAGTCCATGCTGACTGCCTCCAGTCACTATTGTCTCCTTCGTGCACGCAGAAGTGTGCTCCAGGAGGGCTCTGTCATTTTCCCAGGGATGGATGTGACTGTCCTGTGTTTTCTCAGATCTTCTTTTTGCCCTTTTGAAGGTGGGTGCAACATTTGCCTTAGTTGTGGGGAATCTGCCCCCGTCTCCATTTCTTTCGAAGATGGTAGAGAGGCCTTGTGAGGACACGGGGTTCGGCGCCGTTCTGTAGCTGAGTGGATATTGCATGTACACCTGAAGAGAGCAGAGAAGACCTCCTCCTTTTCTTGACTCATCTCACTTAAAAAGAGGAGAGAAAGGAAGGCAAGGAGAATCTAGGGAAGAAACTCTTCCCACCAGCACTAAAAAATGCTACACAAAAAGGGATGTGGGTGGCCCTGCTTTGTAAGGAAAAACCATAGTGGTAAAATCACTAGTTTAGCTAAGTGGTGACTTGGGATGAGGCCATGAAAATATCTCTGAAAGAGGAGGAGGAATTACTGAGGTTGCTCTAAATAATAAAATTCAGAAAAATGGGTAAAAATTCAGAAAGTACACATAAGGTATGAAGAGATTTTTTGTGACACCGAAGTCTAGTAGGAACTAAAGCTGCTTCTGAAAGGACGTTTTAACAGGGTCATCACTGGATTGGATATGGATGGGAAATAAGATGGGACTAAATGGGACGTAGACTCAAGCCAGAGCTGGAATGGGGGTCTCTTTATTTTGTGGCAGTCTGATAGCTACAAAAGGCTTTTCTGCTTTCAGCCTGTTGGGAAGTGAGTGCTACGAGAATAAAGGCATGTAAGTGTCACAGAAGTGCTTGTCCCAGGACTGCCGGGATTAGGGTACGCGTGTTAAAGAATCTTTATTTCAGTCCAAACAGATGTCTCGTAATATTTCTTTGTACATCCCCGTGTTTAAATGTTTGAATTTCCTGTGCAGCCTGGGAAGGAAAGCAGTCAGATGGACAGTCCAGCAGCCCTCAGAACTCCACCTCCAGTTCCTCTCCCTCTGTTAAGCTCGATAACTCCTTGCCAGGGCTGGGGAAGAAGCCATTCCAGAGATCTGACAGGCTCCATGCAAGTAAGATATTTATTTTTCTGTTTACAGAGATTTAGTTATTCTGATGACAGAACAAAAGCCTAAATAGCAAAATTGACTAAAATGTGCATTTAATTCCATTGCTGAAGCGATTTCTTGACAATCCTGGAAGGCACTCCTAATGCCATCTGTATGAACTAGGATAAATAATTCAGACTTGCCATATACAAAAATAAGCCTTCGCTTCTAGTCATCAGGGGTTTCTGCCTTTAAATTTGCAGCTTACAAGAGAGAAGCAAAGAAGGATTTGCATTATTTAGCAGACATTTTTCATGTGCTTAAGATACTTTGTTAACATTAAAAAATATTTTTTTAAAAAAACCATCTTCCCAGATCTTTATACCTCAGACCCCAAAGTTATTCAGCTTTCCGTTCGAGTTAGATCTTTCTCAGCTTTCATGACCTTTTGTGGCTTCTTTTGCATATACCAGTGATGAAATTAACCTCAGTGAACATAAGGCCATGCTGAGGTCTCCATCTATGCTAATTTCCTTTATCACTGGTGAAAAAAAAAAGGCACTTTGAGGGCATGTTTCATTTGTCCTCCACACAGCTAGCTGATGTGCCAATGCCTGCATTTTAGACATGTATATATGTTGGGTGGAATAAAATAGGATGTTGTTATGTAAATGGCACCTTGCCCTGCCTCTGGAAGTCACAGGAAAAGGAAGAGAGTATGTGCTCAGCCCGTAACTTCTCATTGCATACTGCCCCCAAATCCCATCAGTTCAAAAGTTTCACTCACCCAGGAGTCCTCTGGGGTTTCTCTAATCCCCCATCCTCTGATTTGCTGTTTTGAGCAACTTATTCTTTGACAACAGGTAGCCATAATTTAATGAAAAGCTACTGATTGTTAGTAATTTTATCAGTGAGGAGGATGTGGCCTTGCTTCTAGTTCTGTTGTTTCTATTACACTTACTAGTATCACATTTGGCTGATTTGTCAAATTTTTTGTCTCCTCAGTTCTGAATTCCTTCTCTCCCTCCACTACCTCAAGGCTCAGACACATTTACAGTGCCATGTGAGATAAGGTTGCTTTTGCAATTCTTACCTTAGCCATAAAAAAAAAAGGATTGTGACCCATTGAGGTAAACCAATTTCCAGGTTCTAAAGTTCACACAAATGAAATATTGGGAGAAAAATGTAAGGCAAAGGAATGCTCAGGTGCCACTTAGGGCACTGGTATCAGTGAACTCGGTCAGATGGGAGCAGTGCAGCTAGCTTGAGACGCCTGCTCTGCAGTCTAGCTCCAGCTCCCCCTGTGAATAGGAAATTCTGCAAGTCTAGGTAAGTTATAAACCTGCAGAGCCATTTCCTGAACAGCTTCTGAGAGAGCAGTCTTCCCTAAATGGAGCAAGTCCTCATGGAATTTATTTCGTTAGGTACTGTTACCTTAAAATAATTGCTGTGATCCCTGAGCTCAGGTGGCACAGGGTCTGCCTTAACGCGAGCCATTTTTCTATTAATGCGCTTTTAATCTAAGCATGTGGTATTTTGCCAGCACTAGACAGTAGATGAATCCAAAGCAGATTGTGTACGTGGTACAAATGCTTTCTTCAGCAATACCTTCTGAATTTGCAGTAGGTACATGAAGCTGGCAGTAGCGTAAGGGTTAAGGCTGGATTTCCTGGCTTTCAAACACAGAAAAGGAGAGAGGAGAATTATTGCATCTTTACTGCTTTGTCTAGTGTTGTGCTTTCAACACAAGCAGAATGAGCTGATGATTTTTTCTGAAACGCTTTTGCTGAGGATAAGGTAAAAAAGTCCAAGAGGAAATCCAGAAGAACAAACTGACCTTAACTAGAGGCTTAAAATAAAAAATTGATGTGGCTAAAAGCAATTCTAGAAACCCCCCTGAAAAAGAATCCTTGATAGTCCCCAGATAGATACCCAGGATTCCTAGAAAAGCTTGATTAGCTGACACAGGGTATGATGTATTAGGTATGGAAGATTTCTGTGCCAGAAAGGACCTCCCACACTTTGTTTTTAGCTGTATATATAACCTTTTACAAAGGCAAACCGCGTATTATTTCAAGTTAAAGTTGGAAATGCCACTTTAGAGTGAACTCTAAAGGAGCGTTCAGTCTTCACTTAGGTGAGATGTTACTCGGGTCTTCTTCATTCTTTGCAGGGCAGCTGAAGAGAACAAAGTGTGCTGAAATCGACGTGGAAACTCCTGACTCCATCCTGGTGAACACAAACCTGCGGGCACTGATCAACAAGCACACGTTCTCTGTTCTGCCTACCGAATGCCAGCAGCGCCTGCTGCTGCTGCTGCCGGAGGTAGACAGGCAGGTAAGTTGTGTTTTCTGGTGTGACAAGAAACGAGGCTCACAGGGGTCAGTTGGGAGCACCTCCAGGAGTAATTCAGACAAGACATCCAAATACTATGTCAGCGTCTATTGGGATAGACTTTTTCCTCTGTGCACAGTGCAAAATAATGGAAAATTCTTCAGTGATTTTTTGGGTATTTGTTGCTACCAGATAAAATAATTCAGATTTGATAAACCAGCGGCTTAATTCTATTCAGTCAACTGCACATTCCCAGCTACGGTGAGAAAAATGTTTCTGTTACATTGGACTTGATGAGGGCCTGGAGCAATGGTTTCAGCATCTTCCTCTCCTGTCCTCCCCCCAGACTCATCAATACAGGATTAACCCTGCAGCCCTCTGTACAGGTGCCTTCCCACAGGATGCCTGAACGGATGGAGGAATTTAGTTCCATCCTCTTCTGTTTCCCATTATGTTGTGTTACTGCTGTCAAATTCTGGATTTGGTAGAGTGAAAGCTGAGTGAGTTCTCTATTGCCTTTTAATACTGACCAGATTGCAGAGTAGACTCCAAAGAGCTTGTGTCCTGATCTGAGAAACACTACACTAAAGGTACCAAGCATGAAAAGTGAGTCAGCTTTGGAGGCCCTTTATATTTTGTGGATTGTTTGCTTGAAACCTCTTTGTGCAGGAATAGAGGGATTTGGAAAGGTAGAAAAATACTCAGTGGGGAGGAATGGGTGAACATTTTCTGGGAGTGGCACAGAAGAAACAATGAAGGTTTTCACCCAACCCTTCACTAAACAATTTATTTTAACTGGAGCAATTACCATTAGTGACAAGGGGGTAAGAACTCATCCTTCAGTATTGAAAGAACCGCTGAGAGAACCTGCTGATAAGATATTTTCATCTCAGATGAATCTGATGAATTTCATCCTAAGGGATAAATAAAATCTGGCTGAAGCAGTCTCGACATCACAGCAGTTTTCTTCAGCAGCTTGTGGGAGACAGGGATGATAACAAGAGAGGAGAAAAGAACAAATGTTGCACTTGAATATAAAAGGAGGAAAAAACAGTGAGTTCAGGAAGTGCGGTTAAATCTGTTCATGTGGAATACCGGAGAAGTTATAGCTAAACCAAGAATACTTCCTTCCTTCTACCTTAATCATATATTTATCATCATCATTCCTGCCTCAACTGGCTCGAGATCTTTACAGCAAAATGTGCTTCTGCACTGTGCTTCCACTGCAAATGTAGGGTTGTTAATTCAGGTGCATGAACAGATGTGCCTGGAGCCATTCCGAATGCCCTTTGGATGTCAGAGTTGGCTTCAAGATGCCATCCAGAGGGATGCCTTCTGTATGTCCTGCATCAGATCTGTGAGTCCCTTGAAGATGTTTTACTGTGCAGTGCTCGAATTAGTACCAGCTGCCTGCGTTGACACACCTGAGTCATGCCCCGGGAGTCGACACCTCAGCTCGTTCCTGCAGGCTCCTTCTGCAGGCGGTGGAGATGCGGTTGGTGCCGTCAGCAGCACAAGGCAACATCCAGGTGTCTTCCTCGGGGTGAGAGCTCGGTCCTGACCTACACACACAGATGGCGTGATCACTACGAATTGTGAAGGGATGCCGACCCAGAAGGAGACAGAGCACAGACATACGTGTTTAGTGAAGTTTCTTTGGGGTTCTCAGGGTGTTAATATTGCATCTGGGTCGCGCAGCCACCCTGTGATCTGCTCTGCAGAGGATGCTCTCCTGAACAGATACTGTTCAGTTGGACTTGGGAAGAGTTGTAACATTTTTGGTGCCTCACAAATACCTGTCTTCAATCAGCATTCATCGGGGACTTGTTAGTCCAATAAATACTTGAAGGAATTGTTTTCTAAGTCCCGTTGCCTTTGCAATAATTAGGTATGCGTTAAAATACGATGAGGTGGAGTTTGCAGCTGGAGTTTACTGGCAAGAAGCTCACAGCAGATGGCAAGACATTTCTGTCCTGACTTTTAAGTTTAATTATCCTTAAATTCAATTAGAATTTGACTGAGAACAACTTTTTACTACTTAAATCATATGCTTTGAGAGGACAAATTCTACGTTTCACTGCAGCAAGTCTCTTAGAGCAGCCCACCCCATCAAACTGTGATGAGTTCCAAAAAAAGTCAGACTTGGCTGTAGTAAACAGGAGAGGTGAAATGCAAAAGGTCGCATAGCTGTTGTGTTCTGCCTGGCAGTGACTCCCTCGGAGTTATTCCAGTTGGTGCCTCCGTACAACAGAAAGGGGGCACTTTCTGAGCCACAACCCAGTCAGCCCTGCAGCCGTTGCCTGTGCTCCAGCATAGCGTGCAGGCAGCACCGTGTCTGCTGCAGAGGGCAATCTGGTGAATTCTGTCCCCTGTAGCTACCAATGAAGGTTTGGATTAGAAAATAAGCTTCAGCTTTTGTACATCTCGACAGTGGCTGGCTGTGCAGCTGCTGCTAACTTCAGTGTCTAACTCAGTCTAAACTATGAAAGCTCCTGTTGCGGCCGGGCCGGCGTTTCAACTGTCTGCTCACAAACGATGCCTCAGTAGAAGCAGTGTTTCTCTTTGCCAAATCCTGAACCATTGGAAGTTCTTCCACAGATCTACCATTGTAATCAGATATATCCCAAATTTGGACAGTAAGATTTTGCTTGTTTGCTCTGATTTATCACTTATTACTTACACAAGAATTGGAATCACATCTGTTTTGCCCACAGCAGGTTTTTGTGACTTCCTGACTGCTATGTATATTTTTGTGTTTCTAACAGAGAAAACTCCACGTTTATTTGTGTGATGATAATGTCCCACCGTGCTGTGTTCCAGTCTTAGCCTTATTTCATTTAATATTTATTTATATTCATTTATTATTTATTTCATTCTCATTATGTCCTACACTCTAGCTTGGCTGTCCTATTTGGTTAACCATATTTTGAAGGCTGAATAGGTTTTGAGCTTCATTTGTCTCTTTTTTTTTTTTTCCTGAAGCATTTAGGGAAACGATTCTATACATTTCAGAGTTACTTTAAGATGATACTCTTCATGTCCTGACTTTTCCCAGAAGGCAGCAGAGCTGGAGCTCCAGATGGTACTTCAGGAAATATCCTGCATTGATTTTGCAGGGCAAAGAGGATCTGAAGAAGCTTTTCAGCTTTTCATGCCATTCTGTTTCCTTGCAATTCTCCTTGCCACCTGTACCATGTGCTGCTCGTATATGTTCGTGCAGCAGCCAGGTTGGAGACAACTGGGCTGAAGCAAGGAAGAGGAAAATGTATCAGAATCTCCTGGATCTTTAAAAAGCCTTTTTCTTTTCTTCCAAATGAGATGAAGACCAATTCTGGCAAAATTTGTGGCAGTGTTGCAACTCTCGCTCTGTTTTCAGATGACATAACATGGCATTTGCCTTTTCAGTTGATTAATGCTATTTGCTTTGTTACGTGTTCCAGGTTGGGGCAGATGGTTTGATGAAGCTGAGTGGCTCTGCATTGAACAACGAGTTCTTCACGTCAGCTGCCCAAGGCTGGAAGGAGAGGTTGTCAGAAGGTAAAACTTCCCCTGACAAAGAAGTGAAATGCTAGAAGGCTTTCGGCCAGCAAATGTCTGGGGGAATGTGTAAAAGATAGTTGATGGAGAAATGGAAGCACTGGAGTAACTTACTAGGGAAAGACCGCAGTCAGTGTAGCTCACGCGAGCAGATGCAAGCCCACATCTTTGTAAACTACAACTCCTAGGAGGGGCTGCAGGAGGGAATTATCTTTTGAACTTACGTGGAAAAATGAGCAAGTCTTTGGAAGAAATGACAAAAGAGGGAAAACTGCTTTTAAAGTGTTGGTGAAATGATAGCAAAGAAGAGTTATTCTTAAGTTGTAGTAGCCAAATATAGCCCACTGCTAAGCTCAATAGGGAAGGTGAATTATATTCCCAGAGTAATGCACTTCATCATCAGTGAAGTCATCTAGTTGGTACAGCCAATCCTCTGAGCCATAATTTTTGTATACCATAAAGACAGCCAGTTGCTAATATGTAGGACACCTGCACCTTCAGCAGTCATTTGCATCTTGAACTTAGAGGTGCTTAATTCCATGATTTGATCAGATCATCAGAAGTGCTCTCACTCACTGGCAGGGGCCGTTTCAACCATGAAGCCAAGTTTTTATAAAGACAGCAGCATCAATCAGGACTCACTTAAAGAAGGGAATACCATTTACTCATCACAGACAATTGATTTTTAAGAGGCTTTTCCATAGAAAATGTATCCTCTTCTGGGTCATCCTTTATATTTTGTGGATTCTGGGTGTATCTGTGCCAGTAAACAGACAAGGCGTAGACCTCAGCTGTCTGTTCTGCATAGCTGTTGAAACTGCCCCTGGTTTGGCTCCCATCGTTTAGTGGTTTTCCTTCCATGCTTTATAGAAGACCATTTATCCATTCATGAGTACACATCCAGAGGGTACAAGGATGTTTACACAAAGATCTCACCAGATTAAAAACAAAACTGCTGTAGAACCTGCAGTGGTGATGCAGCTTGCAGCGATCGGGGCGAAGGCTGGAGGTTTCCACTGCCGTTGTCACTGAGCAGCACATCGCTGCCCAAGCATCACAGCCTGATGGCACCGTGGGCAGAGCAGCCCTGTAGGCTTTCTTCAGCTACTCTTCAAGTTGCTGATGATTCATAAGAAGGCTGTTTGGAGTCAGCCACGGTTTAATACAACATATGCACGTGTCCTGGATGACAAACGGGGGTTACTTGCCATGTTTACGTTTGGCATCCATGCTGACACATCTTTTTTTAGAATTCCTACTTTTTTTTTCCAGAGATTGAGGAGACCTAAGTGCTGTGCACCACAGACTGCCCATTTACAGTTGCTGATAAAGAAGCTTCTGATGTTCTCACATGCGCACTTACCCACGGCCACCCATGGCTGTCATTTCAAAGTGCCATATTGCTTTGCAGTCTGCCTGGCAATCTCTTCTGAGCCTTCAGAAAGTGGCAGTTACGTAGTGCATGCATACGTACAACATATTTTTGTATATATATTCATATTTATTTCATAAGCACCGTTTCACACAAAGCATCTATTGGCAGCCAGAGCTGACACTGACAGTGAAAGCAGTTGGGACTGTCTGGCAGAAAGCTGCTGCCCACCCACTGCAAGGAGGAGGCAGCAAAGAAACACCTTGCAGCTCCGGAGAAATGCTGAGGTGTCACAGACAGGGCTAGTGTCACAAGCTGTGGAGGGGACTTCTGTGAGATACCACTCTCATCTGGAAGTGGGAAGGCTTCTGTGGTCATCCTGATGCATTTTATGCAGATATCCTTTATTGCATTTTGCAGGTGAGTTTACACCAGAAATGCAGCTAAGAATACGTCAAGAGATAGAAAAAGAAAAGAAGGTTGAGCTGTGGAAGGAACATTTTTTTGAGAGCTACTATGGCCAGAGGTAAGACATTCAACCGTCTGTTTTATCCTCCTCATTGCCTGCCCAGACACACCTGTTCCTGTGCTGTTAGTGTGCTGCCCACCAATACACATTGCTCTTCATCAGTCCTGAAACCTGAACAAGGTCTAGCTTCATCCATCTGCCACAGAACTGAGAAAATACCTTCAGGTGTGTAGGTCAGAACTGATGTGTTCGCGACCATAAGATTTCTAATGCTTTAACAAGTGTAGTAGTGTTTTCTTTATGTGAGGGCGTCCTTTAAATCTTTACCTATTAACCTTTCCCGCTCCTTACTGTGATACTCTGAGTTTATCTTCCATTTGTCTGTGGTGTTTTAACCCTCCAGAGCATTCAGATTATTGTAAGCCCTGTTCTTATCACTCCGTGTGTTGATAGTTTGGGGTTCCATGAGTGAGCAGGAGGCTGGCGTGTATGCGTGTCCGCATGGAGTACTGAGTAAAGGAATAAGCATTTTTAAAATAACCAGCTTGAGAATGCAAGTGATCTGGTGGCATTTCACAAATGAAGATGGATGAGCAGTGCAGGGAAATGCTCCCAGATTTTTGATGACGGGGAAAGGCAGCAAAGTTGGTTCTAAGCTAAAGGTACTTCAGCAGTTCTGGCACTAGCTGTGTTCTGGAAGAAATGGTGGGACACTTCTCAGGAGCTCCCTTCCAGCAGATGTCACCGTATGAGCTGAAGTCAGATGCAAGCTGTGCAGGGCTGTTTGCACGTGGTAGAGATCTGGCTGTGGTGGCTAGTAAAGGAAATGTTTACTGTTGGACAAATTCTTTAGGTTTTCAGCTTGGAAAATTAGCATCTGGTTAGAGGACTAGATCTAATGTATGTTCCATATATTTCATTTAGTTGGTTTTAAACATCATTATTAAATTCTGTTTCATTGGGAAGTACTAACAGTAGCAAAGGATTTCAAAGATCATGGCATACAATCAGGTGTTACATGCACTTAGGGTATCATACTTAGAGAATCCTCTCTGTCCTCATAAAGACAGCATACTTTTTGCAAGAACGTTTCACAAAACAAAAATTCTGTTTTTCTTGTCAGTTCTGGACTGAGTCCTGAAGAGTCCAAGAGACTGACAGCAAACACCAGCCCTGCCGAGACAGAGGTTGAAAATCCAGCAGCCGAACAGCCAAAATGCCCGCCAGCCTCCCTGGCACCACTCAAAGAGGAGATTACTCCCCCATTAGAGTCTAAAGCACAAGCAGCCCAGGCAGCACCCGCGATGAAAAAAGGAGGAGAGGAAAGAAGAGAGGACACGCAGCCAAAAGCAGCCAAACCTGCAGAGGCCTCAGTTTCCCCAGATGGCTGTGCAGCGAAGCCTAGCGACCACCCTCTCTCTTTGAAAGAGAAAGCACAAGGAGAATCCATTCAAGAGAAACCACAGTCTGCCGTCAGTCAAAAGCCAGAAGAGGAGAGAAAGCACGCTGCATCAAAGGAAGCACCAGTGAAAGAGACTGTGAGTACCTCCGTTTTGGCCCTGAGCAAACCAAAGAGCCCTGAAGCAGGTGAAGTAGTAGCAAACGCGCCAAGTCCAGTGATTACTCCACAAACACCAGAAAAGAAGTCCCCTGCAAATGAAGAAATGGAGGTCAGTGTTGAAGGCCATAAGAGGAAGTCGGAGAGCCGTGAAGAAGGTGTAACCACTCCTGAGAAGAAGCCCCGCATCATGGAGACCTGCCAGCACCACCAGTCGTTTCGGAGCCAGCCACAGTCCTTTCCTGCAGCTGGGCCCCAGGTGCCGCGGGTACCCCCACTCAAGGTAAGGAGAAACAAAGACAGATCCAGAGTGCCTTTGTGTCGATCAGCTCAGGTGGGAGCTTTGGTTCTGGTTATGTATGTGAATTATGTTACCTGCTTATTACAGTGATCGAAACAGAGCACACAGAACCTTGTAGATGTGTGAGTATCCCCCTCGATACAGGTCTAGGAAGACTGCTATCAGCAGCTCGCTAGATTTTATCAAGTCCAAAAAGTAAGTTGTTTGCCTATGCTTAAAAAGACCGCCTAGAAATGACACGGTTATCATTTATACCATCCGAATGCAGTGGAGTGTCAGACTAGGTCACAGGGAAAGGCTATTTTGGGGAACATCTCAATTCCAAAAGTCCTTCAGTGCTGAGTCTTGGTGAGAATGAAAGGAAATTGGCAATAAAGCACTGAAAAGACAGAGAAAACAGAAAGGAAGCTTGAAAGGTCCCACACTTTGGCCTGGACAATGCACTTGAGATCTAGGTCATAGGATGACACACCTGCTACTAAACTTGCAGGGAATGCAGGGACGTGACTGTCCCCCTCTGCTCTGCCCTCGTGAGCCCCCACTTGCAGTACTGCGTCCAGGTCTGGGACCCAAGCACAGGAAGGAGGTGAGGCTGCTAGAGCGGGTCCAGAGGAGGGCCACAAAGGTGATCAAGGGGCTGGAGCACCTCTCCTAGGAAGAAAGGCTGAGAGAGCTGGGGCTCTTCAGCCTGGAGGAGAGAAGGCTCCGTGGGGTCCTCCTCGCGGCCTTTCAGTGCTTAAAGGGCTCTTATAAAAAGGATGGAGGGAGACTCTTTTCTTGGGTAGATAACCGTAGGACAAGGAGAAGTGGTTTTGAACTACAAGAGGGGAGATTTAGATTGGATGTTAGGAAATTCTTCCCTCAGAGGGCGGTGAGGCACTGGCACAGGTCTCCCAGAGAAGCTGCTGGTGCCCCATCCCTGGAGGTGTTCAAGGCCAGGCTGGATGGGGCTTTGGGCAACCTGATGTGGTGGGTGGCATCCTGCCCATGGCAGGGGGTTGGAATTGGATGGTCTTTAAGGTCCCTTCCAATCCAAGCCATTCTGTGATTCTATGAAATTCCCATTGGTAAGTAACTAACACTCCCATTTCACACATTTGGTACTCTTTCAGATAATGATTACAAGATTGCGCGTGTACGGATAACGCAAACACTTTCTTCACTGATGTTATGTTCAACAGTAGATAGTAAATGGATGAGCCAGCACAGATTTTTTTTCTATAGTTGTGTGCAGGAATATAGGTTTGTTTTTTGTAGAACAGGGCCTCATTTGGGGCCTTAGGCAAAAGCTGGAAGTGGAAAACTGCAGAATTGCTGTTTCTGTATGTTCTAAGGATTCTGATCTCCTGTTAAGATTGTTCTTACTAAGAAATACTCAAACACAAAACCAACATTTTAAAAGTGGTTCATATGGCGCAAAGGTAGGCAAGTATTAATAATATTTGTTAGTAACACAAAACTGGGGAAAAACAAATACCATACAGGTGAGCGATTGACCTTCCAGTGCGATGTAGTAAACATGGGATTTAATTGAACGATACAGAGTGAATTGTGATGAACTGTAATGATATGAGGAGT
This sequence comes from Heteronetta atricapilla, assembly GCA_011075105.1. Taxonomy (NCBI): domain Eukaryota; kingdom Metazoa; phylum Chordata; class Aves; order Anseriformes; family Anatidae; genus Heteronetta; species Heteronetta atricapilla. Next base: position 118,638,855 of record CM021733.1, read on the forward strand.
GGAGAACATATTTTAGAAGAAAGGACTCAAATTTGGCATTTTATTTGAAGACCCAGTGAATGGAGAATATTACTAGTTCACAGACAGACTCAGAGGGGGTAGAAGTATAATTTGGAATAAAGCAGAACCTTGACCCAGACATTTGAATGGATATAAACTGCATAGGCACAGAGGGTGAAATCCAGAATAAGGCACGGTAGGTGTGAATTCTGGAACAGCCTTACAGCAGGTGGTCACTTGCTGAGGGATCTTGATAGGCCTCTGAATAACGCAGCGCGATGCACTCGCCTGTACCTGCAAGGGAGGAGCTTCCAGTCTGGTACCGGGATTGCAATAGCCTCAACGTGTGCCAGACATCAGATCATCCACGTCCTTCTGAGTCTGTATCTCAAGTGAGAACTCCAAAGGGATTTATCTAGGGCTACACATGGAAAGCTTCTGTTCTTAAATATGGGGGCCAAACGTTCCCCGTGTCTCACTTCTACTTTTCTCCTCCTCTCTTTCAGATTCCTGTTTCCAGAATCTCCCCAATGCCATTTCCTGCGGGCCAGGTCTCTCCCGGGGCACGTTTCCCAACCTCAGTTACCAGTCCGGGAAGAACAGGGGCCAGAACGTTGGCAGACATCAAGGCCAAAGCCCAGCAAGTCAGGGCCCAGAGGGCAGCGGCCGCCGCCGCAGCCGCCGCCGCCGCCGCGTCTTCGGGGGGAGCAGTGCCGGGGCCCGGGCCTGGCGGTGGCGGGGGCCCTCCCGGTGGTGGAGGAGAGAAGAGTAACGCAGCACCAAGTGGAACCAACGAAACTGGAACTGGAGGAAATGCACTGGAACTGGCAGGAACTGGAAGCGGGGGAAGTTCGAGAAGGTTTCTTCCCCATTGTCCAGGGCCCCATTCCCAAATGGAGACCCAGGCCACGGACCAGCCACCAGCTCACAATCTCTCTAGAGCACAACTACAGCAAACTTCCACACTGCAGCCCAGAACTCCAGGCAGCAATACAGGCACCAACTGCTCCTCATCAGCGGCATCAGCATTAGAGAAAAGCGACAGAATAAAGCAGAGCTCCCCAAACGTGGCTGTAAACCAGGTTCCAGGCTCCCCGTACGCTGGCAGCAGTGACAAACAAGAGAAAGCACCTTCTGCTCCAGCAGGTCCGAGCCAGGCCAGTGGGGCATCAGCTGTCAGGGATGGAACAGCCTGTGTCACTGCGTCCACAGCGAGTACCAACACAAACGTAACTAAGGTAGCGCCTGCGGCCTTAGGAGGGACCAGCTTAGATGTCTCTAAAGGCACATCTCCTTCCCCTCTGATGTCTTCATCTTCACTGACACCCACGGGCTCAGAAGCCCAGGCTGGAGGCGCGGTAGCATCTGCTCCATCTGCCCCTTCCTCTAACGCTTTGCCAGCAGTACCTAGCCTTAAAACTCACCTGGGCTCCAGCGGGGCCCTCCCCAAAGCGAGCTCCAGTATTCCTGCTAACAACCCTTTAGTCACCCAACTGCTTCAGGGCAAGAACGTCCCTCTGGAACAAATCCTGCCGAAGCCTCTCACCAAAGCAGAAATGAAAACTGTCCCACTGGCTTCTAACGAAGAAAAAGGGGCAGCGGCACCCAGTGTAGCAGGGAACGGAGGAGCTGAGGGTGGTGAAAGACAATCGGGGTTACCCGCGCAGCAGCTTGGGAAGATCTTTAGCCAGAACAGGCCTCTGCCTCACATTCCAAGGACCTTTCCAGTCCCCTCGGGAAAGGAGCCCAGCGTTGACCAGCACCAGTGCCCAGAGGCGCTCAGTAAAACAACCCAAGAGCAGATCCTTCAGACTCTCATCAAGAGGGTCCAGAGGCAGAATTTGTTCCCAGTCCTTCAGCCTTCACAACTGAACCTCACTCACTCAGGTTTCCAGTTAGAAAACAGCTCCACCAGCCAGAGATTTGTGCTGGGTTTCATGGGCAGAAGGACCTCCAAGCCTGCTATGTCTGGTCATTATCTGCTCAACATTTCCACCTATGGCCGTGGCTCGGAGAGCTTGAGGAGAGGCTTCTCCTTGAACCCCGAAAACCGCTTGTGTCTGAACAGTCCTGCGGACGCCCCGAAAACTGAATTTGGGGAATGTGAGGAGATGGCTGGCCACGGCGGCAGCAGCAGCGAGGAAGGAGATGCAGATGATGAGAGTACTGGTGACGAACGTGAACGCGTCAGTGTGAAAGAGGAGCCCCAGGCTTCGCAGGTGTCTGGCCAGTGTGAAAAAGAACAGGGGTCACACAACATAAGCCCTTCAGATTGCAGCATCCTCGCCAAGAAGGGCGTAAAGGCGGAAGCAGCCGCGTCTCAGCCAGCAGCAGGCAGCAGGGAGAACGTTCAGGGGTTTGACGGAACTACGTTAGCGCGAGATTTTATTCAAGCCGCTCAAGAGCAAGTGGCACATGCGATGAGGGGAAAAATGCACGGCAGCCCCGAGCTTTTCGGTCCTCCCGTACCGCCCTCGGACTCTGCGCAGCCTCCCCAGCTTCCTCCCCCACACCCTCCAAAGCTGTGTGGAGATGCTGCAGCACAGCTCATTGGGCCCAGTTACAGCGGCACAATAAACGTCTCCACCTCCCCGGACGTCAACCAAGGGTCTCTCATGACTGGGCTGTCGGAATGCAATCAGCTGTCCAGCAGCATGGGGAACGTCATGTCCTTTTCGGTGACTGTAACCACCATTCCCACCAGCCAAGCTATGAACTCTGGCACCCACAGCCAGACCATCCCAGTTCAAGCCTTCGCTGAAGACCACAGCATGGAGGACTCCCCTTCCAAATGTTACTGCAGGTTGAAAGCCATGATCATGTGCAAGGGCTGCGGCGCCTTCTGCCATGACGATTGCATCGGCCCCTCTAAGCTCTGTGTCTCCTGCCTTGTCGTGCGGTAACCGGGACGTGAAGCGGGGAAGAGGACGGCTGGATGCTGGTTTTGCTTTCGGAAGAACGTTGGGAAGAAACAGGAAATGTACTGCCTTGCACAAGAGACACGTTACTGAATCAGGAATACAGAGTAGAGTTCTTCTTTCATTAAAGAAAGAGCACCTTCTTGTACAGTGAGTCTAAATTGAGCTCAACTACGTGAATTGTGACAAGAGTTTGCACTTAAGGAATTATGTAAATATGTCACATTATTTTGTTTAAAAATATTTTTTCAATCTTTTAGGAGATAGCGTTTGACTTGTACTGCAGTTTCATGAACCCCAGCCTGCTATCCAGCATGTTTGCTGAGCTCTGCTCTAGATGGGGGAATGAACCCCCGGCCAAACATCAGCCGTTGGGCTTCTCTGGGAAAGGGAAGAGCCGGATAATACGAAACTAAACATTTGTTCTGACTGATGACAGAGCACCGAAGCAGGAAACCCTGAACGGGCGTACGGTGTGGCTCTAAATTTGAGTTCAGTCCTTCGGAACTGGAAGGCGTTAACGTTACGCAGGCCTTCCAAGTCACTGCCTCTCCCTTGTGACACGGCTGTCCCCGGAAGGCATACTGGGTTGTGCAATACTGGCTGGTGGTTTTGATTCGCATGTCCTCGCCTCTTCAAGGAGGCGGTTGCAGCAACCTTTAAGGGACGGAGGTATCTCGATTTGCTACCGGCAAATACTGAAAAAAGGCAACAGTACTAACCATAGGATCCAAGGATTTAAATCACTAGAACAACTCGGTAACTGTGATGATTGGTAATTCCAGGAACCATTTAAAGCAGAGATCGCAAATATGTGCCGAACTGCATTTCATTTCTGGACTGTCCGGACCCGGCAGAATCCTGCTTAGTCAGGCATTATTTCAAGGGAGCTGGAGAGTGCCACCCCCAGAGCCGAGCACCGCCGGCTGCCGCAGCACATTATGCAAGCGAAGTGCACTAATCGTCACCCTCTGTCCTACTGTTTTCTAGGAAGCTTTTTGTGGCTCATTAAAAACTCCAGATAGACTTCTCGAATTTCTATAGGTTTTATATTTAGCTGAGCGTAGGGAAAGAAAGCAAGGATCTCGCTGGGCCTCGGGTGTCCCTCGGAGGACGCCGAGCCAGGCCTGGCTCCGCGTGTGGTGCCTCGGGGCGCAGCCGGTGGGGCGCGTTCCTGGCCCTCGGGAGCCGGTGCTCACGCCTCCGTTCGCTGCAGGTGGTGAGAGAGAAGCGCTACAGCACGGTACTTTGTGCTCGACGGCTCGGATTGACGGCAGGCTGGCTGACAAAGCATTCGCCGATCTGCATGCTGATGTATCGCCGCGTGGCCGCATCACACGCAGGACGCGCGCGCGTCGCTTCTCTTCCAGAGCAGCGTCAGGTTCAATGGTCGCGTCCAGTCCCACGTTGTCGCTGTGCGGGGTGGGAGGGGGGCCGTCCCGGAGCTTGGTCAGGTAACAGATCTACGTATCTTTTTGATGGAAAAGCACTGAATTCACTTTGAATCCAAAGGCCTTTTTAAGATGAAGCAATATTAACAAAATAGGTGACAGCTGTTTTATGAGCTGGGGTCCTAAAGCCTTTTTCCTTCCTTCTCCCCGTTTGACTCTACTACTGCTTTCCCCGCTTTTCTCCCTCGCGTGGGAACCTGGCGTGCTGGCGGTAAGGCCAGGAGCACCCCCGGGAGGCGCCGTGTGGTTTTCCGAGGAGCGGGTGTTGGTTTGTTAATGGGAACGACTCGATCGCTTCATAATAAACGTGTTTCCTTCCCTGTCCAGCCGAGCGTGGTGTCCTCCACAGCAGGGTTAGTGCGGGAGTTAACGAGAGCTGCCTGTGTGCGTTTGGTCCTAGTTCTGCCCGTAATTAGTACCGGGGAGCTGCGACCCCTGATAGGCAGCGCTCCTTGTAGACATCCCATGGTGGATGTGATTTAGGTATTAGAAATACAGGCTTTGTTTTTAAACCACTTATATCTCAAAAAAAGGAAAGGATGCAAGACGTACTCCTGGTTCTGTCACACTGCCCGGCGGCTGCAGCCCCGCGCCAGGTCCGCACCGACCCACGGCCGGCTCCGTGCGTGCCCGGGGAGCGCAGCGGAGGCGGGTTGGCTTCTGCTGCTGCAGCCCCGGCTGCTGTAGCAGGGATGATTTGTTCCCTGGGTCGGCTTCTGCGTAAGTGCTCATTTGGACAGCGAGCCAGCACCGCCTGCTTCCCTCTTTGCTGCTGCAACAGGAATTTCTGCCATTCTTTTACATCGTCAGATGCGGCGTGAAATGGCTTCACGTGGTGGACCCCGGGGAAAGCAGGATCTTCCCTTCCCTTATTAGCTCCAGCCTTGTCTGGACATGAAGCAAAGTTACGGCAACATAATCCTCAGTGAGACGCGTTCGTTCCCTCAGCGTAATCCAATTTAAAGGTTGCGTTGGGTTACAAACTAAACTGAAGAAAGCCATTTTTGCCTCAAATAAAAGCAGAGAGGCTTTGCTGGTGTAACTGGATCAGTTCTGTTCACACCTTGACTTCCATCAGTGAGAATCCTTTGGGCTGACAAGGCGGCTTCAGAGGGGGAAGGAGAGGATGCTGAGGGAGCAGCACACTGCCTGCTCTTAGCGTTCGCAGGCTTTGGAATCCGCTGCCGCTGTCACGTTTCAACTGCTTCGGTGCTCAGCATCTTCTAAGACAGCCGACAGCCCTCGCTGCGGCTCCAGCGCCTCGCTGCCTTTCACTTGCAGGAGCTCCCCTGCAGCGTGCGGGTTCCGTGGTCTCGGCCAGGTCCATTTCCGAGAGCCAGAAGCTGCCGTTCGCGAGCGGCACTGCAGGGACCGAGCTGAGGCCGCCCGGGTGTGGGTCAAGGGCGACCAGCAAGTGGCTGCCAGGCGTTTTGGGCAGAGTGGGCATCCTACGTGATGACTTGGAAGTTTACAACTGTTCAGTGCCTTAGTTATACTTTAACCGCTGAGCACTTTTATGGGCTACTTGTATTCAGTTCCTTTTTCAGATAATGCATTCTTTTATCTGCGTGTCTTTGATTTTACCAGACGCTATGAGCTACGAGGTGGAAGTTGAGGAACAATAGCCACGGGTTTGCGAGGGGGCATTAAGGGGCTAGGAAGCCATGAGAAATAACGGGGCTCAGTGTAACGATCAGTACAAGTGCAGGCCTACATACAACCTTGAGAGCGTTGCCTGTTTTGCAGTGCTGGTTATTGGACGATGTATTTTAGGAAGGGGAAATCCTGCCGCCCATCTAGGAGCGCTCCCTGCGTGCCGTTGGCCTGCTGCCTTCCTGCTGCTCCTCCCGTTCGTCTCCCCTCGTCCATCGCCTGCCCTCCACTGGTCCTCGCGGCCAGCAGCGAGCCTGCCTCGCTCGGGGCCGTAACACAGCTCGGGGCCGTGACACAGCCTGAAGCGTGAGGCTTCGGAGGGTGGCTGTGAAAGTAACGGTGTTCGCCAGGAAACGCGGCCACAGCAAACAAAATCTGAGATGAAACGTTTGCAGAGCCCGATGTCAAACCCTGCTCGTGGCGGTAAAAGCAGCGTGGGCGAGAAAAGATGCTCAGGTGTGGGTGTTCCCTTGCGGGCCTCGGTCCAAGCCCTGCAGCGGGAGAACGAGAAATGCCAAGCGACTCGTGGCGTTCAGCTTCCCAGTGCAGAAGAAAAACCACCTTGTACCAGTTATTTCAGCGGAGGAGTGAAGGCGACGAGAGATGAGCTGAGGTTTTGAGATGCAGGTGGGCCGCACGGGGCATCGCTGCCTGGTTCCTGCCCCACGGGCAGCCGTCGATGCCATGGCTGGAAGGGGCTCCGGCTTCTGTGCGGGAGGAGGCTCGGCCTGGCTGGGTTTGCACCTCCCGGCCTGGGGAGAGCCTGGGGCAGGTGCCTGGGCTGGGGCCGGAGCTTCCACCTGAGCTGGGGCAGACGGCGCTCGGGTGGCTGAAAGCAGCTAGGAAAGACTTTTGTTTTGCGGGGGGGAAGTGCCTGAAAGACCAGCGTGCATTCTGTGCTGGAACAGCCTCACCAGGGACGCGTGGAGCCCTGGGGAAGCCGCTTTGTTTCCCTTGGGAGCGTTGTCCAAAAGCCACCGCTGGCCGCTAGCAAACGGCCACGGGGGCTCTGCTCGCCCCCGGCCAGCCCAGCTGCAGCGGCCGGTGGCGGGGAGCAGGACCAGTGGTGAGAGCGCACCGAGGTCCCTGGGGCACCTGCGCTGGAATGGGGACACTGCGGGGACAGGAGGGAGGGAGGGGCAGGTGGGGACAGGGCTGCAATGGGGGAGGTCCCGGGGGGGTCGGGTCTGTTTGCCACCGGTGCCCTGCAGGGAGAACAGCTCGTGCACGTGCTGCGACCGTGATAGCCAGAATTTTCTTGATTAACTAAGGGTTTTTTTGTTTTTGTTTTTGTTTGTTTTTTTTTTTTAATGCTATACATTTGATATAACTGAAGATCAACTTTAAGAGCTTACAGTAATATATTTTAAGTAATATATATTTTAGTATCTAAAAAAATTTGACAAAGGATGATTTATGAACTAGATAAACAGGGTATTGGGAGTATGCAGTTTCTCGGCAAGGCCAGGAATAGTTTTACTAGCAGGAGAACTGAAAAGATTCAGTTTTTTCCACTAATGCAATAAAAATGGGAGTTCTTAAGAAGAAGAAATCCAATACTGTTTACCACATGCTTTTCTTGTTTTGACAACAGGCCTGTAAACGCAGTTTAGCAGATACTAAACCTTTGTCTGTCTTTCGCCTTTTTAAAAGGGACTTAAATTGGAATAGAGGGTATGTACAGAAAAATCAAGTTGACACCATTTTAAAATGTATTTTTACACAAATAATATAGAAAAATCATATTTTACGTAAGAATTTTAAGTATTTGAAATATGTATATATATACTGTATGTACTTCATATATTCTTTATTTTACATTTTCAATGTATTAAAAAGTATTTGAGCTGTTTGGATTTGAGCATGTAATAATGTTTAAAAAAAAGAGGAAAAGAGGAAAAGAGAGAGGAGATGAGTCCTGCACGCCGCAGCTGCTGCTGTTAGCGGCCTGCAGGGAGCAGAGACCCAGAAGTGCAGCAGCGAAGGGATTTGGGGAGTTCAGCAGTTTCAGGTAGAGCATAGAGAACATTTTCCAGTCCCGTGTCCTGTCTGTGTCTCCATTTGTATCCGTTCCTTTTGCCTCGTAACCACCACAATCATCCATGGTGAGAAGACAAAGAGGTGGATCTTTTATACAAGCAACGCTACCCTTATAGCCAAAGAGACGTTCTGGTACAGAAGCTACTCAACCAAAACCGAACCAGAAGCCCCTCGCTTGTGCTGTGCCACTGGAATTTCCACAGATAGTTTGATTTCTTGTGCGAGCATCGTAGGGTGCTCATGGGGAATTCAAACAGTGTACCCAAAGTCCAATGATTTCAAGCACTATCAAAGTGGATTTGTTTTGTTGTTTGTGGGGTTTATGGTGAAACTCTCACTGCAGAGATAGGCCGTCTGCAGCTCTTGGGGACCGAGTGAATTCACCTGCACTTGCCTGGGCTCCTCGAGCCTCCCTGCCAGACTGAGGTCTGCAGCCCCTGCAACTGCTGGTTCTGCAGAGAGAGAACACAAAGCGCCCCCGGAGAGGAGGGTGGAAATGGCTCCACAACGTGCAAGGCACAGTACCTGCCTCATCCCCTTCCCTATGACGCCCATTTTGGCTTAGGTGAATCTCAAATTGCATTGCTATTCCCCTTACTCCTGCCAGCAATTGCAGGACTCATAGAAATTGGAGGTGTTCAGAGCAACTCTCTGTTGCTGGGACTTAGGGGGAAGGAAGCTGGGGGGGAAAGAAGAAGCGCTGACAACAAGTCAGGTTTTAAAAGTACAAATTAAAAAACTGAAAAGGCAGGCAACTGGCGTTTGTATATACTGCTTCGATTGTTATTGGAATCCCTTGAGGGGGGGAAAGAAAAGAAAAAACAATAAACGAGGCACCCAATGAGTGTCAGAAGTCGCTGCCTACGCGCTGGGTAGGGCTGTGGCTCCCCAGAGCTGCACTGAAAGGAAGCCCCGCGGGTGGGGGGCGTGTGCAGGTCGGGTCTGGATGCGGGGGGCTGCGCAGGGTGCAGCTGGGTGTACACAGCGAGCCCAGCTTCATCTCAGTCATCTGGTGACCTTACACCTTGGAAAGTTACCGCAGGTCCGAGGCGGAATTACAGCTTTTGTATTCGTTTTCCTATTTAAGGTACATGGGTTAGATGAAATACATCATGGCAACGTGTTTTGATCTGCTGCACTTTTTTAAAAAAACATTCCTTATTCCCCTGGTACTGCTGCGTCTCCCATCCCCTCCTACCCCCCTTAGAACTTCAGCCCGGCCGCTCTCCTGTCCCTTCCAGTAAGGCCTCGCAGGCGCTGCACCGCGGGTTTCTGGTCGGCAGGGCCGGGAGCTCAGCGTTTGAGGCCGGGGTCCCGGGGGTCCTCGTGGCAGAGTCCTGGGGGTCCCCGTGGCAGAGTCCCGGGGCCAGCACCGCCGTGGCGGGGCAGCGCGGGTGCCCAAAGGCTGCGGTGCAGGGCCCGTGGGGGCCTCCAGGCCTCCTGTTCATGGCCGCCTGCGCCCACCTCGAGCAGAGGCGCGACAGGCATCGTCTTCGACCTCGGGGACAGGGGCTCCAGTTACAATCTCACCTCGTGTCCGGAGGCGTGCCCACCACGGGCCCACCAGCAGCCGACTTGGCTGCCACGTGGCAGCGCCTTCCCTTGCCGTCCATCGTCTGTGTCCCCGTGAGCCCAGCCCTGTCACGGCCTGTTCTCAAAGGCAAATTTAGGCAAGAAACCCGGCAAATTTAGGCAAGAAATCGCCAGAAAAGGCAATTGCGGTTCACTGAGGTAACGTCTGGGCGTGTAAGAGCTTCGTGGGCCAGTTCTAGCAGGAGCAATACGTCAGGGACAAAGTGGTCCGTCCCGCTGCAGCCATGCATTTTGGCACAGGTTGTTGGGTCACCCGGTCTTCACCCATTTTGCTGTGTAAGATTCCACCTTAGCTTCTCACCAGCGTTGAGAGGAATCTGAGGAGTGCTAAAAGCGGCCTGTTTCTAACCTGTCACTTGAGGATCTGTGTGCCCGTAGGAGGTAGCACTTTGACAAGCAAAGCCTGCCCTGTGGCTTCTGTCTTATTGCAGATTCTGTTCCTCTTCCTCTCACTTATTTTTGTCATGTAAAACTACCTGCTTTATAAATGAATGTAAAATACCGTAGTTCTTCAGCACATGGACAAATGTGTATTTTATCTTAATGTTTCATTTTATGTTAAATAAAAAGCATATGATTTTATGGTTGTTAGTGCTGCTAATGTTGATTTTCCGGTGACTACCTTCTGTTTTTTTAATGGACCCCGATTAACAATACTGCAACACATTTCTCTGGCTCCGTAAGCTGTGGATATGTGTAAAATCTTTTCCATACATTTCATGGGGAAAACTCTGGTTTAATAAACACTTTGCAGTTCCCTCAAGCCTCACTTATTGGGGTGCTGAAACACTTCAAGGGCTTCGAACTGTGAATCTGGGGAAAGGAAGGAGCAGGAAAAAACTTGTATCACGTGATTGCAGATTCATTTATTATAAAGGGAAGAGTTCAGAGAAGTAAATCTGAAACCAACTTTCCTGATTTGTCAGGTAAACTTTGGATACAATTAGCAACTTAATACAATCAGCAGGACTGAGGTGCCTGGGATTTCTTTTCACTGAATCTGTTACAGGCATCAGGGATAGAAAGGTAACGCGAAGGGGCTGTGAACCTCCCGAGTGAATAATCGCAACAGGAGCGTTAAGACTTAACATAAAATGGAGAAGGAAGGCTCAGTAAAGAAATGTGTGTCTTGCAGTACAAAGTGAGAAGACAAGGCCAGCTGAGGTGGAGTTTGCAACCAGTGGGGAAAAAAAAAATAAATAAATCTATCACATCATGCAGAGGAAAAAAAAAGGCAAAAAGTAGAAAAGGTAGTGATTAAAGACAGTCTGCAGGCATGGCCCAAACCACAAGTAATGCTCTTCCCCTGTTTTCACCGAGGACACCGTTACACGTCCTGCTTCAACTGCATGACAAGAGTTCCCTGAAAGCGCTGACCCAACGCCGCAGCTCAGGCAATGCACGGTTTTGTGTATCAAGTGAACTGCGGTGACCTGTGGAGCACAGAAATGACAGAAATGATTCCATAATACAGGATTCTATACTATAAAGTATAGACATTATTCTATATTTAATAAGAGAAAATTACATCGTTCATATGCAAGGCTCTGGAAGTAAAAACTACTCGAAGCCATGCTGAAAAACGGGATAGAAAGCAACACAATCTCACCAGAGATACGTGCAGATTAGTTCAGTGTAAATTGTTTTCCGGTCACACAAGGAATATCTTCAGTTACACAAATGATACAGGAAATTGGTAATAACACTTGAGAAGATGAAGTAAACGTAAAGAGCTGGTTTAAGGGGTCTTACTACAGATAGGCCCAGAAGTGGGAAATTGGTTTGAATGGGGGATCCTAATGAAATTACTCAGATTTTCATCTGTGGCATTGGCACCAACAGTCATGAGTATCCCAAGAAAATTAACTGATGACACAAACTTGGGAAGTATCAGCAACGCGCACACAGACCAAACTGGTAATCCACAGCCCAAGTGACGCGAAAACCAATCGTACGCACTGGTCTCACAAGGCATTTGGGAACAAATAACACAATTTTCTGCTTCAGGAGTGAGTGTACAGTAACTGGAAGTAACAGAGGATGAGAAGGACCTTGATACAGTCATTAATCATGCCCTGTAATTAGAAGCGGTCAGTGTGATGCAGCCATGGGAAAGGAAAAGCCATTCTGAAAGTCCAGCCCGTGTATTGCCAGCAGAGATAAAATCAGTGACTTGTACAAGGTAACGAGATACTTTGTGTGGTTCTGCTCACATTCAGGAAAGGCTACTTAAAACTGGAAAACTTTGTACGAAAAACTTCCAAATAATCAGGAAAGGAAAAGGCTCTGACAGGTAAGGAAGAAGTCAAGCAGTTCAAGTTAAAACAAAAGCTGAAAGGTTTGGCACGGCAAGCTAGCAGCAGGCTAAACATTAAGGGGCAAAACCAGCTGTTCAGCACTGGTACAAGAATGAATGGATATAAATTCGCTGTGGATAAACTTAGTTTAGAAATCAGAAGTTGCTACTCTTGGCAACATGTAAAACCCAAGAGAGTACACGAAGTGAGTTACGGGGATGGTTTGTCTCCAACGAAGTATCAGGCTTAGTGCTCGAGAAAGGCTTTAGAAGGCTTGTTTTCCTGAATACGACAATTTTAGAGCCCAGTAATTTTTTTATGAGCAATTTAAATTATTCCTTTCATTGTCGTGTCTGTGTTAACAGTGATGCCATGTCCTTGGCACCGCTTCGGCTATTTTGTTCCACCCTTTAAAGGTTATTATATCAGATTATTACTTTACCATCTCAGTCCCACAATAATGTGTCATAAATGTGAATAATTTCTCGTGCACTCATGCTCTGTTTCTCATCTCCTAAACACCTCACAGTACACGGCTGAAACAACACAAAGTCTCTGAAACCCTGCAGTCACAAGCTCCTGCTGTATTACCCGTGGCTGTGCAACCTGCCAAAGTAGCAGCCCTCCCAATTAATTAAAATGTTGAACAGTTAGAGCAGCTTCATCACAACCCATTACTTCATCTGCGAGGGCGATCACACGCTGAAACAAACCTGACACAAAGTGCAGGATCCTCCATCTCCTGCTGTCCTTAAACCACAACAGGGTGATTTCCTGGAGGATAGGCTTTAGCCAGTCAGCAGTAACTCAGCAGTGCAAGGAGGAGCTCATGAAAAAGAAAGAATTATGGGCCAGAAAAATAAATAAATAAATAAAAATGATCCCTGGAAATAAGGAAGAAAAATAGTTTATCAAGAAAAAGACCAGAGAATAATGTGCAAAAGAAATAGTGACACAAAGTGGAAAAAAAAAAAAAAAAAAAAAAAAAAAAAAATCACTTCCTACCTCTGTGCCCACTATGGAAAGACATGGAAGTTAAAATCCTTTCCTTACTTTGCTGTCTCATTTCCTCCATTTTACATGGATAACGTGAAGTTTTCCAAGGTCCATCTGGTGGTGCGGTGAGGCTCCAACGTTATCGCCTCTACAACACACAACAAATAGTTACAGAATAGACAGCATCCTGTTGTTACACACTGGAAAACTCTGCCTCAAGAAAAACATCCCAGCCATTCACAGAATAATTTAGGTTGGAAAAGCCCTCTAGGATCATCTAGTCCAACCTTTAATTGCTTCTAAGCAGTTGTAACACATGGGTGCTCATATTCCAAGACTGCTGTACCTTCCCATGCCTGTTTTGTTTCAGCTCTCCATGCGCCTCTTCAGAGCAGAAAGTCAGCTGTGATAAGTGCCCTGCAAGAGAGCCGTACAAAGCGTATCTTATTAAACAGACATTTCATCTGTATTTTAACAGACTCTGCTTTCCATTTAATAACCATCATCTGGTTTGTTTTGTTCTCTGCCAAATTCCAATTAAGAAAAAAAAAAAAAAAGCACCTCGTAAGTGAAAGAAAAACTGCAGAATAAATTTCTAAATATAGATAAGAAGCACACTCGTGGCTCATGCAAGGGAATTATCTTGTCACATTAAACAGGAACAAAAAAGAGATTGCTTCTCTCCTGAACTCAGCTCCGGCTTTATCTCAGTTGCTGTGCTGGCTGTCAGCAGGGAGTACCCGTGAGGTGGAGAGCAGCGTGAGACACCCAGGAAACTGCCAGCAACAAACACACTGCTTGCTAAGCCCACCGCTGGAGATGCAAATGTACAGGGGCTGTGAGGACCTTCTTTGGTACTGGGATGGCTGCTACTGACCAAAAACGTGCATTTATAATTTAAAATTCCTGAATTATTACTAAAATAAAAATAGGATTCCAAAATTGTTATTCCAGTTACTCCGATAGCCCATTCTCAACCTCACCCTTTCACTTACACGCATTTTGGACTGGCCTGTGATCTCCTTACAGCCATGTGCAGCACAGCTTCGGGTAAAGGGTAAGAAAAGCTGACATGATTAAAACTCAGAGCCATCTAACTTCTGAACACTTCCGATGGCATGGCACACCGAGAGATCATGCATAAATAGCAGCACAAGCACTTGAGGGAAAAACAAAACAAAACAAAACAAAAAATGAGCAAATGAAGGGCAAAGGTAGCAGTCTGGTTATGAAAGATGTCACCCAACAGGCCAGCATAATAGTGATACAAAAAGAGGGAAATAAAAGATGTGAAAATGGTGGTAGCATTACAGCGTAGGCCAGTCTCACATGAGATGTTACAGCCATGTGGAAGTAACAAGAGCTATCCACCCCCTGCAGATAAAATATCAGAACAGTGCTAGGCACTGCGGTTGGGTGAATTCTGATGTAAAAATACACAAAAGTGTAAATCTATATTGGTGAAAGAACAAAAAGCATGCTATAGAAGAAATTAATTAAAATCAAGATATCAGTAAAACATACAAGATGGAAAGCCATGAACAGTGCAAATGCATCCTTCAGCGTTAGGAAAGAATTAACACCTAACTCTCACATGAATGCAGAGGTAAGAGGAGGAGGAAAATGTGGGACAGAAGGCCTGGAATCCTACAGACAGCAAGGAACTGACAGAACGGATGGGTTCTGCTTTGTGTTTAAAACAAACAAACAAACAAACAAACACAAACAAACAAACAAAAACAAACAAACAAACAAACAACAACAACAACAACAACAACAAAACATAACTAGGAGCACCAGGCCAAAGGGACTTCACTTTACCTTCCATATTCAGGAATCCAACAAAGGCCTGCAGACTACAAGGTGGGCTGGCAACTACAAAAACAGTGTCAAGAAAAAATTAAATTAAAAATATATACGGAAAGTTCCCTTTTATTTACTTAGATCTTGCCCTCGATCATCAAGCTTAATGACAGTAGGATACAGTTCGACGTTAAAAGTGAGCCTGTCTTCACATGGGTACTTCACGTTTCATCTGGAGAAATGAAGTAAAAATTACGAAAGGACTTCAGAAGATTAACACTGCTCGAGACAAACAGTTGGGAAGAACATCAAATTGAGTCCAGGCTGAGGAAAACATTTCAAAGAGCGGCTGCTTGGTGCCAAGGAAAGGCCGTGGAGGCCCCAGCCCATCGGCGGAGGCCGTGGTGGTGCAGGCCGCGCAGCAGGCCCCATGTCCAGCCCCGAGCTGCGGCTGCTGTCAGTGCTGTGACCTGGCAGTCACCGTGTCCAGCCACAAAGCCGCTGCCTGGCACACACAGCAAACGGGCAATGCCTGCTGATATTGCTCTGGGTTTCTATTTTTTTTGGTAGAGAATAAAGCAAAGGAACAGGTTGGTGTGAGCCATCTGGAAGACAACTTAAACTCTGCACGGTCAGCTCTCTGGGTGACTGAAAAATTATTTAAAGCTCAGTAACTGCAGAGACCGTAAAAACCTACAGCATGAGCTAAACATTGCCCACTGGAAAGTTTAAATTTTAGAATTTTTTTATATAAATACTGTAAATAAACATTAACTAGTACATTTAAGTGTTCCTGTGCAGAACACAGTGCACAGCCCTGGTCAGCCACGGGCAGGGCATTCCTACTGGCACAGGGTCCAGGAAAGCTTTTCAGTCTGACCACAGGGACAGAGAATCTGCCACTGAGAGAAATTACACAACATGGAGGCAGGTGCTACTGCTCCTCACATTAAAACAAAGAAACAAGCAGAAAATTACTACTGGAACTAAAGAGCAATACTAGCGTAGGATTGGTGTGGTCTGAAAAGTGAATTAGAATGAAATCCAGGAAATGCTTTACAGCTACACAAAAATAGGGTTTTTTTTGTTTGTTTTTTTTTTTTTTTTTTTTTAAGCATCTCCTAATAGATGGGCAGGTGCAAAATTTAACAGTTTTTAAACTTTAAAAACTTACGAAGTGGATTACAGACACAGGGGCAGTGATATGAAGGAGCTGTTCTTGCTGATCCAAGAGATTCTTTCCAGTCTGACATTTCTAATCACTGAATGAACGCTGTGCAGTATGTCAGATTTGGTGATGTCATATGAAGGAGGGCCAGCTCCCCCAGTGATGCGATGTGCCGCTGTCAAATCACCCCGTACCATCTTTCACGCCCAGAGGAAACACGCAGTGAACTCAGGTGAGCAGAGATTAATTTAATGCTTTTTCTCTTTGATATGCCACCAAGAGCTTCAGTTGTAGCAGCAGTTTCTGAAAAATGGAAAGTCTCTCCTTGTGAGACCTGAACTGAGATTTTTTTTTTTTCCTCATGATTTCACCATTGTCTCTGCCATGAGCTGAAAAGAAAGACAACTTTCAGTCACCGACCGAAACAAAACCAAGTATCTGCTGGAAAAGATCTTAAACTCACTGATTATCTTCTGAAACATCTCATCTCTGTTTTAACACATGAAAAGCTGCAAGTGAATTTAAAGCAGTATTTGCCACTGTCTGGTTTTGGTTGGGATAGAGTGAGCTTTCTTCGTAGGGGCTCATATGAAGCTGTGCTTTGGATTTTGGGTGAAAATAGTGGTGATAACGGACGGATGGATTGTTTGCTGCAGAGTGATGCTTGCACGGAGCCAAGCGAGGAGCCTGGGGTGCACAAGGGGCTGGGAGGGGACAGAACCAGGACAGCTGACCCCAAGGGACCAAAGGGATGTCCCATCCCCGAGGGCCCTTTTACCTTTCCCGTTCTGTTCCCCAGCCCATCTGGGGTGGGGAGGGTAAGCAAGCAGCTCGGTGGTGCTGAGCTGCTCCGGACTCTGAATTCTATGAATTTTGCCACTTTGCTAAGAAAGCAACAGTTGTAGAAGGCAAAGAACATAAAAGGTCATGCCTTTCCCCACCCCCACTCCAATTTTTGCCATATTTTGCACAATTTGTCTCTGAGAAAACACTTGCCCTTGAAATGACTGGTCTGAGTTTGCTGCCTCAGCACTGGGGGAGATTTCACTGCTGATGACTCAGTGC
Organism: Heteronetta atricapilla; assembly: GCA_011075105.1. Classification (NCBI taxonomy): domain Eukaryota; kingdom Metazoa; phylum Chordata; class Aves; order Anseriformes; family Anatidae; genus Heteronetta; species Heteronetta atricapilla. Next base: position 118,655,839 of record CM021733.1, read on the forward strand.
TGGAGCGGGCAGGCCAGGCTCTAGACCACCCCCCCCCTTTTCTTGTTTCTTTGTGGTTCTTTTAGACAGAATCCTTAATACTCTTGCGTTGCTGAGAAAAACCACAAAGAAGACAAATACAGCCTGTTGAAAATACTTCTTTTTACTTTAGAATAATGGAAAACATGTTATTTACATTGCTGTGCAACTTCTATCACCGCTGTTGCAAATCCTTCACTTCTCCATACAAAGCTTAACCAACTCCTTTTTTTTTTTTTTTAATCTACTTTCATTTCTTCCTCACCGCTACTAGATTAGGTTTCACCTTTTCCCATCACACTTACTGAAAATCTTTTGCTATCTTGCCTGAAACTGGTCCAAAGCACAGCTTTTTACATAGGTAGAATAGGTAGAAACTGAGTGGAATAGGCCTAGCAGGTTTTCTGTGTTTTTGTTGTTGTTGTTGTTTGTTTGTTTTTTTGTTTTTTTAAATTCCGTTCAGTTCTGCTTGGTTAGTGCTGAGAACTAAACCAAACGGCTGAATCTCTGCTGAAGGTCCGGACTGTGGAGACTTGTAACCTGATGTTATGGAAATGCTGCACATCGCGCCGGGCGCTGAATGCAGGCAGTGAGGTGCTGACGTACATGATATTCCCATTCTCCTTCAGAGCTGTGCCGAGCGGTTTTTACACAAATACTGGGAAAACCGTGGTAGCAGCAGGCAGTACAGGCAGCACATGTGCGTACAGTGACCAGCACAAATACTGCAGGGGGACAGGCCGGCGGCAGCGCTGTGTAAGGTGATGGAGGAGTTATTTCAGACAAACATCACACTTGAGAAAAAGGAAAATATAATACCAGGATGCATAAAGAGAAGTACTCTTTGCAACTCATGCAAAGGTGTTATTTGCTGTATGCGGTATCAGGATGGCACTGACTTGGAGTATTGCATCTTGTTTTGGGAACTGAAGCTCAAGGATGTGTGGGCCAACTGGGCAAGAGTCCAGAGAAGAGCAGCTGAATACTTCTGCACCGAAAACATGCCCTACGAGGGGGGCTGCTGTTTGACTGCTAGAAGACAAAGCCTAAGGAACATCACAGCAATCCAGAAATAACTGTGAAGAGGAAGGGAGACGTTGCTCAATACCCCGTGGAGGAAGGACAAAGAACAGCACAGATATAACTTGCTAGTGGTAAGGATAATTTCACGCTCAAACAGATTACCTAGGAAGATTGTGAATTTTCCACTGCCAGAAGGTTTTGCAGCCAGGTTAAACAAGCATGTGTTAGCAAAGAGCCCCATTCAAGACTGACTTTCTGTGCACCAAGAACACAACATTCCAAACAAGCATGACGTTTTTCTAATAGCAAACGATAACAAAGACTTTTATAAACCTTCTATATCTACAGTCATCTCATTTTGGGTTTGCTTTCGTTCCTGTTAACATCTCTGAGACAGCCCCAAAATGCAAATTCACTCTCGTGCTCAGATCTGAGGTGAGATCATCTGAGCTTTCCTTTTATTTTCGTGTGTTGCTCACAACTGGATGAAATGACATATGATGACACTGAAGCTGCGGATCTCAACAAGAAGGAAAGTATTTCCTATGCCAAATTTCCTGTTATTTTTAAACTGGTACCACTGCTCTGGAATGCTAAGTGCATTCTTCTGACAGAAACTTCTGTCAGAATTGTGTCATCAAAGCATACGCCTACAGAAGAATGTCTCTTCTGCTTTTTTGTGGAGCCATTTCTGCATCCAAAAGAGGATCACTGTGGGCTTGTAAAAGCTGTTTGATATTACCAGCTCCCATCCACTTATTCATCATTTAAAGAAAATGGTATTTTGAAATAGGAGGTATTTGTAATATTTTATTCTCTCGATGCACACATCTATTGCCCATAAATACAGAGAGCATTTGTGTGTATGCAAACCGAAGGGAGAATCCATTCCTCTATACGCAGGCATTTTAAAGCTGGAACAGTGGGAAGCAGCAGAAAATGACAGTGTGGGGTTTCTTCACGTTTATCTCTCGAGCGTGGCATTCGCTGTCTCTCACACATTCTGCCGAGGCAGTTAGTACGCAGATGAACAGGATCTCCAAATACTCGTCATCCCATAACAACTAAGCAGCAGCAGGAGAATAAAGCAATTTACTGTAAAATCTAGATTTTCGATTGCTGACGATCAAAATGTTATAAATTTAATTTAATATAATTTTATGCAATTGAAAGAGCCTGATAACAACCCTGTATTATTTTGCATTTGTTTACAGCCTGTTCTCATTCAGTGGTTTCTTTTGTAGCCACACAGAGTGCTTCTTGGACGACAAAGTCTGAATTCTGCATAACACACAGCGCTGCGCAAGCAACAAACAAACCTCAAGCTGAAGCACCAAGCTCTGCTATCGCACTGTTTTCTCTGGGTACTGGAACCCTGCACACTTCCAGCGTAGCTTTGGTCCCCTCGTGTCCCTGGAGGTCTTTGGTCCTCTCGATCTTGGAGGTCTTTAAAAGACGTTTAGATGTAGAGCTTAGGGATATGGTTTAGTAGAGGACTTGTTAGTTAGGTCAGAGGTTGGACTGGGTGATCTTGGAGGTCTCTTCCAACCTAGACTGTTCTGTGATTCTGTGATTCTGTGTCGGGACCCTGCTGGTGCTCAGTATTTCTTCTCCAATGCTATTGCTTCATGGGACTGAATGTACTACTGCACAGTGCTAAGTTTTACAGAGCACTCCCATCAACTGCAGACAGATGGTGTTGGAATTCAACACAGCAAATAAAATAAAATAAAATAAAATAAAATAAAATAAAATAATAAAATAAAATGCTGGTTTGGGTTACCTTAACTCAGGAAGTCATCACCATACCTGCTGCACTCCTTTAGAAATCGTTACCCGTATGGTGAGGCTGTGGAGTGCACTAGCTGCTGATTCTGTGCCAGAAACACAAGATGAGATTATCTTGCTGTTGCCATTTCAAAACGAGATGTCTAGAGCTGAGCAAGTTATGATTTCCCTTACAGGCAATGCAGACAAAGAGCATTCAGAGGGCAATTCCTGCCACCATAAGAGAGGTGCTTACAGCAGGTCACATAACTGCCGCCTGAAAGTTAATTAAGTAAATAGGTACAATGATCTCAGGGTGTTTAGATCAGACTCATTTATCTCATTTTTACATTTCTCAGATTAGATGACAAAACTCTGCTCAGGGGCTAGATGCACAAAGATACAGCTGTTTAAATGTCTCTATTCACAAAACTCCTACATGGGGACACTGTTAACACTCATAAAACCCCTATCTAACCCTGCAGGTGGTTAAATTTCTATCTTATATAATGGAGTAATTCTCTTGTCTTTCTAATCCAAGTTAGAAAGTGGCTCCTGGGCCCCAGGCCAAGCAGCGGAAAATGCTTTGTGTCCACATTTTCCTAAGTCTGGGATCCTACACCATCAGCAAAGCAGCTGGGAGCACGACAGCTGTTGCTTTAGCCTTAGTACCTCCATAAATAAGCCTCTCTTGCGTGCACCATTAGTGCTCTCAGCTCATTTTCTCGAGCCTACATCAGTGTGCACATCACAGGGAAATACCATCTCTCTGCACCTTCAGCTGCTGTTTTTCCTGAGCTCTCACGTACCCTGTGTACCACTGCTGCGGCTCATCCTTTGCTTTTTCCTGGCATGGCTTGGAGAGGCTGCGGCCCACAAGGGAGCAGCACTGGCAGATGGACGTCGGCATCTTGGAGGAAATCGTACTGCAGGACCACCAGGGAATGGAAAGAGCCTTGTGCAAAGCCCAGCCATTAATCTTCCCTCTGAGGCAGCGACGTTGGTTTGGGCCACAGCCCAGGCTTGGTTTCCCCTCTGTCAAGGAGAGGTTTTAGGCCAAGGGACTAAGTCCACACTAGTGTGACTGCCCTGTTTACTCTGAGCAATGCTTCAGGAGGGAAGAGAACGGTGTCTTACACCTCCGCCAGGAGCTGGTGGCTACTCAGGAGGCTGGAGGGAGCCTGCCGATGTCAGTACGAGCCCATTCCCAGCTATGTCACGGTGACCTGGGGATGTTCCTGGGGGCTGGGCAAAAGCAAAGCTCACTTCTATCATCAAGACAGATTCAGCTTCACCTCATTCCCTGGGAAAGCGGTATCTGGAAGCCAATATTAAACATAGGAAAGGCAAAAAGGTGATGAGGAGCAGTCAGTGTAGACAAAATCAAGCATGACCAACCTTACAGCCTTCTACAGCGAAATGACCAAGCTGATAGCCATCTGAGATAAGGAAAGACCAGGGGATGTTTACTCTGACTTTAGCACAGCTCTTCAGAGCGCCTCCCATAACATACTCAAGTACAAACTGTGTACGCAGACAGTGAGGAGGACTGAGTGCTGGCTCAACGGGTCACGACCAGTGCCCCAAGCCCTGCTGGAGACCAGTCACTAGTGGTGTTCCCTGGGCCTCAGACGGGGTCCAGATGATTAACACCTTCATTAACCATCTAGATGACAGGACGGTGCGCTCCCTCAGCAAATTTGCAGTGGGTACAAAGCTGGAAGGAGTGGTTGATCCTCAGATGGTTGTGATGCGGTTTAGTGGGGCCTTGAAAGGCGGGAGATGGGCAGGGCAGAACCTCAATCAAGTTCAAGGGAAATGCCAAGTCCTGCACTGTGGAGGAACAACCCCACGTACCAGTACAGACTGGTGGACAACTGGCTGGAAGAAAAGCTGACAAAGGACTGGTGGCCAGCAATGTGCTCTCGAGGCAAAGGTCAGCAGCATCCATTCATTAAGCAGTGTCACCAGCAGCCTCGGGGGGGGGATCCTTCCCCTCCTGTCTGCACCAGTGAGATCACTGCTGGCACACTGTGTTCAGCTCTGGGCTCCCCAGTACAAGAGAGACTTACTGGAGTCAGTCCAGGGAAAAGCCACAAAGATAAATGAAGGCACTGGAACACCTGCCATGTACGATCGCTGCACTGCATACCCTGCAAAAAGCCTCAGGTAAGCCTTTCTGTATCGAATGAATTCAGCATCTGCTTTTGGACCAGCACCCAAAGGTTGTTGACTGGTATGAGAGCATGTGGCACAGAATGGGCTGTGGCCGTGCTATTGAAAGCCTGCAGGCTGCACAAAGGTGATTCTGTCCCAAATGCCTACCTGGAGCGGCCCCTACCCCATGCAGGATTGCCAGAATTGCCTGGAAGTTGTTTGGGACAGTACTGATTGGTCTGGAGCTTAGAGGTACGCCAACATATATTGGTCCCTTAACTGTTTCGACAGTTAACAGTACCATCAAATTCCAGTGCCAATGCCTATATCCTGCTGCCACCTCATCTACCAGCGTAGATGCAGCCAGCAGAAACAGAATCACAGAATCACAGAATTTCTAGGTTGGAAGAGACCTCAAGATCATCGAGTCCAACCTCTAACCTAACACTAACAACCCTTCGTATCTCCTCTGCCTGATCTGGTTCCACTGCTGCCAGCAAGCCTAACTCCAGGATTTGGGAAAAAAAGAAAAAAAAGAAAAAAAAAGTACTATTGTGCACATATATAGCTCACAATAAACATTAACGCAGCACCAGCTAGAATGTCTACGTGGTGCTGTTTTCTCTCACCTTTCTACCCCGTCGTGACAGAGTATTTCCCTCCCACGCGTGCAGTGCTAGCGGCCCCTCCTCTCCGCAGCCTGCTCCTTTCCCACAGGCACAGAAAACATTCTGCAGAAGGCGCCGTGGCATTTCCACGCTGGGAGGCTGAGCAGCGGGAGGGAGGCTGCCGTGACTGTGAGGGGGCAGCTGTGTGCTGTGAGGTGACAGAGCTGGGACAGGCCGCCCGAAGGCTGTGCAGCCTCCTTCTCTGGGGATACCCAAACCCCCGGGATCTCGGGGTGACCCTGCTGGCAAGGGGTTGGACCAGGATTCTCCAGAGCTCCCTGCCAACCCCGGCAGCAGAGCTTAGTAAAATGGTTTAGTGGAGGACTTGGTGCTGTTAGGTCAGAGGTTGGACTAGGTGATCTTGGAGATCTCGTCCAACCTAGATGATTCTGTGATTCTGTGAAAATATGCTTCACTGGGCTAAACTGGGCTGCATGGGGATAAATTGGGCTGCACAGGGATAAGTTGGACCTGTTATCCTGGGCTGAGCTCAGTGGGCTGTACTGGGCTAAAACGGGCTCTGCTGGCTCAAATGGGCTGCACTGGGCTGAACTGGGCTAATTGGCGCTGTGCTGGGTTGCACTGGGCTAAGTTGGGTTAAACTGGGTTCTATTGGGCTGCACTGGGCTGCACTGGGCTAAACTGGTCTAAAATGGGCTGCACTGGGCTGAACAGGGCTAGAACATGCTCACATGGGCTCTACTGGGCTCAAAGGGCTAAACTGGGCTGCACTGGAGCACTGTGCCCAGCTGTGGGCTCCCCAGCCCCAGAGGGACTCGGAGCTGCTGGAGCACATCCAGGAGCACTGCGGAGGTGCTGAGGGCCCTGCAGCAGCCGCAGCACGAGGCCGGGCTGAGAGAGCCGGGCCCGGTCAGCCTCAGGTGGGCACAGCCACCGAGGGGAGGCTGCCGGCAGCACGGCACCAGGCTCTGCCCCGCGCTGCCCAGCGGCAGGACGAGAGGCAGCGGCACCAACCGGACCCGGGGTGACCCTGCTGGGCTGGGCTGGGCTGGGGCCAGGGACCCCCGGAGCCCCCCGCCAGCCCCGGCACTCGGTGGCCCTGTGACAAGAGCGGCGGAAGCCGCCCCCCACCCCGTCACCGCCCGCCCTCCCGACTGCACTGCCCTCCCCCGCCCCGCTCCCCTCACACCGCGGCCCCCCTCCCACTGCGCATGCGCGGGGCCGCTGCGCCCAGAGGGGCCGCTCGGCAGCAGCCGCTCCGCGACCCCGCGGCGAGCGCGCGCAGCCTCGGCGTCTGATTGGCTGAGGGGCAGGTGGGGAACGCGCGGGGCGAGGGCACGCACGTCCGCCGCCGGCGCAGCGTCCTGCCTCCTGATTGGCTCCCGGCCGGCGTTTCGCGAAGAGGGCGGGGCGGGGGTTGCGGGGCGGCTCGCCGATTGGCGGAAGGGGAGGCGGTCGCGGGCTGGGATTGGCGGCGGCGCGCGCGGCCCTGCGGAGGCGTGCCGCGATTGGCTGGGCGCCGCGCGGCGGCCGGGGAGCGCTGGAGCGGGGAGGCTGAGGCGGGCGGGCGGTCCCGGGAGGTGCGTGAGGGGCTCGGGGGGGGAGCGGGGTCCGAGCCCTGCCCGGTGCCGGCTGCAGCCCCCCCCGGAGCCCTCGCCTCAGGCCCGGCGGTGCTGGGGGGTAACGGCGGCGGGCGGGGAGCTCGGCTTCTCTCGGTCAGGTCGGTTGCTGTGGGGCTGCGTGTGGTTCTTCCTGAGGGCCGGAGCGGGGCTGCGGCGGCTCTGTGGGTGCGTTTCCGTTAAAACGGCACTCACCGCCCGCTGGCTTCACCGTAAGGGGGTCCGGACGTCAACAGTTGGGTTCGTGGCTTTATAAAGAAGTCGGGTTTTAACCTGCAAGGAGTGGAAAAGCCTGGCTTTTTCACAGAACCTTCCTCTTTTCTGTTTTTTTTTTTAAGGTTGTCCGTAAATGTTCAAAGAAGGAGCTGAGGCCAGGAAAGTGAGAGTTGCCCTGAGAGACTTCTGTACGTAATTCAGGTACGTGCTGCGTTGTGACTAATGTTGTGACCAGCCTATGGCATTGAAGGTAGAACCTGATGTTAGGCAGCTGCTTTCTGCTGCCTGCTCATGCACACACACGAGTTATATCACATTTTTTCACTTACGGCAGGCTTCTGGTGCGAATGAGGGGTTTCTGTGTTCTATTAGAGGTATTGTCAGGTACAAATATTCCCACGTGAGATACCATGCTGCAGTTTAAATAAAACGTCAATTACATTGCTTGTGCAACAGATTCCTTAGCTGGGGAAGATGAAACCTAATAAATGTTTTATGAAGACCTAGGAGAACCTCTAGCATGGAGAGTGCCGGTGTAGCAGTGCCTTCGCCTTTCAGAGGGGACTGGTGAGCTGACCAGAATGCTCTGGGTAGCACAAGTGTACTTTGAGAGCTGTGCCTGTGCTGCTGGAGAAGGCATGTCTGGTGGCATCTGAGCTGTCAGAGTTTGCTCAATAGCTGTGCGTTACTGCCCTTTAAAAGTGTTTTGAACTTTCAGTTTTCTTTTCTTAGTCAGGTTCCTGAAATGGAGTCTGTAGCGTGTGAGCTTCCACGCTCTGATGCACTGTCTGCTGTGGCTGCTCAGGCAAAGCATTCTACGTGCCTCAACCAGAGTTTCAAAAAGATAAAATCCTCAGTGCAGGTTGTAAAACGTGAGAAATGTTGGCCCGAATAACTGTGTTTTAGTCTTTTTTTTTCTTTCCTTGGGAAGTATATTTAGTCCTATTCTGCCAGATAATACTATAAAGTCCCCTTGAAGAAAACATCCTGCAGTTGAGGTCTCCGTCGTTACCAGCCAGGAACCTTCCTTTTCAGGTGTTTGGGATTTTTTTGCCGGGTTTTGCTGCGTGCCTTTTAGGTGATCTCCCAGGCAGGAGGCCGTACCCAGCAGGTCACTGTAAGAGCTGTGTGACCCCCCCCATTTACCAATGTCCAGTAAATTCTTTGCTGGGAATACAGAAGCCGCATTTGGGCTGCAGTGGGCAGGTCAGTACCATCTCAAACTGCTTGTTTGCAGCAGACTGCCTCCTGCCTTAGGCTGCAGGTTGTTCAGAAAGGTGAACTCCTTCGTGTGTTGTCTGTGTTGCAGCCGATACGTTCAGACTTCTCATTTATCACCAAATGTAGACATTTCAATAATTAGATAAATTAAAGTTAAGTGATGAACGGTGTAGAAAACGTCTGAAGAAGCCGTGATGCACAAAGAAGGGCTTTTGCACTATCATGAAGAGTTGAAAAACTTTTTAAAATGGTGCTTTTAAATTATATTACCCACTCAGTCCCTCAGGGTGGCATTAGGAGTACCAACTTAGGATTCCTGCTAACTATGGTCTTACGTGATGTGCTGCATGTTGTGGAAGTATATTGACAGCTTTGGGAAAGGGAGAGAATATCGAGTCTTGAAGTGCAAACCGAAGGCGTGAGGATGGGCTGGCATCGTTACGCAGCACGCACGGTACCTGTGGGCGCGGGACGTTCTCAGTCTGCGTGCCCCAGAGCCTGGCTTCATGCAGCTGGCCATTTACAGGCTTTTCTGGGACCTAAACGATGCTTTTCTAATAAAGCTCCTTGCACATAATTCCCTACAACTTTTAAAAGGAAAGGTGACTGATTCAGGTCGGATATTAGAAGTTTCTTTACTGCAGGGGTTGTGCAGCGCTGGGACAAGTCGCCCAGCGAAGTGTTTGAGTCACTGTCCCTGGAGGTCTAGAAATGTGTCGGTGTAGAACCAAGTAGAGTGCGATCGGGTCCTAGGTTACGGGTTGGACTGAATGATCCTTTCTAGGGGTCTTTGCCATCCTGAATGGCTCTGTGATTCTATCGTTCTCCTACTACAGACTGCCACGTCTGTGCTATTGACACTGCCGTGATCACCGAATAGAACCACACTACTTCCCCGTGGGCACGGAGAGCTGGTTCTCAGAATTCCACTCGGAGCACAGCCTGGTTCTCTTGCCATTATCGCTGCTAATTTTATCATCTCTGTGGTTTCAGGATTAGGCTATCTGGTGATAAGGATTTGGGTTCGTAACATTTGTATTAAGTTAATATTTCTTTTTTTTTCCCTGAGTGCTAGGGAAAAGAAACCATGATTGTGGAGTCTGTGTTTGATTTAGTGTTTAAACAGGTTTCCACTGATAAACTGTGGCTAAACTTAAATAGTTTCATGGATATTTTCCAGTCCTGTGGACCTTCAAGGCTTACTAGAAAGCAAGAATTTTAACTTCTCAGCTGTGCATAAGTAAAACAGATTTATAAAATAAAACACACCAAGGAAGATTTAGGCAACCTAAATATGGAAGGCCAAGAGACCATAGAGTGCGGTACCCGTTGTGGAATTTTATTTGGCCAGTTTTATCTGTTTGGAAATGAGTAGAATTATGATAGCAGACACTCAAACTTTTTGAAATTGAGATGTACGTATGCAGTGCGTACTGCGTTATGAAACACTCCCAGCTGTAACAGCTATGCTGTAAGCATTGACTGCGACGTTTTTTTAGTCTTTATCTGTCTTGCTGCTTTCAGGTGCTGCTTTTTATCTCATTTATGAGGTGGAGGGATGAAGGTGGTTTGTCATAAAGCAAACAGTGGGGAAGCTTAGTCCCTACCTTATGTTTTCCAAACCAGAAGCAGTGACGTAGCTGAGGGATGAAAGCTCTTAGTTTTGCAGAAGTGAATGGCAAAAAAAGGTTCTATGTGGAGTTCTACTTGCCTTATTTTACTCGTTTCTTAAAGAAGAATCTTCATTTGTGTTCAAAGTTGGTCGGATACCGGGGATGTTGAATCATAGGTGATTAAAGCAGGATCTAACAGTTCTTCTGCGTGTTACAGACACGTACATCAGAACAGAAGTAGAACACACAGTGCTGAATATTAAGGACCAAAAATTGTGGAAGGGAATTCTTGAATGTAGTCTACGTGAGAAGCTGGATGGAGGCAGGAAAGCAATGGAAGTCCCCAGTTCTACTCCAGTGTGTTCTGGCTTAATGCACCTAGGTCAACTTCTTGTGACACCTGAATAGACTACGAGAAGAAACCTCGGGCAGCAGTAAATGTTCCGAGAGAGCCTCGGAACAAGCACAACAGTATTCCTTCAGCTTGTTTGTTTATATAACACTTCCCAGTGCTTACAGAATCTTGTCTTTCAATTATTGTTTGCTTTTTTTTTTTCAGTAGAATGATCACATCAAAGGAATAATGAGGCAGTAGGGAGGCGCTGATGGTTTTGCCTACTAGTTTGGGGACAGCCAATGTTTTTAGACCAAGTAGGTGCCAGGTGCTTCTGACACTTAGAAAAAGTTCAGATTTCCTTACGCCTGGCACTATAAATGCGTTCACTTGCTTGTTGACCGTGACAAACGGCAGGTACTCCTGTATTGTTAGTATGGTACCAGAAATCTACATTTATCTCTGGTACTTTTTTAATAACCTGTAACACTTGTTTAAAAGATTTAAAAAGACAACTTTATAGGTTCATGAGGTTAATGAGGATATTTTTGCACGTTAAATTAATGCAGGAGATAAAATGATCACTATGTGAAGAGTAAAACCTTGGATAAGCCTTTTTTACTTTTATAAGCCTTATACCTCAGCTGTGGTACCACAATTATCTGTCTGTCACTGCCTGTTGACTGGAATCCACCATCTCTACAGGCGCATCAAAGGAGCGGTTTGTGACCTTCTCCTTGTGGGCTGAAACTTCTAACGTGAAGCGTGGGGCAGGGAGGGCTCTCAGCAATTACTGCCCTGACTGGTGAAGATGGTAGCAGGCGATAGGAAAGCGGAGGTGGTGGCGTACTGAAAGTGGAGTTACCTTCTGAAGTGCATGGGCTGGGAGGAGAGCAGCGTTCGTGGTCTCGCCCAGCTAGAGAACAGGGTTAGTTTGCCTTCGGTCAGCGTCCACCTGTGTGTGTTACTGGGCTGGTGCTGCATTCCTTACTCCTCGTGCTCATTCCACTTCTCTAGGTGGGGAGAAAAGGGCAAAATGTAACTGAAAACGTTTTCTAATAAATATTTCATCCTCATGAAGAGGCAATTCCAGAAGTCTCTCATGCTCCAGGAAGCAGTTCTGGGAAGCCGTGCGGGTTAGAAGGGGTCTGTAGGGGTCAGGCTGGGAAAGCCAGGAAGCACAGGCTGCACAAATCCCCTCCGGCCTTACAAAGAAGGCGTCTTCCCTTCCTGAGAGGGAGAGTTGAACTATTGGTTAGGGTCTTTCTAACTTCTTACTGCTTGAAAATCATGGTGTAATATTTCATTTATCTTACCTAACATTAGAAGTGCTTTATTCTGAGGCAACCATTGTAGCTGCTACGTTTCTTGTTGTTTGCAGGCTCGTGGTAAGTCCATATAGGTGTCACTTTTAACTTCATCCTCAAAATAACAAGGCGGGTTGTAGAAATCTTTTTTGTTCCTCAGGCTTTTTGGCAATAAAGACAAATACGTGTGATCTCGGGTTAAAGAAAAGCGTTTTTGTCTTCTAGGCACCTTGAGCCCAACATCTACGTACGCTTTCTTTAACTTGCTGGAAAACTGATTTGACTGTACAATACATGCTTAAACATGCAGTGTTGTCCCGAACAGCTTGTGGTTTTCCTGTTCCTCATGCTTAACGATGCCCTCTTGCTAGAGCTGCGTGTATGTGGATACTCCTGCTGCCTCCTGGTAGTCTCTTAAAGCTTCCCTTGTTCTTGCAGCTTAAAAAACATTAACTCAGAAACTTTGCGGTGTGTAGACAACTAATGTTCCACGCCTGCTGCTCGCTCCGTCAGCCAGTCTCTGGCCTTGCGCTGGCCCTGCGAGGTCTCTGGGGCAGGGATCGCTCTATTTGTGCAGTGCCTGCAGCAGAAGTTACCCCCTAGAAGTGCTGTACCGCTTAAATGCTGCGGTGCTTCAGGGGGACTGGAACTCTACCCAGATGGGAAGTTCTTGTATTTTGTCTTGAGGTAATCCAGAGCTGCTTTTAAAATAGTGTCAAACTTTGGAAAGAAACCCATGATTAAACATTTTCTTGTGCCATCTTTAACTTGTATCTACTAGAATCTCTGTTAACGAATTTCTTACCAATTAGGAAGATAAGCTTGCTCTCTCAGGCCGGGACGTATACCGGTGCTATGGTCATGAATTAAAGCACTGAGGAGCAGCGGGGCGTGTTGCAGCATGCTATGTGCTGTACAAACAAAGCAGATGGCATTTTATGCCTCAGAAATCTTAACAGCTTAAACAGAAGTGGCAAGGCATGGAGCAGGGAGGTGTTTATTTCTTAGCACTGTTTTTTTTCCATACTCGATTGCCCATTAATTTAAAGGACATACACTGTATGATATGTGCACGGGTTTGGATCCACTGCGTTTGTTTAAAAAAAACGCAACACATAAAACAACAAAACTGGCCCCATGGATTTGTAAGTTTGTCTACACTGAAATGCAATATGAGTTTGGTCTTAGTCCAGTGGGTTTTTTTGGTTTTTACTCACACCCTCTGAGACTGAAGCCAGCTCTGACTCATGAAGATCTTCGGCAAGCATCCGAGCTCTCTGATAGGAAGCTCTGGCCTAGAGGTCACCTACCATTTGTCAAAGGTGTTCTGTTGCTCACGTTGCTGCAGAAATTGAAGTATCATTTTAAAGTGTTTTTAATACTTTTGTGCACAATTATTTATGGTTTTAAGGAACTCCATTCAGTGATGGGAGCAGCGTTTGAAATCTCAGTTAAAGTAGAATAATTATTAGAGAGCTTTAAAATACACTTCAAAAGCTGGTGGTTTTGGTCTGTTGGCATAAGCGATTTGTCTTTTTTATTCTCCCTGGGTTTTGATCCAAATGTGTTAAATCTATCCCCTTGAAATAACTTCTACATCTCTTCCATTTTCCCCGTAACAGGCATAGTGGAATGAAGGGATACTTCTAATCATTGCATCCATTCAGGTCTGCTGATTAGTCAGGTCAGACTGTGAACCCAGGCAGAATGAGAAATGAAGAAATGAGCAAAAAAGTAGGCCAACAGCAGGTGTTGGTGGGCAGCAAGAGGTGAAGGAATGAAATCAATCTTATGGTTTCTGGTTCAAACTCGTAGAAAAGAGGAAAAAACACCTCAGTATTGTTTTCCTGAGGTCAGCCTGAGGTAAACACATACAGATTCTCTGTACTATACGTAAATTCCTTTTTAGACTTTAACAAAACCAAACCATTTAAAATTATTCAAATCAAATGAAGACTGAAGCCATAGAAATTTAGAAGCCCAGAACAAATGATTGAAGTCCTAAAGCAGATGTGACAGCAATAACTTCTTTCTGCAAGCACAGATATGCCCGAGTGTTTTATTCAGTATCTTCAGCTCAGTGACAGGCTTGTTAAAATCTTTTAAAACTAGAGGAACTGACGGGGGATGTAAACTCTTCTCTAAAACACCTGTGAAGGTGGATTCCTTCCAATTGGAAATGTGACAGAAAGTTCCTAACTTCCTCCACTGTGTATCTGGTACACTTAGATCAACATAGGTCCCAGTGTGGTGTTCTGGTATTAATTAAAAATTACTACTGAACTAAATAGGTGTAAATACGATTTTATCCTCAGATAGCAGCTGCAGTCTTCCTAGCAGTGATAGCAAATAATACTTCTAGTAAAAGGCAACAGCAAGAATCTGAACAAACTCAAGTTTAATAATTCATAAATAACCCTGTATTGCTCTGTTCTTGTTTAGCTGATGAGGCTGCATTTCATTATAAACAATGCCTGGAAATAAATCAGTTACCAAACCATAAAGTTTTCCTTAGGAGAGCTTGTCTTACAGGTGGAAATACAATATATTAAAATGAAGTATTTGAAGACTCCTCCCCCTGCCAAAAAACAACAACAAAAAACAACAAACAACAAGAAAATAGCCAACAGACCTCTAGCTAAGACACTGATGGATTTACTCAGTAAGTCAGAGTAGTCGAGAAGCAGCGAGGAGGCGCCTAAGGTGGGGATGTGGAACCAGGATGGCCGTGCTGCAGGCTGCAGTTGTAACTGGGTGGGAGATGGCTGAGAGGGCCTGGGGGGAGCAACGTGTGGCTGTAGCTAGCGCAAGAGCCAGGGCTGCTGCCTTAGCTGAATCAACTACAGTCTTCCTCCCACTGATTTGAAAAGAAAAAAAAATGTCGTTTAGGCCGTTACCTACAGCTGATGAGCTCCAAGAAGAGCGAAACCTCTTAAAAAAGGTCCTGTAGTATTGGCCTAAAGCCCTCCCGGGGGGGCTCGCTTGTATTTGTTCATGTGCTGAAGCTGCGAGCGTGATCCAGAACCACAGAAATGCACGCTAGTGTCATCAGAGGCTGGACCTGGTAAAGCAAATACAGGAGAAAACCAGTTGTTAGGCTTCATTTCTTTATTTATATCATTAGTTTTTATCCAGCCAGGTAGAAATACATAACGCACGCATGCACTGTAGGAGTGGGAGAGAATCTTCAAAGGTAAAGGAAAAGGAGAACTGCGGAATAGAGGAATGGGGTATAAACGAGAAAAGGTGGGGGGAATAACAAATATTTGGGTTTATGTTTTTATTATTGATCAGAGAGTGACAGGAACAGAGCAGTTCCCACCTTTATCAGTATGGAATTTATAAATTATCTGTCAGACTGACTTTGTCATAGAGATAATTCATGAGGCAATCAGTGTTATTGAAAGAGGGAAAAGATGAATGGATAAATGAGAACTCTTGAAGGTTTGCATAAAACTCTTCTTGAAGGTTTGCACAAAACATCCTAAACGATATTTTAGTAAGGTACTTACTTTGTACTTGTTTTTGCAATGAGTGTATGCAAATAACTGGTCACATTGAATGTTTTTTTAGAATATTCAATAAGAATCATATATAAATCTAATAAGTGGTTTCATTAGTGAATATTGTACTTCAGTGCACATACTTCCCGCTAATCCTCAACGTTATAAATGTAAACAATAGGCAACTTGAACTAATCCTCCCGTAGGATTTACTACAACTTCTGTTGTAGTAAAAAAAAAAAAGGCGTTATACTACTACAGCTCAGTGATTTTTGACAGCCCCTGCCTCTGCTCTGAATGCTTGGAGAAGTCAGCTGAGCACATGCCTGGTGACAGCACGAGCTGAAACTGGAGCAGGTTGCGGTTTGCTCTCACTATCTCTGAAGTTAAATCAGTAAATGCAATCCACAGCGTCGGGTGCTGGCTTCAGCAGGAACTTTAGCACCTTCCTTTCTGATTTCAGCTCCAGCGTACGTGCCTGTTAAGATTTTTAGACCTTGGTCAGTATTAGCTCCTCTCCCAACTTACCTGGCAGATAAAAGATAAGCTCTTTGCCAGTAATGGTTCATCTTACTGATTCCGTGTTTGCTTCCTTTGACGAGGTTTCTGCCTCCTGACGCAAAGCAGAGCTGCGTGCTGTGAAAGCAGCAGCACATTTTAAATTCAAGCCCTGTAGTACTACTGCAGGCAGAAAATTCTGAGTCAGACTTGAACAGAGCATCTGTGTGCTCTCTTGCAAGTTCTGCCTTTCAAGTCTTCCACCTTTGGTAGATAGTGTAAATTTAGCCCGTGCTATCAGATCAAGGACTGATGCGAAGACCAGAACCTGCGCAACATGCTTTTACTTCCAGCTCTCCATGCCTATCAGAATCCTTGAAACTCTGGGTCACATCCAGCCAGGACTGGCTCCGGCATGCAGATCCAACTGAAGTTGGATTTAAAAGCCTCTAAGGAAGAAATGCAGTGGTTGAACACCCTCCTATCCTTACGTGAAGCCAGAGCTGTCATAATGCACGTGTCCTCTCCCGACTGCTAAAGGTTATGGAGCAGCTCTTGTTGAGGAAGAAATATCTACGGAAATTATCCAGGACAGACCGTGGAGACTGACTGGCACATCACCATGACCAGAAGCAGAGCAGGTTACCTGCCCAGACTGCCCGTGAGTTAAAGGACAAATGGGACATCTTGCGAGAACAGCGAAAATGGATGCTCACCATGAAGTACATCTGCCTGTGAAACTCACACCTTTATCGTGTTTTAGCTTTTTCCTGACGTCGAAAGGATTGGTGGCAGTTTCACTTAGCACTTGAAGCAGTTTGCAGAGCTCTCATTTTCTGTTGATGCAGTTGTGACTGCAGTATTTACTGTGGCCGTGACTCCTGCGTCTCATCAGCAGCAAGCAGGAAAAGAACTACAGGTTGGTTCCATCTCACAGATGTTTCATTTGGAAAACACTGGGGTGAGGAAAGGGGTAGCAAAACAAAACCAGACCGATGCACTGTCTTACTGCTAAGAATGCACCAGTGCAGAGCAGAGGTAAGAACCCCTCTCATCTGTAAGAGCAAGGTCACGTTCTTGCCCAGAAGAGAAATGCAGCTGAAGAGTCAGAGATCCGTTCCCTGGGGTCTCGCTGTTCCCAGGTTAACTCTGCTCTCTCACCGTCCCAAACATCACAAATGATAATGACCAGAGGGTGAAGCGAGCTGTCTGCTGAAGGAAACCGTAAAGAATGCAGGCTGCTTACTAGGAAATTTAGAAGGACTCTGTTAGTAGTTGCATTTTGTTTGCTATTTTATTGTCCAGTACAGAGGCACGTAAAGTTACGCCGATAGTTAGGTCTTCCTCCTTTACCACGTGCTATGATAGCATTCACCATTGTTCCTGTAAAGGCCTGATTCATGTGCAGCGTAGTTTTAATACAAAATGCATCGGGAAGTTCCAACTTCTGTAGCAGTTCGCACCTTCAGGAAGCATCAGCAGATGTGTGAACAGCACCAGGTCAAATGCCTTTTGTTATATTCCTTTGTTACAGTAAAGCTTAAATTCTGAGTTAACTGGATGTGGGAAGAGCTGTTTTTTCTGCTGCCTGTAGCAGCTGTGATCTTTACCTCCCATCTTCCTTTGGTTCACATCAAGTACTACCGCGTGCGTGCTGCCTTGCTGCTCCCGGCCGTTCCAGCTAGTCCTGTGCAAAGCCGCGATCCCCAGCTTCTCGTCCTTACTTTTAGTTCAGTCTGTGCCTTCCTGTCCTAGGCTTTCCAGTTCCATCACGGAACAGTTGGAGTTGGAAGCACCCTTGGTTCTTCTCGTGTTCTTCCCTGGGCATCTGCTTTGGGCTCCTGCTGGAGACGTGACACTGCTTTGGCAGGCTGGCTTTGGCCCTGCTAGAAGCTGTTATTTTCTCATTAGAACGCTGTAATACAGTGATTAATGCTTTTAAGGGTGACCAAGTGTTTCTTCCTCCAAACCCCCTATAATCATTTTATCTGGATTTTCTGTTACTGCCGTCCAACAAATTGATCAGGGTTACTGGAATGGAAAGCGTCAGGGCAGAAGCTGAAGTTCTGTGACAGAATGCGAACCGTTCCGCTGACCGGACGTTTAGAACTGGTAGGAAATTAGATGGCCAACTTCCATTGGCCAAATATTTAGACCACACCTGAAAAATCTGCACGTGATCAGTTCCTGAGTCGTGGTTAATCGGGCCATGTTAATGATTATCTGCAGCACATGCTGAGCGTGGAGAGGGCAGCACACACAGCATGGAGAGGGCAGCTTGCTTGTTCACATCCCGTTTCAAGGGCATCACTGAGCAGATGAGGCACTCTTTTGCTTTGCAGAGAGAATGAAGGATGGTGCTAGCTCCTTTGAGAGCAGGCGTCCTGGTCAGCCTCACCAGTTTGGCTGTGAGTTATGCGTGGCGCTGATCCATAGCCGGGGTCCATGCAGCTTGAATGGCCTCTTAAAGAAAATTAAAAAAGTAAAATCCTGATAACTGCGAAGCAATGCCATGTCTGTAGGGAAAGAGGTTGGTATTACGGTAATTCATGACTTCAAAACAGCACCAGGATTAATTGCAGGGCTTAATGCAACGTGCAGTCAGCCCAAGGACTGCCAGGTGTAACAGTGTCGTGATGGTTTTTGCTGTTGCAGAAGATCCAAGTGGTATTGTGCCTTGTGTCTTGATAAAACAGTCTTTACTAAAAACGGTTTAAAAGACCAAGTGTTGAATCCTCCCCTCGGAGTCCATCTGTTGTGGAATTCAGAGAGGTGCTAGCGCTTGAGGGAGAGCCGCTCACTGGTGCGGTCACTGGCGTTCTTCGAGACGACACGCAGATTTCCTGGGGTGGGGAGGTAAAGGGAATGGTGGCACTGAACAGCTGCTGCTAGGCTTGGGGCAGTGTGCGAGGGTAGCAGGAATATGTGGGTGAACGAAATGAATCCCACAGGCACAGTTTCCTGGAGTCTGGCTTTTGGAACCCGTGCTTTGGTGCACAGCTTGAGGTAAGGCGTCGTGAAGAGCTTTGGTTGAGATGATAAGGCGCTGATTTTGCAGATGCCCATTTAACTTAATAAAACGAATTCATTAAAAGGAGTCGGAAAAATGGAACTCTTACGTGTATGAAAAAAGGCCATTGAGTTTTTTTTTTTTCCTTTAAAGCAAACAAAAACCAGAAGCACGTAGGTTCTGAGTCTGTGATTTCCTCAAGCAGGAAACAGAGCGGTGTATTGCAGGTTACGTTACCCAGCCAGGAGGTCATTTGTGTGTTATGGACGGGTAAGGGTGAAGGGTTTGGTGGCTTCCAAGACGAATATACGCTGAGATCTTTATTGGAAAATAATTAACAGACATCGGAGGACTACTGAGGGAAGCTGTTAATCAGAGAGCGTGTATTAAGTGCCAAGATGCGACTTTCTGTTCCTCGGTTGACATTTAAGCCTCATGAAATCTGTCCTGCCAAGCTGCACGAGGATGAGCTGGCTATCTCCCGAAGAGCTGGATTCTGGTGCGATTGTAGAATGATGGGTGTTTTATTTATATACATATACATACGTACCTACATTCATTTAAAAAACATTTAATTAGTTGGGGAATCTAGTAACAAAAGAATAATATAATGTAGTAATTTTAAGTGAAAATTTGCACCAATACCGAATTTAGTCGCGTATTTTTGTGCCACAGTTGATTGAAGTTCAGTATTTGTCTTTTAGGGCTATGCAATGAAGTAAGCTGTAGGAGGCACTAAATTGTCCTGTGCCTCCCTGCCTCGTGGTGCACTATTTTGATGTCGTATCTTTAACCTGTTTTCCCAGGACAGCCTGTGTTCTGGGCTGGAGGATTCAAACTTAAATGAATCCTTACAGGTCCAAGGGGGAGGAATGCAGCATGCCTTCTCCTGTTGAACACCAGAGCCTAAGCTGCAGGTCCGTAGGGCTCTGCATGTCGCTGGCTTAGCCGCTCATGGAGAGGTCTGTTTACTTTGGATTTTGCAGACAAAATCTCTGGACTTTCTAGGACTTTGCATAATATTGCTACGTATTTGTGCGTGAGGTGTTAAAAAGCCCAAAGTTCTCTGCTGTGGAATGCTGTAGTTACGGAGAGATGAATATTTCTGTCTAGTGGTCTCACTTACTAAATATAACCAAACTATTTCAGTTGAGGGATGAAATAATACTGTTTGCAGTAAGTGGTTCTTGTAACAAATTCTAGCACAAACAGTGTTTGTGATTTTTGTCCTCAGAATGATTGAGGAGAGTGGGAAGAGGAGGAGGACAATGGCGGAGAAGAGACAGCTGTTCATGGAAATGAGTAAGTAAGAAATTTGAAGATAATGTCATTTATGCTTTACTGAGAGCTTCATTTTTAGAATTTTACCAGATCATTTACATCTTGTTTCCACAAGACCACTGCCTCATCCAGTGAAAGTCATCCTGGGTGCTGGTGAAGAGGAGAGTACACGAGGTGGGTCACGGCTGCCTAAAGTCATACATCTGTAGGTTATGCAAAGCTCTTTGTTAAGGAACATTCACGTTTCCTGTATGTGGTGATTTCTGAATCTGGTTTGTGGACAGCTACTAAAATAAATAATGACAAAAAGGTCATCTTTTACCTTAAATTGCACCACAACGTCAGTGT
This sequence comes from Heteronetta atricapilla, assembly GCA_011075105.1. Lineage (NCBI taxonomy): Eukaryota > Metazoa > Chordata > Aves > Anseriformes > Anatidae > Heteronetta > Heteronetta atricapilla. The sequence continues at coordinate 118,676,383 of CM021733.1, forward strand.
GACTTGGAAGTGAAACAGTTTGAGGGTTTCGGGGGGTTGTTTTTTGTATGGGACCATTCTCTGAAAGACAGGCTGCAATTACTGCTGCAGATCAAGTGCCTGTCCAGAGGTAATCTACATTAAAGGAATGGGACGTGGCCTTGCAATACGGTGTGAGCAGCCAGAAGTAAAAGATTGTACGTTCGCCTGTCATCATATTATTTTAATTTCCTATTGAAAAACGGGACTGAATGAAACTCCTAGGTTAGGCAAGCACATGCGATAATCCCAAATATAGGCTGATGAGTGTCTGTCTTAAAACAAGCGCTATGTTAGTGCTACTATTTCCTGGAGGATTTCCAGAGCATCGTTCTTACTGTGGTTAGGAGTGTCTTACAATCTAATTCTTGGCTAACTTATGTCTGCTTCCTTTCATGTGAGAGCTGTTTTGGACGGTATTTCTCCCCACCTTCCCAGCACGGTTTGTCTGTAGTCATATCCCTCTGTGGCTCGTGCAGCACATGGCTCAATCTAACACCTGCAGCCTCCCTGCTCTACGCCTCACCTCCTTCTCTGCCCCTGCTCAGTTTCACTTAAAGATGACCGCAATTGTACGCGACATCCCGGGTGAAATCTCATCAGGATCTTGTAAGCTGATAATAGCACTTCTCCACTGGAAAAGCTTTGGCTGATACGCTGGAGTGTTACGTTTGTCTTTTATCTTCAGAGTGTTGTAGTCGGCTTGTCATCGCTTAGTAACAGCTAGGTGTGTTTCTACAGGTAGTGGCGTCTTGTTAGTAAGCACCTACGGCCATACGGTTTTCTCTTCGGTACTAATTTGATGAAGAGCCTGTTAATCCAGTCCTCAGTCATCTGATTCTTGCTTTGATATTCTAATTACCTTGCAAATTGATGATACCTTTATAGCTACTTTAGCATGATTGCTTCTGAAGCACCCGCGATGTCTGACTGAAGTGCTGCCTTCAGAGTTCTCCTGGCAGCCTTATGTGAGGCTGTCATTCAAGGAAGGGCGAACAGAAACTGACCTGCTAGTTCTTAGCTTTGGCTAAATCCTTAACAAAAATATTCAGAATTCTTCTGATTGGGTACTGGGTAGAACAGATAATTCTTCTGATTATTTATATAAGGCGTTTTTGGTTTTTGCAGCCCTGGTTCTTGCTGGCTTTTATCGGTGAAAGTGCTGGGGTATGGACACTTGGGACAGCCTTTCTCTGTAAGGCTTTTTAACATGTCAGATGAGAAATCCAAGGTCTTTGAGCTTCATCTGTCCTATGATGGAATATTTCTCCGTGAAGGCGAATGCATAAATGTTTTCCTTCCTAGAGGAGCTTCTCTGATTGCGACGAGCAAAATCGATGCTTTCAGTGGTCATTTGTTGTTGGTCAACATGCAAGCGTTCAGGTGGTGGCTGATGTGAGACAAAAGCAGAGTCGATGGCGTTCACCCACGTTGGACTCGCTACCCCAGGACCTGTTTTGTAGTACTTGCGAAGTTGTGCAACGGGCCAGAGCTCTGTGCAAGCTATTCCAATTTCTGCAGAATGCCCACGGAGTTTCTTATGGGAGGGTGTGAAGAAGACGGAGCCAGACCTGTCAGGCCAGGGCAGGATACGAGGCAGTGGGCACAAGCTGAAAACCAGCAGGTTCCTTCTGAATCCGAGGAGAAAAACAGTTTTCCCCTGGGTGTGGTTGAGCCCTGGCAGAGGCTGCCCAGGGAAGGCGTGCAGTATCCACCCTGCAGGTGCTCAGAACTCAGCTGAAGTGTCGGGGGCAGATTTCTGTAGCTGACCCTGCTTGAGGGGAGAGGTTGGACCAAATGGTCTCCGGCGGTCCTTTCCAACCTATTCTGTGATTCTGAGCTATAGATTGTCTTGAAAACACATCCTACTTCATCTTCAGGTTGTTTAGAAGACCGACCTTGTTGAAGCTTGTGACGCAGGAAGAGAAGAACAGAAGATGGCCTTTTTTCTCTTTTTTTTTGCACGTAGCTGTTAAATAACCTTTTTATATGTGTATTTGTCTTGAGAGGGAGTGGTGAGCCTCCAAGTGGTGTTCGGTGCTGTAGTCCCAACGGCCCTCAAAGCTGAAAGGGCTGGAAGTGAGGGTGAAAGCTGATCAAGCTTGGACCTGTGGTATGGGTGCATGGCTAGCCAAGGACTGGACACCATAAAGGTTTCTGCTGGACTCAGCACATGTTGAAGGCTCGTAGTCAGTTCTAGTGCTGTCGGTTGAAAGGTAGATGCAGGCACCCTAATTGAGGGTGTTGAAAGGATATTGCCTCAGAAGCACAGAATTAGTGACTTTGTTCTAGTCTTGAATCAGAATACTTTGCTTTCTGTTACTTGGCCAGATGCTTTCCTGAAATGTATCGGATGCCAGATTCTGTAGACGATACAGTGAAATAATCCAGGGATGTGTTGCACCGTAATATCACGCAGATGCTCCTCCGGTGTTGGCTGGTCCAGTTCCACGCTTGGGGAAGCTGCCAGGAGGAGCCCTAGGTCAGGAAATTGGTCATTATCCTCACTGGTTGTACAGGTCTTTTCACCTCATGTTCTCTGGTGACGGAAAGAAACGATTCTGTTATGGGGGTTTCAAGACAGAGGACAGGTCTGTGCGAGGCCAGGCAGATGCTTTGACACTGTATTTGCAAATTTGTAATGAACTACAGGAAAGGCAAGAAGGCTTTATTTTTGAAATTTGCAACTGTGAGTCAGTGGGTGCAAACACAAAGGTAATTCAAATGAGGTATTTGCAAGTTGGTTTCTGAATTCAGAATGCTGTAGGAGGGAGTAAGTTATCACCTTTGAGCACCGCCCCTGATACAGCAGTCAGATACCTTCTTCAGCAGGATGTGGGTTTGTTGTTGTTGTTGTTTTTAAGTGTCTTTTAGAAGTCTAGATTCTATGAGTCACAGTTTTCTCCATTTCTCAGTTCTGCACTCATCTAGGTTGTGACTTTTGAGAGAAGCCTGAAAGACTACAGCAGATCTTGCTTTTGTGCACTCCCGGGAGAAAACAAGAGGTGCAGGATCAGTGTGCATCCAGACCCCTGCCCACGTGCAACTGGATTGTTTCACACTTCCCCTCAGAACTCTGTTGATTATAGGACATAGCCACAAATGCTGTCAAAATGTGAGCCCATGTAAAGGCATTTCTGTTCGTGGTTAATGGGATTTTCAAGCCTTGGACTGATGGCTGCTTCCAAATTAGAAATGATCGATACCAGACTTTGGACCAGTATCATTTATCATCCCTGCATCATTTGTCATCTTACTTGATCATAGAACCCTAGAATGGTTTGGGTTGGAAGGGACCTTAAAGCCCATCAACTTCCAGCCCCCCTGCCCAGGCTGTCCCCAGCCTCATGCAGCCTGGCCCTGGGCACTGCCGGGGATGGGGCACCCATAAATCCTCTGATGAGGACAGGAGATGAGCAGATCTGCTCGGTCTTTGGCAGAGGGTTAGTAAAACTTTCTGGAATTGCTCAAGTTTGTGACATTCAGAGTAATTGCAGTGCTGGCTGGAACTGGTCGATGTGGTACAGGCTGGTGATAGGTTACAGCGTTCCGCTCTTCCATGATGTATTGTTTGAAGGTATAATAGTACTTTTAAATGTCTTGAAGTGGGAGGTTGCTGGTGAGGATAAGATCCTCTCTTCTATGCTTTTTCTTCTGCTTCTTACCTTATTTGGATCTATTTGAGAGAAGACGAGCATTCTCCTGGTGGGGCTGCAATGCAGATGGTGGTAGGAGTATCCACCCCCCCTTTTCTTTCTCTTCTGTCTTTTGCATCCATGTCTTCCAACATCAGCGCAGTCCTCTTCCTTACACGCTTGCAACTTGATCGATTTATTGCTTCCATTTAGGCACTTCAGAGTTCTCATGTCAGTCTCACCCTTACCTCAGTTTATAGTACACTGTTGGAAATGACTTCTTCCTGAAATACCTCGTGAAAATCTTTGTCGTGGCTACATGACAAGGATGATGTATGTGAAGAAACAGTCATGCCACTTCTGAAGTAATCAAATAAGCTGAATGTCATAGAGGAAAGAAAAACACAAACTTTTTTTTATCCTTAGGGGCACAGAATTTCGATGTCATCAGACTTTCAACGTATCGAACAGCCTGTAAACTGCGGTTTGTACAAAAACGATGTAATCGTAAGTTAAAATTACTCTTTATCTTCATAAATTTTTCATGCATGATGATTTTGAATATTCTACACATGTGAATTTTAAGTATAGCAAGAATAATCATCAGTGTAGTTGTTAACTTAAAAATAAATGGAGATTAATTCTATAATTAAAAAGAGGCAGTGATTTTTGACTGATACTCTGGTTAGTGTCTAGTCTCTCTGGTTTAGTCTCTAGTGCTTCCAAAAAAAAAACAACACTAAAATTATGGGCCAGATTTACACATTTCAGTAGCCCTAAGTGTTGTCTGCAGACAGTCTCAAGCAGTTTTAGCTCCTGTTCCACCGTGGTGTAGCACAAGCCAGCAGACAGCTAGATGCAGGTATGAGTTCGGTGATGCCTAAGATGATCACTAGCATGGAAGGGTCTGGATTTGACCACGGTGGCAGGTAGAGTAGCAGCCTTAAAGAATTAAGTTCCCCCCACGCTAGTCACTGTATGTTTTCTTGTTCTGTTCTGCAGTCCTTCCACCATAGGCCACCAAAGTAAAGATGAATCCGAGGGTCAGTAGGTGACGCTACCTTGCATTCTGTTCCTTCGTTGAACCAGACCAAGCAAAAAGCTTGTCAGGCTAGTGTCCGCAGGAGTAGCTCCCTCGTCCCCATGACCTGTGACCACGATGTGGAATTGGTGTGGCAGAGGGTGGGACAATGGCTGAGGAGTCCTGTGGAGGACGTGTGCACCTGCAAACTGTAGCTGCTTGGTAGTGCAGCTGTTGGGTTGTTGTGGCAATAACTGCAGTGCCTTTAGTTTGATGGGTTGCAACCTTTTCATTCCTTTGGAAAGATGTTAGTTCTCGTCTATAGCTAATGCTTTTGAATTCAAAATATCTCTTAATTGGTAGCAAGGTATTCAGATAAGCTAATTATAGTGCATTACACACTTAGTGCCCGGTTCACTGATGCCACACACATGCCTGGAATAACCTTTGGTCCACATGTGTGTACAGGCGAGTCCGTGCATTTACAATCTTTGTATGGACCATGCAGTGATCCATGGGCATGCTTGGTGTGAACACACAGTTTGGTTTTTATTGTTGTGGATTTTTTATGTGAGAAATATAAAGAGTGTTTTTACCTAAGAAACGTTAAAGATGAGGCTTACTTTAATCCTTTCTACGAATTCAGGAAGGTAACAAAGAAAACATGAAGTTAGCAGCTAAGTCTGTCCTTTGTAACTGTTGGATCACGTTCAGTGGGCACTGGTGGATTACTGTTGATCCTTAGACATCTTATCCCACTATCATGCATACCTTTTAAGCTGTGATCTATTCGAAAACATTTTAATGTGGTTCTGCAGATCACTTAGTGTGGTTTTGTAAAACTATTTCACTACAAAGTTAACGTTGAGATGCGCTAAGATACAGCGGGATAATTTAGGGACGCACTTTGGAGTTCCAGATGTATGTTTACAAAGTGTTATGCTCGAGACTTGGCACCCAGATAATCTGGGAATGATTGTAGTTGAGCTGGAACATCAAGTTCCTCCTTCAGCACTGAACTGCTAGTTAGCATGGGGATGTTCAAATTTATTGGAACCAATTTGTAGTGGATTTTGAATATGGCCAATGTCATTCTGAAATGAAAATACCTGTCTTAAACACTGCATGATGGTGGAAGATCATATTTCTCCTTTATGTAGTTTTGCTGTCAGAGCATCCAGTTGTGGGAGGGCAGAATAAAAGGCCACGAGGACTCTGGGCTCTGCTCTGATGCTTTATGCTAGCTGACGCAGGCAATGGGTACTGAGACTGTCTCTCACCTTGAATATGAACAAGTAATGGTTAATTCCAAAATAGAAGCTAACACGGTATTCAGAAACAGTACCATAAACATAAGCTTGTATGCATTACAGAACAGAAGTTAATTTTTTTTCCTTTATTTTTAGTTCATCTTGTTGATATCTGGAATATGATTGAAGCCTTCCGAGATAATGGCCTTAACACTTTGGATCATAACACAGAGATCAACGTGTCTCGACTAGAAACAATCATTTCATCCATCTACTACCAGCTAAACAAACGCCTTCCTTCTACTCACCAAATCAGTGTAGAGCAATCCATCAGCCTTCTCCTCAACTTCATGATAGCAGCATATGACAGGCTAGTAACTCCTCTAGTTGTACTCTTACACTAATTTTCTCTTTTAGTTAGGTGAATGCAGCCGGCAACTGCATGAGTCTCTGCCAAACTGTCTGCATGCTGTTCCTCAATTTCATGAAAATGTGTGTTGCGTGCACACACTTTATGTCATTGTAGTGCCTGCAGAGATTTACATTGCCACGGCAGCAACGCTTTGTCTTAAAATGTGCTTTCTTGATAAAAATGAGTTAGTGCCTGCTGGAACTTGCGGGGTGCTGTGAGCCAGGTATCTGAACTGAAATGCTACTGTGTTCTGTGGACTGTGATGAACATGATGTCACCTTCGTGATGGTGTAGCAATGTTTTAAAAAGTGAACTTGTTTTGTAGAACCTTGATCAACAAGACCTTTAATAATGCTACCTTGTTTTGACAGTCAGCTTGGATCCTGTTATAAATTACATGACCCCATACAGACTAATTCTTATTTGTTGGCTGGAAGAAGCTTGGTTTCCTGTTCAGAGTGCTGCCTAGGCACTTTCTTGTGACAATTGTATGAGTTTCTTCAGCAGCCTCTTTTCTTCAGGGTTTGGTTTGCTAATCTTCCTGAATAAAAGTTATTTCTGTGGGTACTTTGAATAGCAACTGCAAATCTTTCACTGTTGTTTAGCACTTCCTAAGCTGACTGTAAGAAAGATCAGAAAATAAGCAATTATTTGTGTCTCATCTTTCCTTTGCTTTTGCACTCCCTCCAAGCAGTAGAGAAGTACTTGTGGCATAGAGACTAAGGAGTTTTACTCAAAACAACATGGACCACAGAATATGCCCAATAGTTGTTCTGTTTGTAACATCCAGGCTTTGATCCATTGATCCTCTTAAGGTGACTGAAGAGGAGATAGGTTTCCACCACAAAAAAGTCTGAGACTTCAGAACAATTTGCTGTCTCACTAAGGACAGTTAAAAACAACGCACAGCTCAGAGCAGGAGTACTGCTGTGGCAGCAGAATCAAACCTGTGTTTTTCTCTCGTTTGATTTTGTATTAATTGTGAGAGGTGCTATAACTGATGAGCTGTGACTCTGGGGCAGATCACAGTGGAAATGTAAAATTTAAAATAGAAATGGTTATGTTTTGGGGAACTTGCTCAAAAGATGGAGGCTTTAGTGAGAGCTGTGTTTGTCCCTGCCCCTAACCTTGCAGGTTTGACCTTGTCTGCCCAGGCAGTGCCCTTGTTCCCAGTACACTACAACAGCTTGAGTTGGGCTTCCTCTTTCTGGCACATGGGGCTGAGAGAAGCTGTGCTGCTGCACTGCATTGCGCCATGGCAGAGCCAAGAATAAGAGGAGAGGCAGGCTGAGGCCCCTCTGCAGCAGCCATCGTGGCAGATGTTTATGTCATTAAAAATGTACACATCTGCACTGGAATTGCATCGCTGGGGTAGCTGCGTGGAAGATTGAATCCACGTAGCCTGGTAGTTTCTTACAGCACAGTACTGGTGGTAACATCACAAGGAAATCTTAGCACTCCACCAAACAGGGATGTGAATCAAAGATGTGATGCATGTCTTTCCCGTGGAGCTGTTTAAGTTAGAGCTGATGTTATATAAGTATGAAAAATCCGTATAACGAACTATTCACCGACCTGTAGAACAACACTGATCACGGTGCAGAACTGATGGTTCATACTGCCTACGGTGGTGAGCTGGGAGGAGGAATAACCTTGCTGTGATGTTCTTTACTGCTCTCTGCCACAGAGCTTTACATATGGGTGTTTGATGGTGCTGGTAGCTTATTCCAGTCTTGTTTTTCTCAATAGCCTTCTGCAGCTTTCCAGTGTCCCCGACCGCAGAGTAGTGGCTCATTCTCTGACTCCATTTGATGGCTTTGGAGTCTTTCTCATGTCACCAGTCCTAGAAATCACATTTGATTTAACAGCAGGTTTAGTTGCTCCAACTTTTTTTTCTTTCTATACCGTAGGTAACAAACAACGCCGTATGTGGGTAATAAAGCAGAGTGCAGTAAGGGGGAGGGAGAGGCTGATGGACAGTCGGGTGAGGAGGTGAGCTCACCTCAGGTGAGGGATCAGGAGGGGCTTCGTAGCACAGCAGAGCAGGAGGGGGGTCCCTCACCTGCATTGGGAAGTGCCTGGAGATCAGCCCTATGAGCGCAGCTCCGATGCCTCTTCTGGGAAGTCGGCACCTCCGGGTGCCTCTGAAGTGGCAGTGTGCTACAGCATGTGGCATGGGGAGCAGGGAGGAGGGGTTGCAGGTCCGAGTCCTCTCCTGAGGACGCAGTGGGAGAGCCAACGTTGAGTGGAGCACTGTGGTGGGTGGCACGGGCCCACCGGGAGATGCCCCCCGTATGCGCGGAGCCCTGCCGGTGGCAGGCCAGGAGCCAGCTGGGGCAGGCCGGCACGGAGGGCATCGCCGCTTTGAGGGCACTCAACTTCCCAGAGTTAGGAAGAAGTGGGGTGGGAGGCTTTCTTCAGGCGGCTGGAAGAGGCTTCCTACACAGGCCCAGTTTCTTTTGAACAAGTCCCCTACTCCTGTTCCCTTCTGAGAACTCCTGGATGTTGCAGGAGTACCAAAATCACACTGAAAGTTCCGTCCTGTTTCCTTTGGGTAGCATTGGTCCAAAAATCCATTTGGGCGTTGGCAAGGAGTTAATAACTACACCTCTCTACCACGTTGCAGGGGGAGGAATTTTTTTTTCCTCAGTTAATAAACAGAATGTCAGCAGAAGCAGGCCTAATATCTGAAATATCTCACTGAACGCACCGTGAGGTATTTTTCAAGGATAAGATTGTGTCCTGTGAGGAGATACTGATGGCTTTAGTCACTTGTTTTTTCTGAAAATTAATTCAAAGCTGAACTCTGTTGTGAGAGAAGAGGAGTGCCTATTGAGAAGAAAAGGGAGAGAGGAGTTGGGACTTGAAAGAAATTTGAGTTAGGTACCAAGATTTGCTCGGACAAGAGTGGTGGTCAAGGCTTGAAAATAATGAAATAATGGATCTTTTCAGACTTCTGATATCAGGTGTAGAAAAGTCTTGTTTTCTTTTTATTTTTTGCCATAGTGCTGACTTACTCCTTTGAGGAAACTACCTAAGAGAAAAGACAGAAATGAAGTAGGATAGCTGAGGCCTTTAGCTTGTCACTAACTTTATAACCTTCATATAGCTCAAAATAACAACAGGATGTATTGTTTCTCCCTTTGTTTAGTTTCTTTAACAGAAGTTAAAAGGGTACAGGAATCGTCATTCTTCATCAGTCATCCTGCAAGTACAGTTCTGGAGAGTATGCCTCTCTCTGTAGAGGCAGTGTTTAAAGCATATTCGGAGTCCGCATCAGAGAAACAGCGTACTGTATTTCTGATGCTTCTCAGCCTCAGGAAGGTTGAGAGCCTTTAACCTCACCGTGGAGCGTGCAGTGGCACCGTTTGCATATTAACTCGGGGTGAGATGGGAAGAGGAGGCACTTGTTTACTTCGTGGTGTCTCCATCTGGCTGCGTGTCTGTCGGTGACATTAGGCCGCGTCACCACTTCAGTGCCACGAGGCAATATTTACTTCCAGTGATTTTACTCCTCACACTTCCCAAGTGCTAGTCTTCCATGTGTGAGTGTTAAAGAAGCATCTCATTAACACCAAAAATATTCTAGAGGGTTTTCTTAGATCTCCTCTAACTCTAATAATGTTTTCCCTTCGTTGTATTTCCCATAGCAGTACAGATGATCAGTCCTGTACATTTAATTGCCGTTAACTGAACTTTTTAAATATTCTTTTTCTCCCTGTACGTGAAGTTTTAGCTTTCTTAGTAGTTTTTCACTCTGTCCTACTGTCGCTGTTTATAGTCGGGGATAAAAACTTAGATTTCTGCTTGGGAACACATAGCTCAGAATCCAAACAGCTGTCCACCCCCTTCACACACCTTCCTTTGGCCCTCTGAACCCCTAAGCTAGCTTTCTGCCAGCTTCAGTTACAGTGGATTTACACCAAGATCACCACGCTGTGGCCATCCAATATCCTTCACTGGAGGTGCTCCACCTCCTGCCTTTATCGCTGTGAGGTGCGGGGCGCGGGGAGGCCAGCGCTGAGCTGGCAGGAGCCGCAGCGGGTGTTTGCTGTGCGAGCCTTACCCCGGCCAGCCTCGGGGCTGCGACTTGCTTCCCTCCTAACTCCATCCTCCTCTTGCTTTTTGGTAACAGGAATAGCACGCGTAGCTGTTTCTGCGTGCCGTGCGGTGCTGAATGGGCTTTTTTGTGCATTCCACAGAGATAAATTCATTTTCTCTTGCTGATCCTATAAAACGATGCCCCAAATATGCCACCTGTTCTGATAGCACGGCAGCTTTGTTAGGTGAAATTAGAATAAAACATTGTTCACGTTGCTCTTGTTCTATGTGGTATATCCAGGATATCCTACCTATCTATATGTGTCAGTTACTGTACCGTTTTTGGTATGAAATGCTTATTTCAACATCACAGTTTAAATTGAGGAGTAAAAATTTAAAGCAACTAACAAAGCATAGCAGAGGAAAAGAGATGTATTACAGTGAACAAATGTGTTTTAATGGAAGAGATTAACACTATTTTTCAGGACACATGGGATGAACAAGACAATTTCTAGTCTCTTTTTCTGTGCACTTTTCATAATTCTGCAAGAAAACTTAATTTCTAATAAGACACCTGTTAACAATTCAGATTTATTAAAAATGCTTATGTTAGCAGCACTGTTTTAATGTTAAATAGTATTGATAGACCTTAGTAATTAATGGTTATACATTTCCTTCCTAGGTCTTTTAGTATTTTTGCCACTTCTCACTCTATGTAGTAATTACTTACCGTGTATTTTTTTTCACAGCGAGGGCCACGGGAAGTTGACGGTATTTTCAGTGAAATCTATGTTAGCAACAATGTGTGGTGGCAAAATTCTGGACAAACTAAGATGTAAGTATTTGCAAGCAAAATCAAACTGTTTTATGAAATGTTTTTTTCTGTTATTGGTCACATGTGATGAAAGCTAACTTTTTTTTTGCATATTCAGCATTCTTTATCCTGAAGTGAAAATTGCTGTGTATTTTTTTTGTAGCACATGCCATCTGCCGGCCATGCAGTATACTGAGTTTGTTACCGAGTAGGCTTTACAAATGCACTTAATTATTTTAAAATGCTTTGACACCTTTACATGTAAAACTTCAGGCCTGACTTTTATGATAGTAATTCCAAAAGCTGTTGCCATTTCCTCTGTTTTGGGGTCATCTGGGAGGGTTCTGTACATCCTCTGCTTCAGCTGAGACACTCTCAGCATTGTCTCATTATGTTAATTCCAAGTTTCTTTGTTCTTATTTTTTAACTCCTTTTTATTCTCTTTTCATCGGTCTTACTTCTTTTACCTTGTTTCTGTGAGCCCTCTGCTCTGTCTGTAGAGAATCAATGCTATCCAGAAACATTGGTTTTGTCTTGTAATAGTAATTCTCATCTTCCATCCTTCTCAGTGGCAAGGCATACTGTTGTTTATTGGATTTTTTTTCCTTTTCTATCCCGAAAAGATGGGAAGCTAGTCTTATTGTCGGTGCCAGATTTTACCGTTCAAGTGTTTGTCATTTTTCATCTCACCCTAAATTCCCTTTATGAAAGTTATTTTATAATAAATCATTCCTTCTGATCTCCATCGTTGTTATTCACTCTAAATAATTCTTTAGACTTTTTTACAGCATTAAACTTCCTTATTATATTTTCTTTAATTATACAAAATACTAGTGTAATAAATTAAATTACTTGACAAAATCCAAAAAATAAGTAGTGAGAAGCCATCACATGGACACGTTAATGGTAGAGTTGCACGTTTCAGTATCAGAAGGTGCTATTCTTGCATCTGGTAGTAAATATAAAACTCCTTGAAAACAAAGCTGTAGGTGACTAAAGTTAAAGAGGAGAGGACAGGCATATGTTACAGAGGATATTTAAGGCTTCTTTAAGCATTTTTATCACGTGTAAAATATATAAAGTATGCAAGATCAAACATTGGGAACAACATAGAGAAACTACTTCTTGAGTAAAAGGTTACATGTTTGGATCCAATTAGGTTAAGCTTTCAGAAGGTTACAGTGGATAAACAGTTCAGCATAAGCTTGGGTCATTAAAGGAGCATTACTTTTACGTGTAAGCAGGACAATACTGAAACATCAGGCAAATGGTAATAAGTGATCTGTTAATGGAAAAGTCGATTAACCACTGGAATTAAATGTTACCAGAATCAATAAACTTTTGATGTTTTCATACAAAGCCCAGATACCATTCTGGAGGTTATGCTAAGCTACAAGTTACTGATTGAAAAGGTGGCTAGGTAAGACGCTTTCACCTGAAGGACATCTGATTTAATTATCTTATTTCACAGATGTGTCTAGTCATAAAACTTAACATTTTGATGTCCCATTCTGTCCCTGCCCCCCGCTTTCCTGCTTTTTTTCATACCATTTGTAGCTCTCTTTCTTTTTGTTAATTATGTTGAATCCTGTTTCCTTTGCCACGGTAACTTTCTTTGTAAAAAGTCTTAACTGAAATTCATACCAATCGAAGGAAAGGCTTTTGAATGCTTTCACTGAATCCTGCTATTTCCTGTAGCTTTGTTATATTCTGGTCCTATCTTATCAGCTGACCTTTAATTTGCATTGTACTCCTGGGATCTGTCCTCCAGAGTCTGCTCTCCCTGTTTTCCTAGTGCACTTTTATGTGGATGTGAAGCATTGTTTTCAAAAGAGCGTGTGGCTCCTGAATTTGACATCTCTTTTGGAAACCAGCACTTCTGTCTTTTTTTTGAATTCAGTGTTAAAGCTCAGTTCCTCTCCTCGGTGTTTGCAGTATGTCACTCACATTGCCTTCACCAGTTGATGTTGTCTGTTTTATGACAGACCCCTACCTGTTGGCCACAGCTCTTTGAAATCTGTTTTGTTGTTCTGTCAGGTATTAATATTTACAAACCAACTGTCAAAAATAAATTTCTTTATTCATGCCTGTAACCATAATGCTGACTTGCCACTGCTTTATAAAGCCATGGCAGTTCTTTCATGTGCACCTTTGGCTGTGGCCATTCCTGTGTCACTTCTGGACAGTCCCAGGTCCCCTCATGCCCCTGTTGTTGTCGTCTCTGCTTAGCTGAAGAGAAACCAAGGGACTGGAAGCTCCTCACTGTTAATCTCTGGAAGGTTCACAGTGCCACGGCAAGGTTAGACACGGAGGTGAAGGGAGTATCGATGCTTGGTGCTCAGGGACGTGGTTTAGTGGGTGACGGTGGTGGTAGGGGATGGTTGGACCACATGAGCTTGGAGGGCTTTTCCAACCGTAATGATTCTGTGAATGCATGGCTGACAAAGTGATCCAGGAAAAGGAGACTTCCACTAACTAGGAGTTGAGATATAGGAGCAGAGGAAACCTGTGCAGGAGGGAATAGCTTTCTCTAAACCAGGCTGCTCCCTAGAGTCAGGCTATTGGCTTTTTGGACAAGACAATCAGACAGTTCTTTGAGGAAGATGAGAGAAAATTAAAAGTGTGATCCAGGATAGTAGGCACTTGTAAATCTTCTGAGGGCAGAGAAGAACAAAGGAAGTGTCTTATTAGCAGAAAAAGTTCTTGAGTATCACTAGAACTCAAGAGTAATAAAACAGCTGAACCATTAACTGTTTCTCACCTGTCTTTCTGAAAAATTTCTGTACACCAAGTGGATAAGAAAAGGAAAAATAATGTCAGGTTTGGAAAGAGTTATGCGGGGAACTGTAGGTTTGTGTACCTGCCACACTTCTGGGCAAGCAGTCGGTAATAAAGAATAGAATTAGTTGACTTGTGGATAAATAAATTCTCGTGGGGATGGGGGAGGAATAGCTTTTGGGAAGGACTGTCTTATAAAACTATAGGGGTTTTTTAAAGTAAGGGGAAAAAAATAAAAGATGGGCAAAGGAGTTCTGGCTGACACAGGCGTCTGGAGTTTCTGAAAGGTTTTCAGGAACGTCACTTATCAAACACTCCAAGACACTGAAGTTTTAAAGGGATTGAAGATGAGGTCTTTGCCTGTGTAGAAGATGAGCTAAAAGGAACCTAAAAAAGAGCAATGAAGATGCTTTTGTATATTGAAATTGGTGGATAGTGCTGGACTTGAACTGTTTTAAACATGTGATAAATCTGGAAAAACACAGTGATAGGGCACAGTTTGGTATAAAGCTAATGAGTGTAGTAAAGCTAAAATCAGCTGTGAAGAGTTGTAATATCATCTGGCCAAGCTGAGTAACTGAAATAAAATGGTAGCTGAATTTCAAAGTTAATTTATGTGAGGTGGCGCGTGCTGGAGGAGTGAGGTGCAATCCTCATGTCATGCACAGGGAGGTGAGCTAAGGGGGTTGTTATTGCTCAGCTGGGAGATCCTGGAGATACACTTCTAAGAAAAGGTTGACACTGTTTAGTAGTGGCTAAAAAATAAAATGTTACGAATAAAGAGAAAGGACATAAAGAACCAAACAGAAAGGGGAAGGCTCTGTATAAATCTGTACTGTGTTCATACTTTGAATGAGTCCTGCTCTTGTACCTGCCACTCTGCCTTTGCCAGATCTGCTTTATCTTTTCTGAGAAGAACAGCAAGGTCACCAAAGGTAGGGCAAGATGTATAAGGAACAACTGGTTGTAGAGCAGGATTCTTCAACCTGGAAAGAAAAACGGTGGTGAAAGGATAGTGTTCTATAAAATCATGGCAACATGTTAGTGGTGAATAGAAAACAGCTGCTCCTTTTCCCCTCAGTACAAGAACTGAAAGGCATTAAGTGAAATTAGCAGTGACAGGTTAAAACAACAAAAAAGAATGTTTCTTTAAACTTTGCCAAAGGATGTTGTCCGTATCAGACTCACATCACCTGATCGCTCCTTGAACCAATTTCACTGACAGCAAATACATCAAAGGTTGCTGGATGCAAAAATACTGAGAGCGAGTGGAAGGATATTCGGGGGAATGTGCTTGCCTTAGCCATCTGCTGCTGGGACAAACAGACTTTTGATCTGATCTGCCTCAGCTGTTCTTATATTCTTTATTTCTTCTGTTCGTTACGAATATGCTGTCTTGTTTTTTCCCTTTCCTGTATTTCCCACCTGTCTCTCTGATTACTGACCCATTTCATCACTGGATGACTTCTGTTTCCAGTTTACTTGTTCCCCCGACACCACCGCCTCCACTCCCTTCCCTAAGCAGGCTGTCAGCTCAGGCTCAGCTGGATCATGAGGCTTTCTGGAAACCAGGAAGTTGTAAATATTTTTTTTTTTCTCATCTCATAATTTATATGAGTGATAGTAATTTGGTTTCTGTACTTGCATATGTACAGGCTTTCTGTCTAAATTCTGAAAATGTGGACAAATGGTGTGTGTTTTCAGACCATACAGTGTCTGACAGTGCATATAAAATGGAGTTGTTCCTTTGCTCTCACTGGAAAAGATTATTTCCTGTGACATGATGCTCCTTGGGAAGGAGTTGCTTTACATGCTGTGCAAGGAAGGAGTAATAAACAGCCTATTGCTATGGAGTTTATTTTTTAGCATAGATTTTTTTTTTTTTTAAGCCAAAGCAAAACCATATTTAAATGTTGAAGTTTTTGGATTTGGGTGACTCCATTTTGGCGTTCAAGCATAGTGAAGGAGTTAGTGTTTCCTTCCATATCCTTTCTGCAAGGGAATTGTGAACGAAACTTGACTTTGAGTAATTTAAGACTCCACCCTGCTCATCTTAAGGGCTGTCCAGCTTCTGTAATCATTATTTCCACCCGTATGGTGCTCCTTGGCGGCATTGCCTCAGTAGCTCCTTCTTTCCTCTCACCATCTGGCTGATAAGCCTTTAGTGCCTGCTGAAGTTCACCCTAAAAATTCATACAACAATGTATGCAAAATACTAGGTTTCACATGCAGACGGCCCCCAAAGTTAATCTGCTGTAGGTGAATTAGCCAGGTGGTGGGCTTTTGATCTGGGGGAGGGGGCGTGTTGTTGTCTGGAGAAGTTTGTTTTGATGCTAATCAGTGGACCGAAGTAGCCGTAGTGGTATTAATACGTAGTTTCTTGTGATACCACATCTTTTCAAACAGCACGAGCTCAGCGTATGACTTTATACAGGCCTTCTTATGTCTCATTTGTTTATATCAAGTGTTGGAGTTGCTAAATCTGTTCAGTCCCTGGGTGACCAGGATGAAAGCCTGTTAGTGGCAAAAATACACATGATACAGGCGTGCCTGTACCACGTAGATGCCTCCAGTGAATGACCACAGATGTTCAGTCTAACTAGTGGCTGTCCTTGGATCCTCTGGTCTCTCCGCTGGCCTTAGGGCCTCTCCAATACAAAGCTCTATAACCCTAATCACTAAATCTTCCTCAAAAAGGATCTCTTTCTGTGTCCTTCATAACCTCTTTGTAGGTGCTGTTACCAGGTCTTCCCAGTGTCTTAACCTTTTCCAGGCTGAACAAGTGCTGTGTCCGCAGCCTGTCATAGGATAAGCACTCTAGCCTGCTGACAGTCCTTGTAGCCCTCCCCAGAGCTCACTTCAGAACATTGTCCATATTCTGTGCTTCTCAACCATTCAGTGGTCCTGGTGGATTCTGGTGGTCCCCAAACTGGACAAATATCTAGAGGAGGGGGTCTAACAAATGCACAGTGGAGGAGGATGATCGCTTGCCTTGATCTACTGGGTGAGTTCCTGCTCAGGCAGCTCAGGATGCTGTTGGCCTTCTTTGCTGCCATGGTGAGCCACTGGCTTATCTTCAGTTTGTGACCCTGAGCCCCCAAGGAATTTCCAACAGAGCTGCTCCCCAGCCAGCCAGCCCAGAGCCTGTATCGCTGCCGGGCTCTCTTTCTGCTCAAGGGCAGGCCTTCGCGTTTGTACTTCCAATTTCATACAATTTCTGCTGGCCCATTCCTCCGGCCTGTCTGGGTCCTGCTGGACGGCAGCCCCTTGCCCTTGAGGGTCTCGTAGACCCATACAGCAGTTTGGGCTGGCAGGGCCTCAGAGCCCCCCTGGTATGACCGCTGCCCACAGCCCCATCCAGCCTGGCCTTGGGCCCTGCCAGGGCTGGGGCAGCCTGCGCCAGGGCCTCGCCGCCCTCAGAGGGAAGGCTTTCTCCCTAATTAACTGGTCTCCCCTAGTTTTGTGTCTGCAAACCTGACAACGGTGCACCCTGGCACCTCTCCCAGATCACCAATAGCTCTGTTAAACAGGACGTGTCTCAGGCCAGATCCCAGCATTAGTCTACTTGTCACTGGCCTCCACGCAGGGTATGACCCCGTTATCCCATACCCTCCAAGCCTGATCATCCAACCAGCCACTTCTTCTGGTGCTTCTCCCATCCAGGCTGCGACATCCCCTCGGCAGAGCAGAGTTCTGAGGGAAACAGAAGCAAAAAGCCTTGCTCAGGTTGGTGGAAGCATTGCTTTCTCATAGAAGGCAAGCTGGCCAGCTGCGATTTTCTTTCGTGTGCCCAGCAATATGTTCCAAGAGAAAATGACAGAAATCAGAGGATTTGTTCCATGATTTTCCCAGGAGCCAAAGTGGGGCTGACTGCCCTGTATTTCCTTGCATTGTCCTTCTGACCTTGGCATATATTTTTAAATCAGATGAGGAAAAACTGCAACCTTTTATAAAGCACACAATGATTCATTTATTTTAAATTGATTCTCGTAGCTTTCACTGCTATTAGACGTAACATTTAACAAATATTTCATAAAGTTGTACATTAAAATTTGACAACTTTGTAGGACTTGAGAGACAGGATGGACTCAGAGTCAAGACACTAGAAAACAAGGGTACTTTTTGTTGGTTTTGTTTTTCTTTATTTTTAACTTGTTCAGAGAAATGGTGGGGTCTTCAGCTGTAACTGCGTAATGCATCAGGCAAATGCCTAGCAGAGAAAACAGTCAGTTTTGGCAAAATTATAAGCAACTGAAGAGACTCTCAAGGGAAATGGACAGGTTTATCAGACGATACGAGCTCTGTTCATAATGTTTGAGCTCTGTTCATAATGTTCGTAAAGTTCTACAAATATTGGAAAAAGGAAATCTTGGGTGGCACGAGCACTTTTCTGTTGGTCTTTTTGGAACTGAGCAGCCTTTTGCTGCAGTTCTAACTTCGTATGTTCTCTCTAGTTAGAAAAAAAAAGTTCATAGTAGCTTTGAATTGAAACTTGATATGAGAATTAAAGCATAATTCCTTGTCATTGGGAAACTTTATTAACATACCTGTTATAACATTAAGGTGGGATCTTGAAAAATTCCACTGTTAGCCCCTGTTTAGCTTGAAGCTTTCTCTTTTAAGGTAATTTACTGCCCTTCAAAAGGGGAGATGACTATTTAATTATATCCAACTAATCTTTATCTTTTCCAATTTCAACCAGTAATTTCCCATGTGGAAGTTTCCCCTTGTAGGCTTCACTTTGAGTATAAAACCACGTTTTCGTGACAGCAAGATATAGGTTAGTGGGTTTCTTTTAATTTGCCCTTGATGTAGCCTGTTCTATTTTATCTCATTCTTCACTTCTTTCCATTGCTTTAATTACTTTCTCCTTAAAATCACTTAAATCTTGCATGCTGTTGAAATTAGATTAATAGACTGAATTTACCCAGATGACTTTTGTACTTTTTAAATACAAGTACTGTCATGTTGCAGCCATGTTCTGCCAGTCCCACCTTAATAGATTTATTATTAGACCTTCAGTTCTTGGGAATGTGCCAGTCTGGAGTGAGTCTGATCTTGAATGGCTTAGGATTCTGGAGGATTTGCTCTAATTAGTTAATTAGTTTCAGTTATTTCCATAGTTTCCATTTGTTTACATTATTCACCCAGATTTTTTTTTCCTCATGCAATTTTCAGGTGAAACTTAACTTTTCTGCTTGGCTTAATTCTTTAAAATATAGTATTCCTTAATAATCTGCCTTCCCCCTGTCCTCAAATCCTCCCTGTTCTCCACCCATTTTTTGGCCCTGTTCCTAATATGCTTCATAAGATTATTCAGTAAGGACTCCAGACCTTCACTTCAAGCTTAGCCTGTGATAAAAACTCTAGGGAGTTGTATCACCTGCAGCTCAAGCACTGTGGACTTCTGCAAGGGCTCATTCATTCAGGGGTATGAAGTCATTTCGCCAGTTTTCTGGAAAAATGCTTTTCTGAAATAATCTTTTTTACAGACCTGGCTTTGATCACTTCAATTAAGCTTATTTTCTGTCAACACATCGTTTTTGGTGTTTAATTTCTTATGGTGTCTTAAATAACCTCTTAGATGATTCAGGGGCTGTGTCATGAAGAATTCTGGTATCTGTCACATCTTGGAAAATTTTAGGTCTTCCTATTTTACTGCTTTTATTAAAGAAATCTTCCTTTATAGACTAACCTGACTCTGCAGTTAGATCAGAAGCCAAGCTTTGCTGTTCGAGAGATTGGTATTTTCCAAAGAGATTTTTGATCCCAAGACAGTTCTGGCTTACCTGTATGTAGCAGCCCTAATACTTTACGTGACATCGATTTCCTCCATTGCTATCTAGCCATCTCTTCCTATATTTTTACTTTTCCCAGGATGTAAGAGTTGGGAGCCTTGGGTTAGTAGTGGGGAATGGTTGGAGGGTTTGAGCCTTGTGGAGTAAGGGGGCAGAGGGACGCCAGAGCAGCAGGCCCCGGACACGTCTTTCCATGGTGTGCCTGCAGCTAGGAGCGTGGCGTGGGGCTGGAAATGCCTGCACAACTGCCCCCTTCCCTGCCACCTGCTGGGACCCTCCCTCCCGTGCTCTTCCCATGCACACACACGACTGCAGAATATCCTGCTCGATCCTCTTTTTGGATTCAGAAATGCATTTAGTCCCACATAGCTAATTTTAAAAGCATCCCTTTTCTCATTAAAAGACAAAAGATTTTTTTTGGTGTCGAATGGAAGTTTTTATTTCAGTTCTTCAGTATGCACAGAAACAAAATGAGATCAGATTTCGTCTTCCCCACTCACCCAGCCCATGACTTGCAGGTTTTAGCCTTGGCAGCAGCAGTCATTGCACCCCAGCCTCTGATGCTCTTTTCCAGCGCTGGGCGACTGAAATCCAACACGCTGCCAAAGAGCACTAGGGTTACCAGCAGTTCTAACAGTTTTGTGATCCTACAACTTTTTTTTTTTTTCCCAATTTTAGGAGGTTTCTGAAAGGATTCTGCGTAGTTTTATTTTGAAGGCATAAGCATGAAGAGGCAGCGTCCTGTGGCTGCAGTCTTTTACAAGGCATCCTGGCCTCTGCTTTCTCGCAGTTACACTAGTGAACTTCAAGAGTCTTTTCTCTGGTTGAGATGGGATGGAGGAAACAGGAAGATTTATATCATCATAACATATTCAGACATGTTCATTCGTAAATTTTACCTTGACAGCTAGTAATAAATAGAGTTCAGATTTTTTTTAAAACAAAAATAAGTAGAAATGTCTTGGGGAATAAATGAGTTGAAATGATTTTTTTTTCTGTAGCAAGCATGTATTTACTCTAGGGTTTTATTATATTTTCTTACAGATATTTTCTCTCAAATATCAGATTCAAATGGACTAATGATATTTACAAAGTTTGATCAGTTTTTGAAAGAAGTTCTAAAACTTCCAACAGCTGTGTTTGAAGGGCCTTCTTTTGGATACACAGAGCATTCCGTACGGACGTGTTTCCCACAACAAGTAAGAGTTCATGAAACAGGATTCTTGTATTGCTTGTTAATACAGTGCTTTCCTCTAAAGTCCGCTGTCTTCTTTGGGTGTAACTTGTCTGGGGTTTGGCGGGAGGGGGATTGGTATCATGCAGTGTGTTATCTAAGCAATTTGTTAAAAAGTCTGACTAATTCAAAATACTGTGTCTAGGCATTAGGCAACTAAAGGATTTCACGCAGCTTTAGGTTGTTCCCTTTTTGTGAGCACTTTTGTACCCATCAGAAAAACAGCAAGGATAACCTTTCCCTTGATATTTTTTAATCTTATCAGTGTGTTGAGAGTTTTAGTTTCAACAAATCAATTGTTAGTTGGTTTAGTCTGCACCAAATAAACACATTTGTACACATAGCCTGTTTTTTAAACCAGTTTAGCTGTTGTCCTTATTGGTATAGCTGTTGTTTCCAAAATAGTTCGATTTAAAGTAATTTTTGGCATACATGTTGCAGTACTGATCTTAAAAGAGGCTTTTATCTCTTTATACGTTTTTGTTGTGATTTGCTCGTTCCAAGGATTTGTTTCTAATTTGATACATAAAGCAATATAATTAAACCTTAAATCTACTGTAAACACAAGCCTAGATAATTTCAGGCCCAAACTTTAATGTTTAGACTCTGGTTATGACTATATTCTTGGAAGCATGGCTTGAAGAATTGAGCTGTAGAATTTGTAGTCACTTTTGTTAAATTTAACTAGCAATTAATATATTTGAAGTGCAATGCACCAGGAAAGAGCTTTTGATGTAGCAAGTTATGAGGGCTCCAGCTCATCCGTGAGTTACTGAGGGCAGAGCATTTCCTTACTGATGGTGTAATTAAGAAATGATTTTTTTTCTGTTTCAGTACTGGCTGAGGCATCTGTGGGCCATCACTTGTTCCCACCAACCTGCCACCCTTTCTGTCAAGCCATGTAGAGATATCAAGCTGATCAGATTTCATTTAAACAACGCCGCTGTTGAAAGTGGCCTCGCTTTAGAGCTGTCGAGGTCTAACAGTGGATTCTCAGCTATCTGTGCTCTGTCCATTGTCTGCAGAGGGAAGCTAAATGGGAGTGTGTTTTCCTAATTGGTTCTGAAGGCTACCCTAGGATGAGATGCCTGCTCGCCCTCTGGAAGTTACCATTTCTCTCTTAGCCATGGAGAAGCTAGTTTAGCCAGGCAGGCTGTGAGAGCTGACTGAGATCTGTCTGACCGCTGGCAGGCTGATGGTGTTCCAGGTGAGGTGCAGCAGCTGCACGTTTGTGCTGCTTGCCTGTGTCACAGCACTCTGACTTCCGTGAACAAGAAAGCCAATTCTTCAAACTGAGTCACTTTCAGAAATTCTTTTGTTCTAGTTTTATTCAACAAAACAAAATCTCTACCGTAAGGCAAGGTTGGTAAAGAGTGGGAATTTTTTTTTGTTAGTCCTGCAATAGAGTGTGCCCCAAAACACCTCTCTCCTGTTTATTTGAAAGCAGTGAAATGAAGTGGTCCTGGGAAGCGCGTGGATAATCTGTCTCAGATTTGAATCCATTTTCTCATGCCTCCCAGGTTTGAAAATAAGCTTCCCAGAGGTGCTTCTCTGATACCGTTCTGTTCCAGCATGTCATTTTGCTTGAATTATTTCCAGATGGCATCGATAAAGCCGTTGGGTTTCAGACTTGGCATTTACATGATGGACATGTAAGCTACATCTGTACTAGTTAACTAAACAGCGCCAGGAGCTGTTCCGTGGCCCAAAGATCAACTGGAATGGTCTGACCGCATCCATGCTAATAACCTCCTTTATTCCCTCAAGAAAGGTGGTTACATGGAGGCCTTATTGAAAATGATTCCTAGCTGATATTAACACCAGATCTGGGTGCTGGAATGATTTGGGAGACTGAGTGGTTACATCAGGCACAGTTACACTAATATAAAACCATGCATGATTGAGTTTTAGGGCCGGGAACATTCCCTGGTGTTGCTTAAACAACCGAGAGACAAATACTTCCTGAGCAGCAGCGGTTCCTTCAGGAGATGCTTCTTTGAGGTGCAGAGGGCTAATCATGTACTGCTGCCCGAGTGGTGAAAGGGCAGGCAAGCAAAGAAGTGTCGGTGATTGTATACACTGCACAACTCTATTTCATTCCTTGGGTCCCAGATGGAATAATTCAGACTTGTTGCCCATGCAAAATGGAGTTTATTGGGATGCTTTTGGCCAGAGCTGCATTCTTTATGATGGTTTCCAGATGTATATGGAGCTTCCAGTCGTAATTTACTATTCAAGGTCAAATGGGTGCTTCCACAGATATGAGATCATGTCATACTTCTTTTAAAACTTCTGTTCACCTGGCTACAGGCCATCTATTTGTCATAGAGATGCTGTATCACCATGATGCTCCCTGGCTTAGTCAGAATCTGCCTGTATTTATGGCACAGCCTATCTCTGTTGCAGAGGAATCTACTTTATATCTCATTTACAGAGCAGTGTAATTGCAGCATTTCTGTGGAGCTGTCAGATTCACTTCAGAGACTTGGGAGCCAGGAGCTTGGCTTCTGCAGAGGTCAAGTTGCACGTTATTCTGCTGAAACTCAGCAGCACGAAGCAAACAGGTAGGCCAGATGAGCAGGCACCTGTACGTACCTTGCTCGTGTAAGGGCTTTGCTGAAGCATTGACTGACTGGGGCAGTTCGGCTGGTGTGGCAGTGTCAAAAGGGCAGCCAAGATCTTATTACTCACTTTAACCAGACTGCAGGATTTATCTATTTACATCGGTTAAACACGGGAAGGGCTTGTGTGTAAGGATGGTATAAGGGCCTGATGGAGTTGCAGATGGAGCACAAGATGCAGGACAGCCAAAGTTACAGGTGGGATCTAACACACAGCTGCTTGCTTACAGTGGTGGAACTTCACAGGTCTCCCAGAGAAGCTGTGGGTGCCCCATCCCTGGGGGTGTCCAAGGCCAGGCTGGACGAGGCCCTGAGCAGCCTGCCCTGGTGGGTGGCATCCTGCCCATGGCAGGGGGTTGGAGCTTCAAGGTCCCTTCCAAACCAAGCCATTCTGTGATTCTGTGAACTTGTTTTGTTCACTGCAGAGTTAAAAAAAAAAACCACGTATCTTTGTGTTGGCTGAGGGGATGTGGCTTTGTGTCAATATCTTATGGGGAAATGCTTGCATTAACTTCTTATTTGAACAAGCACGTTGGCATTGTAACAGTCAAACTGCCTGAGCTTTTGCCTCTAAAGCAAGCCTGTGGCGTTCTAAATACGAGAGTAGCATTGGTGTAACTTGTCACTGCTCCCACCTGCGAGGAGATTTGAGACAGCAGAGCTGTTAAAAGAAGTAGGTATGCTAACAGCAAGTGATTTAAAAAAAAGAAAAGGAATTATTACAATAGTTCGGAGTGTCAGCGGGTGGTTACAGACAATACCAGTGTGGAAATGTGTTTGTTCTGCTGGGAGGCATTTGACCCTCACGACTGCCTCCACACTTGCTAATTTTCAGTTTATGTTCTTGGGGCTTGGAACCTGTTGGCAGATTATTTGATTGTTTTTGAATCACAAATGGTGTCTGAGTGATGTTTTTGTGTTCGCACCGCGGTTAGGTTCTGAACCCAGCAGGAAACGTTAGACCAGCTCTGACAAAAGCTGTTATTTAGGCTCCTTCTCTGCATTCCCAATTTCCAGGAGGAGGAGAGTGCTGCTTGCTTTGCTGTCAGCTGCGTCCTTGCCCGGAATGCCTCCCCCAGGCAGGGTAATGCAGCGCTGGTAACGCTGCGGGATTCCTTTTGGTCAGCTGGTTGCAACGCGTCCCGCTACCGGCGCACAAAACCCAAAGCCTGTGTCCCTGCCGCCCTCTTGTGAACTGCACGGCAGTCACTTCGCTCCGTACGCAGGGTAACAACCGGCAGGGTTTCACGGCCGCCGTTGCCCTGAGGAGCCCTTTGCAGCACAGAGCAGCTCTCCTGCTGCTGGCTTGGGGTTCTGACGTGGCTGTGCATAGCGTGTGTCTGCCCCAGGGATCCTGAGACTTGCCTCCGGGAAATGTGCTACTTGGAGTGACCCACAGCCCCAAGAAGAACCTGCTGCTCCTCTGAGATGGAAAAGGTTTTTTACTTTAACCAAAAAGTTGCGTTCTTTTGAGATTGTAGTACTTGGTGTGAGCATTCCTGTCCTATCTGGTCTTTCCTCCCCATAACCCTTGTACCCACGAGGAATTCTCCTGTGGACGAGGGGGCGACCGTAGCATTTATACAGCCTGCAAATGCCACCCAGCAGTGTGATCCCTGAGGTCCTGTTAAAGCACAGTCCTCTCAGGACAGAAGTGCTAGCAGCGAGCGTACAAACATGGTGTGAACGGGCAGACGCATAATGTGTAGCTTGAAGAACTGTGGTTTCTGGTAAATAACCTGTTTTCTCTGTGGTGGTGGCAGTACACGTGGGAACGGCTCAAAGCTGTGCCCGGGGAGGGTCAGGCTAGGTGTTAGGAAAGACATCGGGACCCTTTCCTCTTTGAGGAGAGGGCAGTCAGAGCCTGGAACAGGCTTCCTAGAGATGTGGCTGATGCCCCGTGCCTGTGTTCGAGGCATGTGTAAAACACTCTTAATGTTGTACCTGTGGGTCAGCCCCGAGTTAGCCTCACAGCTGGACTTGATCTCTGTGGGTCCTTTCCAACTGAAACCTCTTCCCTTCTCCTGCCGGTGCAGTAAATCCCATGCTTGTCTTGCAACTTGGGTTTAGTTTGGATGATGCAGAGCTTCTGCGTGCGATCTCCGTGCTTGCTGTAGGCAGCACCAAGCCCGTGGCGGTAGGGCCAGGCGCGGCAGCGTTCCCTTTGGGAGCTCCGGTTCCCCGTTAAACACCGTGCTTCTCCTACCAGGAGGCTTCTTCCAGCACGTGTAGAGAGCATCCTGCTCTTGCTGAGATGTGCGTTTGTTGGAAAATACTGGATTCCTTCACCTCCCAGAGGACAGGGAGGTGGCTGCGCGGCGTGCCGGGGCGGAGGGAGGCAGCTGGGACTCGGCAGGACGTCGTGTCGGGCACAGGGAAGGCTCGGGGCCTTTTGTAGCAGCAGGCAGCTGTTCAGGAAAGGCTTCCCATGCAGGAAGCAGGGGGACTGGAGCAAGGACACTGTATAAAAGATGACAGAAATGATTACGTATTCCTTGGAGTTTTCCTTAATGGTTACTGGGATAGCTAATCATAACTCCGTACTCTGTCTCCAGGCTAGCTTCAGGGACAGGAGATCTGTGTATTTGCACTAATCACCAAAATGTTGATGCTTAAATATAAAATTCATCCTTACCAAAATAAAAAATATATATAGATATTATTCAATGTAACTTTTCTCTTTAAATATAATTTTTCTCGTTACCCCTGTAATGTTTGGCACGAGAGCTGCAAGCGATAGCTACGGTTAGCTTCAGAGCTCCTGGAAAACCGCACCGGCTTTTCCTCCAGCTCTGCTTTCCCCTCCCTGACACGGATGCTTTTTGAAGTAGCACTGCCGTCTGCTGAGGTGAGAAGGAAGTGTGAGCTGACCAGCTGCTCTGCTGCCTAGGAGAAATTCTTAATCCTCTGGCTTCCTGCTTGCGAAAGCCCATGTATTCTTCCTGTGTGTCCGTAATGTTCTTGTTGTTGTTTTTACAGGTTACCTCCATCTGTTTATATTTGCAGCAGGAATTTTCTCTTGCTCACTTGAGTGTAGAAAACACTACTCTTAACACACAGGATTTTCCTCTCCATGTGATTTAATTTTATTTTCAGTTATATTTTTAAGTCTTAGCCCAATCCTCCCCTTGCCTCTTTTTTCATATTTTGTCTTTTTAAAAAAAACCATTCACTGTGTGGCTGATGGGTGTGTGTTAGTTGTAGTTGCTTCTTTCTTAAGTGCCTGCTTTTTTCAGTGCTGCCTGTATGTTTGAAATACCATTTTCTACATTGTGCAGTAACCTCCCCTCACGTTTGTTGCCTCTCCCTTCACAAGAGGATTCCTTAACTGCATGCCTGGAACTAATCCTGCCTGACTGCTCCTCCGCGTCTTGGAATTCTCTGTCCATCTGCTTATCTTTTATTTTTGTATGATTGTATTGTGTCTGTACCGATAACTTCCTTTGTGGCGTTGCTGTTTGCCTAATGTAGATTGAAACTCGCTGAGAAAAAAGTTGTGATTTTTATCTTTGTTAGTGTAGGGTGGATTTCTGCTATACAGAAGCTGAATAGGAGAGAGATTTTAAGGCTGGAAGAGTTTTGGGTATTGAAATTTTTAATGGAAATTGAATTTTTTCTTAAGCTGTGTTTCTTTTTTCTTTGCAGAAAAAGATCATGCTAAACATGTTTTTAGACACATTGATGGCTGATCCGCCGCCTCAGTGCCTTGTGTGGCTGCCTCTCATGCACAGACTTGCCCATGTTGAAAATGGTAAATAGAACGTTTTGTTCAAACATCTGGTCAGAGCAGAGGTTCTGTTCAAAGTGTGTACATACGCTGTCCTTCTGCAGTGCCAGAGCACCTGAAGCTTTCATCGTTCCCCCTGTAACTGTCCTAGTTCAGGCTCAGACTTTGGTTGGAGTGACAAGAGTTTTACACTTCCAGGAGGAAGACTGATTACTTATGAAATCAACAGCAATGCAGAACAAGATTGGTTATTGCTATTTATCTTTTACGTTAGGTTCTAGCATCATTAGTAGCCGAAGATGAAAAATAAGCAGAAAACCAATATTCTCTCAATGCTCACATCTATTCTGAAACTTAAAAAAACAAAGCAAAATATCTTCACTTGAACTATGCTTTCACAGATGCTTTCAAGTGCTAACTCCCAAAGATTTTGGTACCCATTCAAATGTCTGTCTTGAGTAGCATGACATGAGTCACTTCAGTATTTTTTTTTTTTACTTTGGGAGGTAAATGTTGAGATCTGCTCAATTCCAGACCTTTTCTTAGCTAAAAAGTCCTGGTTTTATTGCCTATGGAATATATTTAAGGAATGGTAAGGTATGGAAAACTGAAATCAGCAGTGAGAAAGAGTGGTGGCTTAGGAGGGCTTTTTGGAGCTCATGGAACTAAAAAGCTCCCTGCTGAAGTTTGTTCTCCTGTGCAGGCTATCAAATCATTTTTTTTTTCTTAGTGTCCAGAAAGGCGATACACTGCATTTATTGTATGTTTGTACAGAGCATATGGTGTTTTATATGTGAATTCTAGGAAAACACTTTTTTCACCCATAAACTAAATTTCATCTTTTGTTTCCTTCCCCACAGCAAAATCATGCTGTCATCCTTTAACAGCTCTGCCCACTAGTTGTTACCTCTCTTCATCGTTACTCTTGTATAGGCATCTCCAGGTGTGCACATTTCCTCCTCTTAAGACACAGGTAGATAAACTCACTCTTGGTTTTGCCCAGCTGTTAACGAGCACAGCTTTAAAACTTCGGTAGTCTTTCTCTGGCCAAGTTCTCAGGATTTACACTCACTTCTCTGTTTCTTGACATTTATTTCTGTGATGTGGTTCGGTATTGCTGTGATTTTGACATGCTCTCTTTTGGCGTTTGTTTTCTTCTCTTTTCTTGATCCCCTTGCAAAGCATATCTGGTTGTGGTTTTAATCTGCATTTGTACAGCACTGAATAAGATCAGAGCTGCGATGCTCAACGGGCTTTTTATCTTTTTATTTTATCAGGAGAGAAGTTGAATTTCCCAATTGCTCTCTGTGTTTACAAACATTTTCTGACAATTGTGGGTCTAATTTTTTTTTTAAAAAAGGCAATTTAAAAAAGATTTTGAGGGGAGTAATTTCATGGAATTAGATCTTAGGAGAAAACTTCTGAAAGAGTTGAGATGGTTTATTTAGATAAAATTTTGGGTAGTCTGTGGTACTGCATTAATAGAAGGGCAGCAGCCACTGCTGGCTTTTTTTCCCCTTTATCCTCTTATCCTGACAAACTCACGTTTGAGGTGAAGCACGCAGAGTGGAATAAATATGATACGGAAACAGGCATTAAACAAGGTGATACGAAAACAGGTCAGGGTGGAATTACACAGAGCTTAGGAAAGGATAAAATGTTTAAAAATAATAGTTCAGTTGGGAGGGACCTTCAGGGATCATCTAGTCCAACTGCAGTGTCTGGACACAGGTGAGATGGTGGGAAGATCTGGAGATAATCCAGTAGCCTGATCTTTTTTCTTGGAAGTACCTGGACGGAATAACGAGGTAGAACGGCACCATCCTTAGAGATTAGCGGCTGTGTTCCTCTGTTCTCTGACACCCCCAGTTCCTGTCCTCTGAGAAAGCTCTGAGGGATCTCAGCAGCCCGTCTAAAGAACTGGTGAGAAGTAGTACAGACAGCTGTGCTCTTCTCAGTGGCATCCAGTGGGAGGACAAGAGGCAATGAGCACAAACTGAAATACAGGAAATTCTGTTTAAACTTAAAAATATATGTGTTTTCTTTCTTTTTTTTTGACATAAGTGTGTTAAAATACTGCTTCAGGTTGTGGAGACTCCATCCACGGAGACCCGAGGCCAGTGGCCTGAGAAGCCTGCTCCAGCCGACCCTGCTTTGAGCAGATTTCCACAGGTGCCTTCTGGCCCCGGCTATTCAATAATGTTGTGATTCTAGGTACAAAGAAAATCCTGTTAAATAGTTTCTTGAAGTCCTTCGTTTAGGTGGAACCTTCTCGTCTTCCACCTCCAATCCTTAAATGATGTGTCTCTGATAAAATGGACTCGTACTCAAACATCCATCCCTGAAGTTCCTCTCTTTACTACTACAGCCTACGCGTGTGTCCTCATATGACCTGATCAGCAGCCTCGTTCTAGAATCCTTGATTTCCACTACACGTTAGTTTTCTCAGGATTGCACCTTGTCAGTGCTGCTGCTTCCCAGCCAGCTGTCTGTCTCCTTCTCAGTTTGTAAACATTCTCATTAATTACCGTGGCAATCGCTGCCGAGCTACTTCAGAAGCACCCGAACACCTCAGCTGACAGCCTTAGGAAAATATCCTGCGATTTCCTCGCTTGTCTTTTCAGCTCTGCTGTAAGTACAAGGCAATTAAGCTGTGAGGTGAGCTGGTTTTACTGGAGAAATAACATCTCCGGGTAAGGGGAAAGAAACTTCTTTCTCGATGCATCAGACAAATTCCTTTGATTGCTTTGAAACTGTTCTAAATAAATAGGGCAGCGCATTATTTTGGAGAGCCATCATCTCAATTTGCATGCCAATGCATCATAATAACAGCATGCTTTGGGGCAGGCCTTCTAATCCGTTTAGTTTTGCTCTGGTAGAAAAAGGATCCTTTGTGAATGCAAGTGGAAGAAGTCTTCAGGCTATGTTCTTTTTCCTCTTCCATTCCTAAAGAGGAAAAGAGTGAAAAGAATATTCAGCTTTTAAATTTGCCATTTGTGGTATCTTAAGCTTACATTAATGCTTGTAGAAGTACTTTTCTATCTCACAGGCTCTCTAGGGAGAGGACTGGATCTTACCTGAAGTACAGCAGTTCAGAAAAACAAATGTATGTGTGCGTACGGAGAACACAGTTCCTGCTCAGGAGCTCCAAATTAGAGAATGTTCCATAACAGGTTTTTTTCACTGCATCAGGTTGTTCTTCAGTCAGGTAATATAACTCAAATTTTGGCTGCCTTCTCTGACAAATAAAACTTCAGCCTTCCCAGAAGCTCGAAGTGATTTCAGTAATTTCAGAATGGGGTTGAGAATTGCTGCCCTTCCTTGTGCTTGACACAATCTGTGTTTAGCAGCCTTACCTTGGGTAGATCGGTTAGTCACAAGGAAAGATAGAGCCTAGCAGTGGAGTCCATTTTCAGCTTCCTTTTGGGAAGAGAAAAAAATAACAAAAAAAAAGCTAGAAAATCCATAAAAAATGCAGTGATTAGGCCATTTTTTCATTTTCTTTTTTTTCCTTCACATCTTTTGAAAGGAGCAAGGTGATTTCCTAGGAAATCATGCCAGATACGCTCGTGTTTTGACAGCGATGTTGAAGTGCATGAATCATCCTGAAACTTCTCTGTAACAGTACTGTTACAGTACGGAGGTGGAGTGCAGGGTGACCAAGGTCCCGCTTGGTTCTTGCAGAGCTCTGGCACCTCCTGGTGCTGGTGTCTGACACGTGGCCCCTTTTCCCTTTCCCTCCGCACTTGCAGAGGGGAGGCCAGTGTCTCGGTGGGCTGCCTTGCCATTTCTCTGCCTTCGGTCAAGCACAGCAGAAACCTCCATCGTTCTGTGACTCCTTCCCCGCAGCAGAACTGCCTCTGTCCTTGGCACCTTTTTTTTCTTTGTGTGCTTCCCCAGCCTGCTGTGAATTTAAGAAATGCAATACAAGTTTGCAGATGTCCTGCTCAACCCCTCAGAAACATCCCAGTAGTAGTAAATTCTCCTTCAAAGAGAATTTCATGCTTCCGTTTTAGTCTCATTTGCTGCGCTGACTGTTGTCACCCGCAAAGAGCCTCACCTCCCTTATTTCCTTACTGTGATTACGTGACGATGTTTTTCTGATTCCTTGGGAGCCAGATTTTTTTTCAGCTTTTGCTTTAGAGGATCAGGACGTTTTAGCAGAGGCATTGCCGTGGGCTTGTCAGCAGGTGAACAAAAACAGGCTTGGTACGGCAACGCAGCTTTACTCTCCCGTAGCAGAGACAGGTGACTCCCTGCGCTGCCCGAGCTGTCGTTTAGGAACTATTCCAACTGTGAACCCTGTTCCTTAAAGACCGGTTGTGAACTATTTCACTTCTCCAGATCTAAAGAAGGGAAGAGGAAGCTACAAGCTGCCATCGGCTTCATTATAATTAAGAACAATCCTCTTCGGAGAGGCGCAGCGCCGCTGCAGGTACCAGCGAGTTACGTGGGGAGCTCTCTTCCAAAGGAGCTCCTGCAAGGATGCTTCAGTCCGTGCTGCCCTGCTGCATTAACTCGTGCCTGTGCTAGCCTCGGTAGCCAGTCGTTCTGCGTGGCATTTCTGCAGAGCAGAGGAAGGTGCTCAGCTGCTGCTCAATACAGCTTACCCTGGCTGCGTGTGCCCGGGCCCTGGTCAGGGCTCACATCTCGCTGCACACCTGGATCGTGTCCTGCCGGGAGCAGTCTGGGACTTTGACAGCCCATCATTTCTTTTCTGGACAAAAATTCCCTAATGCTTTTCAGCCTCTTCTCTTTTGCTGGTCCCCAGTCTTTCCTGGGGAATGCAGATTGCTTCCAAATGTTCTCCGACCTAGGCTGCTGCGTGGCACGTGCTGAACTGCTGCTGTTCATCGTGAGCTGCTGAGCCCAAGGAGCCTCTCCGATTTTAGGGTCCGTGGGTCCCAGGTTGAAAAGCAGCGTTCTGCAGCACTGAGTAGAGCAGGATGTGCTTGGTCCCAGAGTTTAGGTTTTATTTAAAGACTTGGCAAAGCTTGAGATTTTTTTTATCATTCCTCTTATAAGACATTCGGACTAGAATTTCCCAGCTATTTTTGCTAAAGTTTTACAAGGCTCAAGAGGGGAGGAGAACAAACAAACCAAAAAGAAACCCACACAACCCAACAGCCCCCTCATCCTCCCCAAACCTTACAGTGCCTTGTCCTCTCTTTACGTGCCTTTCCCCCTCTTGCACCCATTCTGTGGAGTACCGGGTTACTTGTCGGAAGGTGCCTTGGAAGATGCTTTGCATTCGATTTTGATGTTTTTCATGCACCTACTGTATCGTGGGAATTTGTCATTGCACAGGAAAACTGAGGCACAGCAGGGCCGAGGGATTTGGGGGTATTCACAACTGTTAATTTAGACCAAGGAGGTCAGATTCCCTGTTCAGTCAAGGTAAAGATTCCTGCTCTAAACTGCCCCATAAGCAGGCCTCTCGGTGGCGTTAGACAAGGATGTTAATCTGCTGGAAGACTTCTCATCTTAATCATTTCAATGGAGAAATATAAAACCCAGAGCTGGAACTTGGAGCTTGGCTTGCACATCATATACGAGACGTGATTTTAGTGCTGATACTACATACAGCTTTCTAAGGAGCGCAGAGTTTGGAGTCATAGGCTTTTTGGGGTATATGTGGCTGAGTTAAGTAGGTGATTGCATTTTTATCACGTGGCCAACAGTATCAGCGGTGTTTCACATGGGAGCAATAGCTATTGGAAGTTCTGGATGCACACGGCGATGTTCCTGGCCTGCGTCCACTAGGACAAAGCAGAACCTCGTAGCGGTATGTCTTGTTTACAGATGTAACTATTAGTACCACATGAAAAAGAGTAGTATAAAGGCAGATGTTTAAAGAAAAGTTTGTATTTATAGTCGTGGCAAGTTCTTCAAAGCATTTCTCCTTCAACATTGATTCTGTCTTAGCCAGAGGTTTTTGAACAACGCGTTTCTCCAGGTCTTCTCTGAAACATTTTAATACGAAAATATTGAATTATTTCATCTGCATCCTGCTTTAGCTTTCTACTTTTATTATCTCCTCTTTGATTTTGTTCTCATATTTTACAATTGCCATATTTTCATTTTCCTTTAACTGCTAGTCTTTGGAAATGACTCCTACGCAGTTTAATAAAGGCTCTGTTCTTTTCTCCTGCTTATTTCGATCTACGTTTTGTTCTTGGTGCCCTTCTTGCTCTGGAAATACCCTCATGTATGCAGACAGCTTTGCTGTGCTTCCCAGTTCCAGACCAGTCTTTGTTCAGTCCTGCATCTATCATACTTGTCTCACGTGTCATTAAAATTATGGTAATTTAAAAGAACGTATCTAAAATATGGGTCCCCTGTTTTTTTTTCTCTGAAACTCTTCTTCATTATTTCATTTTAGTAACCTAAGGTGTATGTGACTGTGTATTTTGGAAGCCCTTACCGTGTGTCCCTATGGGAAAGGCATTGTTCAGAAAGAGCAAGACTGGTTTTGGGGTAAACAATGAAAACCGGAGGAGAAAGACAAATACACAGAGCGTATGCCACGGGGTGGTATGTGGAGATTTCAAGACAAGGATTTGGGGTTTGCAGCTCAGAGACTGATGGTGGAGTAACAGCTCCCGTTTGGGTGGGAAGCAGCAAGAGGGGTTTTGCCTGGAGTGGCTTCTGTGGAAATGAGAGAGGCAGGGGGAGGACATCACAGTGAGCACATGCAGTCAGCTTAGTGATGAAAGGAGCTTGGAGTTAGAGAAGAAAACATGGACAGATTTTTGTGTCCTTAGAACCTGAAAACCTAAATATTGCGTATATTTTGATGTTGGAGTGTAAGGGGAACTGACCCCAGGAAGAGAAGGGAGGAAAAAAAAAAGGAATGCCTCTGAGGAGTGTCAGGTAACTCACAAGATGGCACAGGAAGAACTTTAAATAAATCAGAGATTTGTAGAAGAGAGCAAATGGGAAGTATCTGAGATAAAGCAGGGAAGAACAGGAGAAGAAAGGTCACGCTGGGTTCTCCCAGATCTCAGTTTGGAAGAATTTAACATGTCCTGATCAGAGAAGAAACGGGAATGAGAAGAGATTTGGATACCCACTTGAGGACTGATGACTGCAGGATTGAATGTTGATGGCAAAAATAGGCTGCAGCTGAGAGTCAGAGACTGCTTACAGGAGAAGAATTTTGGAGGCTGGCAGAGCTGGAAGAAGAGGACCCAGCTGTGGTGGGTGAGTTTGGTGACGAGCCCGAGCAGAGCCGGTGATGCTGAGGTGGGTCAGGGGGCACGGGAAGTACCAGGACGTGTCCTGCAGGCAGTCACCGACTGTACAGGCTGAAGAAAACTGAGGGAAATCCAAAACTTGCTGAATACAGACATGATCAGGTGTCAGGAAAGGGAGGAAAAGCCACACAGGACAACTGGGTTCGTGGTCCTGCCTCTCTAGCTGTTGGCCTCCCCCGTCCTTCCTGCCCTTTCCGTGGGGAACTGGTCTGCTGGAGGAGGAGGAGGGAAGGAGCAGGTTGTCTCTGTCAAGAAGGACCTGGTAGGAAGTTTGAATCTGGAGTACTGGCAACCAGGAAAGGGAATGACTGAAGTCTTGGAAGCAGTGAAGAGTGGAAAGAAGCTTACGACTCCCACTCCCATATGCGGCAGGAGCTTCGAGTAGAGGCACACCTTCCTAAGATGAGGTGTCAACAGCAGAAACGTTCAGATCACTGAGACAGAAAATAAAGCACGAGCAGTTTATGGTAAGAACAAGCAGGAAGGAGAGAGGAAAAATGGGTTTGGACATGAGGTCTTGCAGTCCATAGGCAGGTCCGTGGTGTGAAAAACGTCAGTGGGCCTCTGCACGGCGACTTCAGTGCAGGTGGGTTTATGCATGGGAAGCGATCTGAGCAGGAGAGAAGAGAAATAGTGTTTGCAACATCATATCTTATTGGCGTTCAGAAACGAACAAAAGATAGGAAAGAAGAGCAGCATCCACATCTGATCGTGACATGCCATCTGGCAGTAACCTGGGAAGGGAGGACAGCAGGAAGACAGCAGGCAAGAAGTGTGCAGTTCCACCTCGTTTATGTAGTTCCTGTCCATGGCTACAGCATGTCACTTTCAGGAGGAAATAAAAACACAAAGTGCACTTCTTTACTTCCTATCTAAGGCCAGGCACCTTGTCCATGATCTGATAATCTCTGATGCCAACTGTTCCAATTTTCTCTTTGCTCATGGTTTTTGGGGGCTTGCTTCTTGCAGCACACGCAATTGCTGTCACCGCTGTTACTTTGCCTCGTGTTTACTTCATCACAATGCTCTTACTGCTTTCCTGAAGCAAACCAGTTCCAAGTTCTTGATTCTTTGGTTCGGGACTCTGTAGGACTTCTGTCCCTTCTTCATCAAGAGTAATTTCTTCTCCGTGCATCATGCCAGAGAAGGGAAGACAGACCTTTTGAATAGGAAGGGAAGATAAAGTGAAGTGGAACGGAGAGGTGGGGAGGACTTGCTGCGATCAGCCGGTGCCTTCGTTCAGGCAGTGAGCCAGTGCTCTCAGCTCCCAGGAGACAGAAACCCTGCCACGGGCAGAGGTGTTTTTGGGCACGAGCACAGGGTGGGTACAAAAACAGCTTTGGGAACCGGCTTTATCCATCTCCCTTTCCAAAGGCAAACTCAAATGTATGCAAACATTCTTCAAAGCTTTGCATTTTTGCTTCTTAAAGTCTTTCAAGTGTCACCACCTGTGTGGACCAGAAGCTGGTTTGAGATCAGTGTTAAATATTCGTAGGGTGAGAAAGTTTTTCCTAATATTCTAGCATGATTTTTTTCTGATTGCAGTTTAAACCCTTAACTACCTGGGGTTTTGGCCGCTGGCTCTGGAGAGTGTATTGCTATTTTGTAAGTACTGCTTGCATGTTTGATGCCTTCTCACAGCCTACTCCTAGCTAAGATGTCTCCTAGATCTTGTTCAGGCCATTTTATTGCTTTCTCTTGTACATCTAGTTAACCCACATCTTCACTGACTGAAATGTGGTGCCCCAAATTGAGCTCTTATGACAATCATTCAGTATGTTTATGAAAATTGACCAGTACTTGACCTGGAATAAAGCCCTTTAGAATCCTGCTCATTAGATCTTACCATTTTGGCAATTAACAGCTCTGTGGTCTTTTCCAGTGAAATTCCCATCCCAGTTCAAGTCCTTTCATCTGTTTCCTTCTGTTACGCAAATAGGGAGACCAATGTTATAAGTAAATTACTGAAATAAAATGAGAAATTGGTGGCGTTTGGTGCTTGTTTCCTATTTTCAAGGTCAATTACTCTGTCATAGGAAGACACTAAGTTGATGTGGCAAATGTTGTTCACTTCTCTGTTGTTCTTCAGGTGCTTACAGTAATTTGCTTTAGTGTTTGTTCCAGTGTGTATTCTGTGAGTTCAGATAACACGGGAGGTCAGCGGTTACATGTGTATAATTTCAGCTGCACTTAAGGATGATAATTGCAATTCTCGTTGTGTCCATTTCATAACCCTTGTTAGCTTTTTCCTCATTTTTTTTCCTGGTTTTGTCTCTGAATATTCGTATTATTCTTTTAACCCACGTTAATAATTTGTCCCAGTTAGCACTTCTGTAGGCTTCCTTTTGAATTTTAGGTTATTGAGGAGACCACATTTTAGTGAAGTTCTTTTACTACAGTCTACTCTTTCCTCTGCCCAAAGATAATTTATGCTTGTTTCTTTAGCATCATTCCTTTAAGGAATTGACAAGTTTAACTCTCTTTTCTCATTGAATTGCTTCATCTTGTAGTGTGCCTACTAATTCTCTTACGAATTTACTGAAAGCTACTGCACTGAAGTCAGGTTCTGTCTTCTCCACTTCCTAAAATTCAGGAAATTGCTCTGTTTCTAGTGTTTGAAATAAATATACAGCTCTTCCTTTTCATTGGTTTCTCTACCTTTTGATTAAAAGCGTGGCCATCAGTTCTCTACCTGAACTCCCATTCCCAGGGGACGTTTGTATCGTCGAAATCGCCAACCACGATCCCATCGTTTTCTTTTTACAGCGCTTCCCTGTGCTGCAATAAAGCATCATCCACCTGATCGTCTTGGCTTGTGCCATTGCTGACCAGGTTAATGCTCAAGTTGTCTTTCCTTTAGCTGTTACCCAAGGCTTTTCAGCAATTTGGGCATACACACCCACTCTTGGTGTAGCAGGCACTTCTGCAATGTTCAGCTGCCCAGACCCTCCTGGTGCAGCAGCAGCAGTCCCTGCTCACGGCAGGGGATTGGAAACAGACGATCTTTAAAGCTCCCTCCCAAGCCAACCCATTCTCCGATTCTGTGGTTTCTGTAGAAGCTGTACCTCTCTCCATTAACCTGACTGCCCTGTGCAGTGTCGCACCAAGCCTCAGCTGGAACAGCTAGTCGGAACGGTTATCGTAGAGCAAATGATTGGAGATCAACCTTCAGACTCTTCTCAGTTATTCCTCTTACATCTTGAAGTAGTTTTCAAGAGAGACATCCAAGAATTTCAGCTGACTGGCTCGTAGGCTGTTCTCGTTTCCTATCATCTCTATAGCAGTTATTTGTACCCGTCTCTAACTACTTATGCTCCCACCCCATGGCGATGCTGAACTGCTTGCTTGTGATTCACCCTCACCTTCATTCTTCCATTCTGTTTTCCGTGCCTCAACTTTTAACTTGTGCTTGACATATTACGTTATCTCCCTTACCTCATTCTTACATTCCTCTTTTGTTTATTCTGACCCAAGACTCCTCTAGTAAATGGAGGAAGTCTGTGATCATCTGTGGGTTAAAAAAGGGGGGGGAAGAAGCCATCTCTTCTCTTTTTTTGTTCACTCTGCTTGTGTTGGTGACTCAGCATTTCATTCCTAATTTAATTTTTACGTTCTTGAGATGCTATGATTTAAAGGCATGTTGGGGATTTCTTCAGGTTAGGCTGTGGTGGTACAGGAGATGGAGCTCACGGTCAGTGAAGAGCGAGGGAATTTCCTCAGTGGGAGGGGATTCAGAGCAGCAGCTTGTGGTGGCCTGAATTTGCCTTTTGTGTGGAAAATGCTCTCAGCCTGAGGGCAAAGTGATCCCTTAGATAGAAACAAACCTTTGTGAATATGATTTTTTTTGCTTTCCCTTTCTACTCGCATTCTTTTATGCTATTGAACTTGCTCGGAGTTTTCCGGGTCTAAGTATATCCAAAGAGCGAGAAAGCTGGAGGAGAAATACTGAATTTATCAGATGGTACTGATAGGTTATCATTAACTTAGATTTATAATTAACTGTGCCAAAATAACCTCCTCTGGTCTCAGAATCCACGACCTGATCAGTGTAAGAAATTGTTTTAATGATGAAGAACCTGAACCTGGGTGCTGGTTTTTTGTTTTTGTGTTTGATTTCCAGTGAAATCCGATGGTTGAGGTTTTCTTAAGGTTTACTTCTTTTTTTTTTCTTCTTCCTTCCTCACCTCCACCAAGTCTTCCATCCCGTGGAATGTTCGTATTGCCGGTGCGAGAGCATGATGGGGTTCCGGTACCGATGCCAGCAGTGCCACAACTACCAGCTCTGTCAAAACTGTTTTTGGCGTGGCCATGCCAATGGTCCTCACAGCAACCAGCATCAGATGAAGGAGCATTCCTCCTGGGTAATTCACGTTTACTCGTCATGCTGACATAACCACTGCTGTACTAATATGTTCTGGAAGTTGCAGTTGTGTTGTTCTTACAATAGAACTGCACAGCTGGGCTTTTGAAGGTTTTCAAATAGTCAAAAGGTGTAAGTAAGTAAATTGCATTATTTTTGTTGTAAATAATGCTACTCATCTATAGATGGTGGTCATTGTATTCAGTGGTGTTTAAAGCATACAAGGTAAGTCCTTTTTAAGGCCCTAACACATTTTCTTCCCCTTTTCATCACAGTCCTACTTTTCATTAAATTTTCCTCTCTTCTAGCTTAACAGTACAAAAAGGTTGCAATACCTTTCTTCCCCAGAAAGGCTAAATAATTAGCAGAAATCTTGTGCTTAGGAAGGATCTTTACCCAAGTGTCATCTTTAAACACAGTATTTCTTTAAAAGGGATGTCTGTTGCTGTCATTGTTCTGATAATTGTGAATATATGCATGAAAAACTCTTAACTAAAGAATCTTAAGAAAATCATATGAGAAATAACATTTAGATAGAGGACTATTTGCTAATCACATCTGAAGAAATAAATGACAATTCTAGATAAAATAAATTAAAAAAAAAACTATTTTGTTGCAAAAGTCCAGGGTTTTTAACTTAAAGAGAAGTGCAAATGATGGTTGGATTATAATTAATAATTATCTCCATGAGCAAGAATCATTATAATATGACTGTTTAATTCAGAAAAGGGGGCTAAGTACTGGTCAGTAGTTGGAACGAGAAGACAGGAAAATTCATACTTAAATATTGTGCTTTTTTAAAGTGGTGTAGGTTCCAGAACTTTATATCTTCTGGAACATCTTACCTGAACTGCTAGCAGGCTGCCATTGCCTGAAGTATATAAATCCAGTCGTTTTTTTAATACATATCTATATATGCATTTGCTCAACAACAATGTTTTGAGTGAGCTGCTGACCAGATTGGAAGGAATTACCTTGTTTGCTGATACAATAATACATAAAAGTACGTACATACATATTTACTTATTTTTTTCTGTAGGTTCTCAACCCAGCAAGATCTAGTTCAGACTTGTGTGGTACATTTTCAGAGCTTTGGAGCCCTGAAACCCAGAATAAGCATTAATAACAAGTATTATCATGAGGTCCTTTTCCCAAAACTCTAAAATGGCTTTAAATTTAGGATACACTAAATTACGTAGCATTTAAACAGAAATTCCAGTAGAAACCATTTGTTTAACGGAGGGGTTTTGCTGAATGAACACACTGCTAGGTGGGGCCTGTTTGGGGAGGAAAAATACTTCCAACACTTTCCAAGGCACAGATCACTTAAGGTTATGTATGTGCAGCAGATCTGGAAATCAAGTTGTTCGGTTGGGCAGTGTTCATTCTGTTTGCATCTTGTTTAGACTGCTAAATATAAGTAGTCTCTGTCATCCATAAATTTCAGGTAAGTGTTGAAATGGCCAAGTCACAGCAGGGTGTAAGGCTTGGTGGCTGTAGTTTCAGTGATAGCTGAAGTAAAGCAGTCTTCTTCCCATAAATAATGGTGTATTTCTTAGTTACAAACACCCTTCACTGAGTGGTTTTGGAAGAGCTATCAATAAAGCAAGAAAGGCTCAGATGTTTCTCTAGCGATAACATCTGACTTCCGATGGGAAGGCATTACAGTGGGCACTAACCGGACGTAAGACAAAAGACAGGCCCTTTTATCTACCAAGCTACAGCCAAGCAATCCTGTAAGTAGCTGTTAATAAGATTTTGCTCTCAAAATTGCTCTCTTACATTTCCGATTCATTTAATTTCCCACTTAGACTATCTTAAAGTCATAAAACATCTCGAGCACGTTTTTATCCATTCCCCTGGACACAAGCTGAGCAGGACACGGCGCTGAGACTCGCGGGGTCGGGGGGGCTTGGGTTGCCCAGCCTGGGCTGGGGGGCAGAGGAGGAGAGAGGAAAAAACCCCAAACATACTGTTTGAATCTTTGTCTTCAAGCAAGAGTTCTTGCTAACCAGGTTTCAAATTCAGTGTTTATTGCCTACAGATGCCTGAGCCCTTTGTAACGGTCATTTACTAGACCCTTGTGTTAGAGGTGGATGTGATTTATAAAGAAAGGGCATGTAGGTAATGAGAACACGGTAAAAAGACAACTTTTGGTGGTGTATTTTATACTTCCCAGCTTGTTGATTTCATGATGGAAGTCTTATTTCTTAAAGGGTGTAGCCTTTAGCAGGCAGGTGGACAAAGGCAGGATCTGCAGCCTGTTGGGGAGCGAACGGGATCTGGCAGTGCACAGGGGAGATGCAGTGGGTTTAAGCACTTAAAACATGCAGCTGCATCTGCTGCTAACTTTGCCATCTTTGGCACATTTGACGCATTTTTTCAGTGTTACCATCAATGACAGTTTCCCAGCAGAAAGTGGCCAGCCCACCTGCATTTGTGTGTGCCTCAAACCTGCTTGTCTTGTTCGAGGTGACCCAGAGGATGCAGGGCAGTTGTGGCTGAGCCTGGGTAAGAACATCGCTGCTCAGCACTTGCTGTGCTTTTGCGGGAGGTCCCTCCCCAGCATTTCTGCACCCTCCCAGGGCATGGAGCTGAATCCCCGGCAGCAGCGAGCAGCTGCAGAGCCGTGCCGAGGCTGCGCAGAGCAGCGCTGTGCTGACGCTGCCTGCTGCATCCCAGGGAGCAGCTGAGCTGCAGTGCTGAGAACGGCTCGTGCTCCAAGGCTTGTGCAGACTTCTGCAGGCATTGCTGCGTACGTTCGGTTCTGTTCGTACAATTTATTTATAATTCAGTTGGGCAGGAACGTGATTGCTCCTTAAAAATGTAGGATCCAGGACAGTGCTCCTCAACTGATGCGTCATATACAAAGAGCCAAACCTTGGGTGTTTGGTGTGCGTTTTCTGACTGAGGGTGAGCCTCGGGGGAGGAGTGGTTCAGTGGGTCAGAGGAAAAGTATTTTAACCTTACCCTGCAGCTAAAGAAGCGGAATGGCAAACCAACTGAGCAGCGTACAGCACAGAGCAGGGTCTCCTTCAGCCTTGTGTGTTACAAAAGAGAGCAATTCCAGCCTCTGAGAAAGTTGAAGGTTGGTTTTTTATTTTATTTTATTGAACTTTCTCTGGAAGCTGGAGAATCCAGGTGTGCTTGCTGGTAGGTAAATGCTATTTTGCTCATGCAAACTGCTTTTAGCGGCTGCTGATGATAAACTTAGCGCCACTGAGGAATGCACTTCTGGAGTTACCACTGCAGTAGCTGCAGAAAACATCCCTACCAGCTGGTGCTGTGCCTAGAGAAAGAAGACTTCCATAGTATTCCCCTAATTATCCAGCTCTTGCTTTCTTTTTGAGGTGCAAAATTTATTAACATCTATCATCTAGCAAGTTGTGGTGGAAGTGGTGTTACAGAAACAATTCTGGAACTGAGAACTGATTTTTAGCTGGTTCAGTAGTCCACCTCTAACAGCGAATCTTACAGGTGTTCAGAG
Source organism: Heteronetta atricapilla (assembly GCA_011075105.1). NCBI lineage: Eukaryota > Metazoa > Chordata > Aves > Anseriformes > Anatidae > Heteronetta > Heteronetta atricapilla. The sequence continues at coordinate 118,718,835 of CM021733.1, forward strand.
GACAGGAAACCCCAAAATGTGAATCTTTACCATTTCAAAAAGGAAGGGATCCACTGGGATGTCGTGTAGCCAGACACTGAATTATAACTGTTTAAAAGCTTCATAGATTCCTTAAATATTTATGGTAACTGGTGGCAATTATTTTAACAAATGTAATTATTCCATGCATGACGAAGCAGCAACAACTGTTTAAAATATTTACTGGTAGACTTATGGAACAAGGTAAGTATCCTCCACTGATCAGTCCACAGATGTGAAAGGCTGAGGGTTTAGTAGGGAAGGAATGTCAAAAAAAATCAAGATGTGTTGTGCGGGAAGGCAGGGATTCTGCACGAGGACGTGTCGCAGTTACTGCTTGCAGATGCACTCAAAGCAGCAAAGCGCTTCTGGCACACTGGTGGGATCGAACTGGGAGCTCCTCTCATAAACCTTTTGGAATAATGCAGAGAAGAAACACGTCTTGGATGCCTCGGCAGTTAGGTGATCAGTGAGAAGGGAAGGAAAGTTGCTGTGTGACCTAACAGCTTGGAAGAAAACCAAAGCCGTGAGTGCTGGGGGCCAGGAGGGTTGCTGAGGTGACTCAGCCACTGGGATGTTCTGTCCAGATGAAGAGCACTTATTCCATTGACGTGCCTGCCTTGCTTTGGATCATCAGCTGCACTTACCATCAATGTCCACAGCAGTGCGAATCCTGGGGAGTCATTTAGAAAATGCAACGAAATGGATTGCGGGGCTGGCAGTTCCCAGGAGAGGTGTGGATGGAGCTGACCGTGGGGCAGGACGCTGGCTGCTGGCTGCGGATACGCTTCTGTGCTAGAAGGAAATGTTCAGTGGTTGAAAGCATGAGAAACTAAAGGCGCACCAGGCTGTTTTTCCATCTAAATCTGAAGGTAAATTAAGACCATAAATCGGATTCTAGGATGTGTGGAACCTAGATATTACCGGTGATTTAGCAGTAGCACGCCCAAGTTCCTGGCTGACTGTGATCCTGATGCGATGGGAAGTTACAGGTAATTCATAAAACATAGTTTGCCCTCAGCCATTTACAAGTAGAGACTAAAGCCAAGAAGAAACAAGGTAAACAGCTGGGGAAGAAGTTGGTAAAAATGAAAATAAATTTAAAAATAGTGGTCCTGGGGCTGGGCAAGTAGATGGTATCGTTTGGGGAGGTTTGCAGTGGTGGTGCTAGCGGTGGCTGAGAGGGTTCTGTTACCGCAGGGCATCCCCCGCAGGGTGCAAGGTGCCTGTGGAAGACATCAGACAGCAGGTGAAGGCTGGTGACAGCGATGTGAGGGGTGGTTTTTATTAGATAGTACTAAAGCAGGACTCAGCCAACTGAGGCGTGTGTGTGTGTTGTTTTCCAGGGCAGCCGTGAGAGGCATACGTGCCCGGGAAGCAGCGTGCTCATCCAGCTCGTTCAGCATGCCGTGCTCTTTTCACTCTCGGCTGCACTGAGAAGCATTATCCAAAAGTTGGGATCAATAGGAATTATCTTCCCTCTATAATTTTCGGATAGTGAAGCTGCAGCAGTGGCTCGGTGTTACTGCATTCTGGAGAGCATTGTGTTTGTTTGACAACATAAACGGTGGGCTAGCACAATAGGATATGGTGTGCGTTACCACAATGGAAAAACACTTTTAAAATAGCCTAAAATACCGCAAGGGAGAGGTCACGGAAAAGGCACTGTGATAATGGATGGTCTGTGCAGAAGCCAAAAGATAAACACAGTAACGAGAGAAATAGGCAATACACGAGAAGTGGAGAACAAATTTGGAGATCAATGTGTGTGGAGAGTTTCAACATGAAGAATGTTGGCATTTAGGGAAAACAGAATTTTACTTTTGGTATCACCACGTTTATTTGATAACAAAATACTGCGTAATTAGAATTTTGCTGTGGGCTTAAGAGGAACTAATATAAAGGTTGGATTGTGATTTTTTTTTGTCAGCTTTCAAAATAATTAAAGGCTGATGATCATCTGCACCTTCCATGGTGAGAGCACCACGCACTTCAGCTGCATTTGCAATCTGTTGATTGCTATCTACCAGCTTTTCCCAACCCATGAAACCCCATTAGCAAGTCTTTCTTAGCACTGTCTACTTAGGGAATTAGCAAGCTGAAGTGCTTCTGAACGCAGTTTCACAGAGCTCCCTCCAGGAGACTTTCACCTGAAGCAGTTAATTACCTCGGCATCCTTCTCACTGAACCCCTTCCTGATGAGAGGCAGTGAGATCCTGTGCACACCAGGAGATTGCTGCAGCACTGCTGGGACAGGGAGAGACTGCCGGCAAGAGGCAGAGACGTCTCGGGACGATGGAATTACCCCTTGTCCCCTGGTGTCTGAAGGTTGTTGGGGGGCCTGCACTGCATGGCCTTCAGCGTGCATCCTGCTGCTTCACGGGACGGCTCTGCGGGCTGGTGAACGAAGATTCCAGAATCGGAAAGGAATTAGGCTGCCATAGACTGAATAATTGGGTTAAATTTTGAAACAGTCGGCTCTCAGTGTGGGAAGCAGAGCAGAGGATGTGTTGTGAAGCAGCGTGAGGTGCCGATAGATGCACGTGACTAGAAGCCCGCTGCAGCTACCGGTCCGGTCCTCACCGACACGTGCTCCAAGGAACAGTACGACCATGAGAGATCTTCCCAGGAAAGCATTCATCGTGAACTCCAGGAGCTTGGAGCTAGAGATCCCGCTTAGCACTGACTGTGAATGGTGAAATAACTGAAGGGGGTAACAAACCTCCAGTGAACAACTAGGTATCTAGGTCATGTCTTCTGATTTGAAAGGAGTTTTTAAAATCTTTTTATCGTTTCCTGATTGATATTACTATTTTACTTAAAACACATCCCAATCTAGTACAAAGTGTAAATCCTGAGAGGGAACAACTTCCTCACACATAGGTTCTTGACTCAAAAAAGCCCTTACTGCCTGCTTGGTTTTGTAAAGCCAGGAGGCCCGGAGTTGAAGAGGCTCACTGGTTGGTAATTACTAATCGTTTAATTCATTGTTAGTAAGTGCTAGTAATTGTTAGTCACTCTTTGATAAGAACTGCAAGAGAACGTGTTATTCTTGTTCTGGGTAGCCTTGCCTCCTGTTTAAATTAGCGTTAAATTGGATTGCAATTTAAATGCGCCTTCAGAATTGGTCCAAATGCCACGCTGGAACATCTTACCGGACCAGCGGGCAGTGGCAGGGAGGAGCCATCAGCCTCCGTGTTGTGTGTACGGGGAACTGATCTGAAACACGGTGCTGCCAGGCTGCTTCTGAGCTCCGGTAACAGCATTCTCCCACGTCACAGTGAGCTTGCTGGAAGTAATAACGTTCTAAGACTTAATTTTCTAAGTCAAATAGGACTTACCATTTTAAGTGCATGACCCAGGCCATTCTTCTGTGTGTTTGGCAGCGGTTGCTGCCAGTCTTAGTCTTCCTCAGCTGGTCCCAGCATATTGGCTCTTCTTGTGACATTAGTTAACACATCAAATGATTTGTAAGAGAAAATAAACTGAGTGTTCATCTCTCTGTGCTTCGCCTTGGCTTTGCCCATACCCAGCAAAAAATTGGAATTTGTCTTTCAAAAACAATTACCTTAGCAAAGGACAGGGAGGAGGAGGCATAGCTCCAAATTTCAATTGATTCTAATTGGAGATGAACGTGGTGCTGGCAATTGGTGAGTCTGTGCGTGCAGGTTATTTACCTGCTTCTGCACCACCTGTTCTTCTTCCCTCCCCTCAAAATACAACACCTGTGCTCAGACCTTATCAGAGAGTGTAAGAAGTTGCTTCACTGGGTGTCAGTTCCTGACAGAAACACCAGACAATTGGTTTATTTCTTAGAGTTGCATACTTTTGTTAAACTACTTTCATTTTCCAGTATTGTAACACCAAAAAAAAACAAAACAAACCACCAGCTAAGAAAACCGACTTGCTAATCTGTGTAGTTTCTTTACTAATTTCTTAGTATGGTATAACGTAAACGAATGTTTCAAACTCTGCTTTTTTTAACATTTCTTTGCCATCTGATTGCACAGATTTCACTGCTCTTTGTAATAGTCAACTCACTTTTTGTCATTCTTTTCAAAAACAGAAATCGCCCGCGAAGAAGCTGAGCCATGCAATTAGTAAATCACTTGGTTGTGTACCAAGCAGAGAACCGCCTCGTCCTGTGTTCCCCGAGCAGCCAGAAAAGCCACTTGATCTTGCACATATAGTGTGAGTATCCACTTCATCTTTCACTTAATCAGCGATACGGAACAAGTCTTTGTGGTTGTGCTCGACTTTGGAATTGGCTTGCAGGAAAGAGCCCTTAGGTTAGTATTACAAAGTTGCAGTGCTATAAATGTTTACGTGTTTCTAGGAAAAAAACATTTCAAGCATACTGTTTTGTTAAGAGTATCTTGCTAACTAAAATTGATACAGAATAAGTTTATGTATGCTTAGACAAGTACTCAGATCAGGACTAGACTGTCTATACTTAGTATCTGTATGCTTAGATAGCATCTAAGTATCTAGATACTTAGATACCAGGTACTCAGATACTATCTATGCTTAGACTCAAGTACTCAAATCTGAATGTCTTACCACCACTGAAAGTTCAGTATCAGGATGTGCTACTTCGACCTTTCTTAATGCCTTCTGATTTTGGCTGTTTCATACACTCCTTTTAACAGCTGAGGCAGTCAGCAAGGAAAAAATGGGGGCTAGGTTGCCAAAAATACAGGACAGGTGAGAGTGGTAAAGCTTATTGTAGTGTGGTGAAACTCTCATGTGGCTTTCTTTTGTAGCGAGTGTATAAGACCCATAACTTGATATGAACAAGTTAAAAGAACAAGTTGGTAAAACGCTAAGCTCCTTAAAAGCCAGCATTGACCAGTTTCTGCTTAGCTGTGGGATTGTTTTCTCCTGTGCTTGCACCACTGAATAACTCCCAACTCCTATACTTCCAGTCCTGCGCAGTGAGCAGAGCTGGGTTTGATGTAACAGAATGCAGCTGCTCTGATTTTCTCGGTGAACTTGCAATCATATATTAAAAAAAGGAAGGCCCATTTTGCAGCTGCTCAGTTCCGAGCTGCAGTGCTGCGTTCTCCTAAATGCAGGGCTTGGTGGATCCCCAGGGACAAGGCTGTACCAGGGCGAGCTCCCTGCCTTGGTTGGGGAGGTGCTGGGGAGTTTGAGCCACTTAGCTTTAAATCTGGATTTTCTGTAGTGAGGTGCTCAGCCTCGCAGGCGAATCATTTGGGGCTTAAAATTTTCTCAAATCAGGAATCATCATGAATCCATTCACGTTTTCCTGTTCAGGTTTTCTGTGCTGCTTCCAAGCTGATGATGACTAGCATTCACAAGCACAAGGAGTGTACGATGCAATACTCTTCCACCTTTTTAATATAATTTATATTTGTGACGGAGAAAGCTGCTGGGGAGTGCAGCAGGGGCTTGGAGCTGGGCAGGCACAGTGTGTGACACCTTCTGCAGGGGCTGGGACCGTGTCCCAGCCTGGGGACGTCTGCTGCCCGCTGTCAGCTTTAACGCGGGAGGGGGCCTGGAGGACCGAGCGCTGGGGACCGCTGCCTGCCGCAGGCACGGTGCGAGCACAGTAAGGGGCTGATGTAAGGGCAGTGTCAGCTCAGGCATGGGGCATTGGTGTCAGCCGCTAAATCACGGGAAAACAAAATGCTTCACTAATTAAAATGAACATAAAAGTAAAATAGATTTTTTTAAGAGTACCACCTCTGAGGTTTTCTATATAAGCGATACCACTGGAGTTTCTTAAAAGTAGATGTAACAGTTTCTAAGCATGAAAAAGGACATATCTGGTGGAGGTTCTGTCCTAGAGAATTCAACTTCAAAAGAGGAATTGCTCAGGGCTACAATGAGTCATTATTTAGGTGGAAGCGATGGTGACCTGATTACATTTGTTGCATGTAAATGAGGTACGCATCGGCATCTAGCAGTGCTTTAGAGGAGTCTGTCTTGCAAAGCTGAAATCAGTGTCAGCTGAGTACATAAAGTGAAGATAAAAATATTAATAACTAGGAGCTGTTTAAGAATACTTGGCCAAGTGACCCCAGGCAAAAAAAATACCTGGGAGGGGAGCAATAAACAGCCGTGCTGCTCAAGGGGATGAGAAAAGGCAAAGATTGCTGGTAAAGAACGGGAACTGGGAGTTACGCTGTGCAGAAGGTGGGTTGGGAAAAAGGATTACAAAGGGGAAAGAGAAGTGGGCATATATTATTAGCATAAATAATAAACACCAGTAGGAACGATATTGGCCTGTTGTTGCATTAAAATAATGGTGAATTGTTCAGCCGTAATGGTTGAAGTTACTGGAAAACAGTTTTCAGGCTGTGGCTTGGCTGGTGAGAAGGCAGCAATTGTGCAATGCGCTGATGTCCCTGAGATCCGTCAGAGGTAATTCAAAAGGATGTGGAATTGCAGCCTCTACATTTTCAGTCCAAACTGCATTCAGAAAGAGGTGCAAAATTGCTTAATCTGGCTGCTTGCTGCTGGTTGTTGCCGTGTCTTGGAGCAGCTGCAAAGCTCCCAGAGCGCTGGAGGCAAGCGCGCCTTATCTCATTTCTTGAGTGAAGTCAAGCAGGGCAATCTCCGACACGTTCAGCTTTACCAACCTGACTTTGATGGTGAATGCAATAATTGAGCAGTAGATAAGCTATTTTGTTGATCAGTAAATACGAAGGTAACTCATGCCCGTCAGCGCACAGGCTTTTGTCAATTCGGTGTAGCCAGACTCGGCTTCTATTTTCTGATTAGATTAATTTTGATGAGTAAAGCGATACCGTTGAAATAACGCATTTGCTATGAGCACTGCGTAACTTAGAAGGGAATCCTCAGTATAGCTGGTATCCAGCAGATTGAAGGCAACGTTCAGCTGGGTGTCCTCAAGGTAACTGACAGAGAGACCGCTGCACAGGGCGGGCTTTCCAGGGGAGTTCTGCAGAGCCCCGGCCTCTGTGCTGGCAACAGGCGTTGGAATGGCCAGCAGGAAAAGGACAGAATCGCTACTGACCGGCTGGGCAGGCAAGTTAGAAAACGCTTGGAGGAATGGTGAGGATTAAAATGACATATACAGGGAAGAACAACTCCAAAAATTTTGGAGTTGTGCATATAATTGCCATAAATACGCATTTTCAGTATAATTTTATAGCCAAGGAGGCTGCTGTGGGATGAGTACGAGGAGGAGACTTCACCCTTGCTGCTCGGTGGTGGCACGATCCGTGTCAGAGAACTTGGCAGTGACACGGTACCCACGGTCAGGGTGGGTGCTGGGAGACCGGGGGTGGGAAAGGTCAATGAAAATGAGAAAAGGACTGGGAGGAGGTATTGGAAGATGCGTGGCCTTACGTTCAAACACTCAGGTACCTCAAGTAATGGTAGCGTAACGCACTGAGGAATGATTTGGTATTTCTGTATCTGTCCCAGGGAAATGGAATATTATCCCAGGGGGCTTTAGCAGATAAGCTTATCCAAAAGACACTGACCAGAAGTTGAAGCTAGACAAATTCAGAATAAACATAAGAAATGTGTTTTCAGTAGCGAATGTAAGTAAGTAAGCATTAGAATAGGTTAGCAAAATCAGGAGTGGCAGAATTGCCTGCCACTGAAAATGTAAAACCCAAAAGGAGAGCATTTTTAGTTCTGTAAGAATGGCAGTCTCTTATGTTCTGTGTTAGACAGACACCCCTACTCCAGCATTTCCCTATCGTTTTATGATCTATGAAAAATGCATACAAAAATGTTAATGTAGGCAGTCAGGAACTTTACAGAATCCTCTGAAAAGCATCGTATGTATGCTCCATCGGGCAATCACAGATTTGCTTTGCATATATTTCCCCAAATAAGTGAGTGTTTCTGAAAGCACCTCTGCCTCTCTGCACCTGAATTCCCGCAGCTGTGCTGGGTCAGCACTGTTAAAATGGAAATTCGTTCCCCCTGCTAGGCCGGTGCATTCTGCGCCCTTATCTCTCTCCCTGCCTCCTCCCCCAGGTTGAGCTGTGCCTAGGTGTGGGATTTCAGGCTGCTGTGGAGCGCTGCTGCTTGAATCGTGTTCTTTTTTGGCTTTTGGCATCCTCGGTTTCCTGAGTAAGGTTGCTGGAATCCACAGGCTCCAAAGTCTCTCCCCCATCTAAATGACAGGGAAAAATCGATAGGCATCGAAAAACCCTTGTCAGTTTGTATTTGACAAAGCAGAGGTTGTGCTTGGCGTGAATCGGTTTCCATGGGAGGAATCCGCTGAAGTTCTCCTTCCCCGTGGTGTTATTAAAGCCTGCGTTTCAGAACGTCGTCTGGGGTGGATCCCTTCGGTGGCACAGCGTGTGCGATGCGCTCGGGGTGACCCTGCTGGGCGGGGAGGTTGGACCAGATCATCTCCAGAGGTCCTGGCCCTTCCGTGACCCGTCGCATAGAGCAGAGGTGTCCTGGTGCCGTCGCTGAATGCGGCGATGCTCTGTAGCTTGGCTGCTGCTCTTGTGACAGATGGGCTGTGTCAGATGCAGCTGCGGCAGCCGCTGCCCTGAGCTGCTCCCCTTCCCTTTCTTCCAAAAATCAGCGTTTTCACCAGAGAGGTGCCGTGTGTCACCTCCTCGGCCGCTGGTGAAGGTGGCTCTGTGCTAAGGCATGATGCCACGGGCTGTGACAGCTGGAGAGGAAACGCGTGTCCCACCCCGATGGCTGTCTCCCACGGGTCCCTCCAGCCCACAAATGTATAAAGCTGTGGAGGGATAAAAGATGAAGGATTACTTCACGTTTCTTATGGTGCAAGACCATAAGAAACCATTTGCAGGGGGCCACGAAGTGTTCAAGGAGAATAAGTGCTATTGCTGGCAGGTCGACAGAAAGCTGGGCAGCTGGGGGCCTGCTCTGTGTGTGTTGGTGGCTGTGCCCTGTGGTCACCAGGGCCAGCAGCGTACAGGGGTGGAGAGCTTGGGGGTACCCGAGCTGGGGGCACCGAGTCCTGCCGATAGCCCCAGCTCAGGGGAAGCCACGTCCACTGTGACCTGCTGAGACCTCGGGCTGAGGCTGTCGGTCCGTAGCTCGCTCCTCCGTGTAAGCCTTTGGCACCCACAGCCATGGACATTAACCGGTCCTCACCGACCCGGGGCACGGTGCCGTTCTCCTCGGGATGCTGGGGGGCTCCTCCAGGCAAGGGCAGGGCTGGATGCTGCAGTCGGGTCTGAACTCAGCCTTTCAGAGGCTGCCTGGAAAAAGGGAACAGGTAATTGTGGTGGTAGTGTTTACTCCTATTGCAAATACCTCCAGTAAGGGAATATTCCGCTCTGTGGCTGACACACACCCCCTGGACAGGTGTGCACCATGCGGCGTAGCCCTGGCTGTTAAGGAAGTGCCACTTCTCATTTCTCACAGTGGAAGAGCGGTGCAGAAATGCCATCTGAAATGGGAAAGCTGCCTACGGACTAACTTCTAATTCTTCCTGTTATGTTATTTTATTTACCTGTCGTATTAAGGTCGAATTATTATAATTGGATTCCGTTTCTAGCAAAATGTCTCTTCATAGGTTTACCTGAGTTCAGAAGAAGACCAAGAGCATAGGTTTAACTCTTTGAAGAAGGAGGAGATCAAAGAGTTTAGCACGCCGCGTGGTTCTGCATAGCCTGCTTACTGTAAGGAGTCAGAGCGACCCTGTGGTTCTCACAGCAGTGGTAGGACCAGCGTAGGGTTGACACTGGCTGTATTTCCTCCCAGAAGTTTTGCAATGGTAACGTGTGAAGGGCTTCACTTTGGGCATGAAAATAACCTTTGTAAGATCTTGGTGAAGAGTTACGGTAAGCATAACCATTTGTGGGTGGCAGGTGCTTTAGACCATCAGATGCCAGGAGCTTTGCCCTGTGTGACAATCCAAAAACTGATTATTGACTGTTCCCTTGTTTTCCCCAGGACCCCCTCCTCAGGCAGCAGTGACCTGGGGCTGTTTCATTGCTTCAACCCAAAACCCCGGGGGGGAAATGATATCTCAAAGCCATATTCCTTTGCTTGTTGCTACTGCTGTGAGCAGCTCTACTGAAAAACTTGAAAAATAGGTGGAAGCCGAAAACTGATACGCTTACAAAGCTGTTTCTTGGCCCTGGCCCCCTCTGCAGCACAAAGAGTGGGGCTAAAACATCCTCTGCTAATTCAGAGAAGCCCCTCCAGCCTTGCTCAGGGGCCAGTCCTCTCTGGAGGGCTGTGGATGAAGGGAATCCATTGGATTTGGGGTATTTGGATTTTCAAAAAGCCTTTCAAAGGTTAATTTGTCAGAGCACGTTAACGAAACTGTTCCTGTGCAATTGGAATAAAGGTCTTCTGGTGGACTGAAAAGTGGTAAAGGTTAGGGAAGAAAATGTTTGGATGGTTAGGGAAGAAAATGTAGTGGATGTTTTTAGGGTGGAGGAGGGTCGGTGGTGGGCTCCATAAGCACCTTCACGGGACTAGGCAGGGATGGCCCCTCTGATGCTGCCGGCACAGCGGCAGTGATGTTCTCAAAGAACAATTTTGTGAAGTGTTACAGAGCACGGTGCTGCTGAACCTGCCTTGCCCTGGGTGGGAGCAGCAGCAGGTCTGGTTAGCAGCACCTCTGTGCTCCTTCAGCCTTGGTCCGAGGCTTGTTTATCAGGAGGGCAGTGAGAACTGCAAACCCATCACAGGTCTCCTCGCAGCTGGGGAAGTTTTCTGGAAAACCTTCCTGGAAGAGCTTTGTGGCCTCCAAAAACTCCACGGAAATACAGGCCCTTTCTCCTAGAGCCAGGGGCTGCTGATCCAAATCATCTTCTTAATATATTAAATGAAATTTCAGTGAACACAAAGGAACAAGAAATATGCTCAGGTTGCCAGTATTTATTGCAAACATACATCAAAGATGACTTTTTACAGAAGTTAAGGTCAGACAGCATTAAATCAGCCACTCGTACTGCCTGTGTCTCATTGATCACTAAATGTCACCACCTTCCTTCTGTACTGAGCCAAGTCATTTGTATTTGGGAAAGGCAATCTAACGTAAAAGAACTCGATTTTGAGAGGTTATAAAGGCAACATGTCTTCAACAGCAGCTTGATTGAGTAGCCACCCTTCCTGTTAAATTCTTTTAACATTAAATATTTCCAGATTTTCCCTTAAACGACAGCCCGTTTCCAGCCCTCCTCCTGTTTTTCCTTCTCTGCTGATCTGTGCAGTGCCACGTCCGTGTACGTGTGCTCGGGGAGCAGATCAGCCGTGCTGCCAGCAGATCGCCTTACCTGTCAGCTGCGGCCCGTGGTGCTTTTTGTGCTCGCTGCTTTCGGAGGCGCAGCTCTGTTCCCTGAGTCGAGCTCTGCGTGTTTGTGCCACACGTGTCTAACGGAACATTTGGCCTTACTAAAACAGTTTGTTTTAACAAGCCTAGCTTAGCAGGTGATCTGGATTGGTCTTTGTGACTGGCGTTTCATCGTTATTTACTACTTTACGAACCTATCTCATCTGCAAAGTTTTTCAGGGCTGATTTTCTGCGTACTTCCAATCCGCAGTTAAACGTCTCAAATCTCGTGCGGTAGCTGTAAAAAATCCGCTAAGCTGATTTGATTTCAGAGACAAAGCACTGACGGTTTTGACATCTAGCAGACCTTATTGCATTCAGAAAGCCCTTGCTTATATCATATAGCTGGTTTCCGATCAGACCCTTTCCCAGCAGTAAGCCACAAACTTTACGTCAAATTCCCGCATCCGTGTGCGGCCGCTCGGCCGGGCAGCGGAGCGGGGATGGAACGCGATCAAGGAGCGGGGGGCGCGGGGCAGGAGCCGAGCAGCTTTAAGCCATTGTTGTGGCATCCGAATGCTGAAGTTGCCTGGAGGAGCTGCCGAAGCCTGCAGCGCTGAGCGGAGCCGCTGGGGCTTGCTCTGATTTCCAGCAGCCGCCGGAGAGCCGCCTCTGCGCGCCTCGCGTCCCTGCTGCCTTCTGCCAAGCCCGCGCCTGCGTTCGCTGCCGCCGTGGGAACTGCCGCTGCTATAGGATAATCCGTCAGCGCGTTTTCCGAGTTCAGGACGTTTTTCCATAGAAAAGGAAGCCAAAAGCGTGCGTGCGTTCCCTGTGATGCCGGAGCCCCGGTGAGGTCGCGGTGACGCTGCTCCACGCCAGCCGCAGGAGGCACAGGTGGGTCCGTGCTGTGCCGGAGCGGCCGGGGGGCTCCCATGGGAGCACGGCGGGGACAGGGCCGGCAGCACGGCGGGAGGGCTCGGGCTTTTTAGCTCCATCCCGGGCAGCAGGGAGCCGGTGCCCTCAGACTGCAGCCCTTGCATCACTGCCTGGTGCCTCCCTTTGACAGCCGGGAGCAGGAGGGAGAACAGCCCGGCGTCCTTCCAGGCTTAAGGGGGGAGGAAAAGATAAAGGAGGTGATGGAGAGAATTGCTCTTACCTGAGCTGGGAGTGGTGGGAAAGGAGAGCACACGACCTCTCAGTGTGAGTGCTTCCTCCTCCACTGCTACGGGTCGCAGCCAAAAGCAGCCAAGAGAAACTTGCTTTCTGCATGGGGAGCCCTGAGGTTTCTCCTCACACCCCTGTGCCCACGGGGCCCGCACACATGCACAGGTGAGTCTGTGGGGCGTGTTTAAAGATTTACAAGCGTCTGTTGCCTCCTCTTTTCTTTTTTTCTCTGAACTTTTGTACTGGAAGCGATTCCCATGGATATTGAAGTTCCCATCCCTCATGGCCGTGCTTTTTGTTGGCGTGCATAATTAATAGCCGCACGGCCCGGCTCCCACAAAGCACAACGTTGGAAGTTTTTGCCCGTCGGGCTTCGGAGCCCAGCGTCCCCCTGTCGTGGGCAAGGACCCTCCCGAAGCCGGCAGCACGAGCACGGGCACAGCACCGCTTGGTTTGTGCGCGCCTGGCTCGGCGCATGCCTCTGTGTTACATGCGCAGGTGCCGGCCGAAGTTGCAGACGGCGATGTGAAACACTTGACGAGCGTGTCTTAATTATTGTCGTTGGTTAGGTGCTTGCACAGAGTTGTGAGATGTTGGCAACCTGTCATTTTTATCTTTCTGCATTTTTTGAAACTTGCTGTGTTTTCCTAAGATGCAAAAGCATTTGGTATGAATTTATTTTTCGGGAATGTGATCGCTTATTTTTAACTTTCATGCTCGTTCCCTCACTGCTGAGGAATGGCATAGGCATTTTAAACCAAAATTGCATAAATATGCATTTTTAAAATGTAAAGATTTTTAACAGAAGACAGATGACGTTGCATTGTATAAAAAGGTTATGAAGTTGCACATGTTTAAGAGAGAGATTTTCCCAGATTTTCATATTCTTTGAATACAACACCTGGTACGCTGATTTTTCCTTCAGTTCCCAGTGAAGGAGGCATGTTTCAGTATTTCCTACAGTGGTTGTGATCGCTGTTTATTCAGAACAGAATTGTTTTTAGATATCTCCACAGTGGTGATTTCATTTGGTGGATACCCCATGCTCATTTCCTTAATTGCCTTAGACTGAAATTAATTCCCTGTGTGTGTAGCAGATTGGGCTCCAGACTACTGAGGAACTAATGTGTGAGAGATCTTTATCGCACACTGGGAGAACGATTCTTACTAGATACACATGCCTTCCTTGAGCTGTTGTGGATGGGACAACTTCCTAACGTTTGATTCTCAATCATTTTGCTGCTTTGCCCGGACTAAGTGTTTATCTGGATTAACACACAGCAGCTCTTCACCAGACTTCGTAACGGCCTTTAATCTGTGGGACTGGCATCTGTCTCAGCCTAACGGGCCTGTAAATGGGATTTTATTTTTTGTCCTGAAGCCTTTTGGCCACAATTATATTTAAAGCGTGCAGAGTAGGAAGGTTCGGATGATATGCATGTCTTGATTGTGGCTGTCCTTATTCTCTGTGACAGAGCAAAGTTTTTCTGTATTTTGATTTTTTTTTCCTGTTTGTTTCCATGGTGGGCTGGTATTTACATTGTATAAATTACTCACAATATCTGCTCTGCCAAGCTGATACTCAAAAATTCTGGAATAACTTAGCTGGGAGAGCTTGCTGGGGGTCTTCTGGTCCAGCTTAAAAGTTCAGCCCACCTCTGAGGTTCGATTACGTTGCTCAGGGTCACCTCAAGAGGAGCATAGGCTACCTTCAGGCATGGAGGGTGGGTGGTCGCAGGTGGCCGTGAGGCCTCCCTGACCCTGCTGCTCTCCACACAAACCGTCTCCGTCACCAGCTCTCCTCGTACGCTGCTCGCTTCAGACCTTGTCCACCTTGGTGGCCTCTGCTGCACTCACTCTTCCATGTCCTGAGGAGCCTAGAGGAGGACAGGGTGTGCCAGGCCTGGTCTCACAGGGCCAGAGAGGAAGAATTGCTTCCCTTCACCTGCTGGCTCTGCTCCTGCTGGCAAAGCCCGGCGCGTGGTCAGCCGTGCTGCTGTAGCTGGTGAGTCTGTGCTCCTCAGGACCCCCACATCCTCCTGTGCAAATCTGTTTTCTAGCCAGCAGATGCTCAGCCTGTACGGCTGCATTTCGGTATTGCCAAGTGTCACTGTGGACATGAGGAAACTTAAAAATCCTCTCCCAGTAGGCATTGCACACAGCTAAACTCTGTTTTCATTAACGTGGTCCAGATCTGAGTCCTATTATTCAGACAAGCTTCATGATGAAGGGTTGTTATTGCGTTAATGAATTTCAGTTAACTTTCAGCAAGGAAATTTTACTTTGTGTTTGTCAGAAGAGTAATACATCTCAAGTCATGACTGCCTCCTGTGTGATGCGGTGCTGGCAATTCTTTAGCACAATTGCACAAAAAGTCTTTGCATCCTCAAGTTTGTTAGGTGATGAACTGCATTTTACTGAAACGCTGAACATTCTTTACAAGCAATGGCAAAAATTTGCACCTTACGCTAGCTTTACTATGCCCTTCAAATGTTGACGTATTTAACTACCCCAAATACTTTCTTGCACTGCAGGGGGAAGGAAGAGCCTCCCAGAGCAGCTTGTGAGTGCCAATGGAGGCTTATCCTTCCGTGGTTATGCAGCTGGTGTTAGGTGATCCATTGCCCCACAGCCTGTGTGCCGATGTACTGCGTTATTCCTGATCTAGAAAGGTCTTCATGAAGAGTCGTAGTTTATGTTAAATTTTATGTGCTTATGAGTTTATTTTTAATTTAATTTGTATGTGCCATTCTGTGCGTACACACATTTGTTGTGAGTGGAGATAAATCTCTGCTTGGTTTCAGGCTGGTAGAAGGTTGTTAATGGTTGTTAAGAAGGTTGTTAATCCAGCAAAAGGAGTAAGAACCTCCAAGTAGTTTAATTATAATTCTGCATACATATATAATTACTTCTTGTTTATTCATACAGCATATTGATCTTACAATGTTACAGTGTTAGTACAGGTGTTTGCTTTTGCCTGGGGCTCGGCACTGCAGTATTGTCAGGTTAGCACATGATGGCCAAGGCAGTAACGTAACAGCCAAGGGAGGCAGCGGTGGCCTTTTCTCTTCAGTGCCCTAGATCCAAACCTGCTGGAGTTCGGCTTTAGGCAAGCCTAAATCCTTTGTCTCAGTGCTGGAGTAAGTGGGTGGAACGTAATATTTCTGTGTACGGGTCAGGCTCTGTGATGTACTCATCTGTCTCCAATACTTAAAATTTATGAATTGTATTAATGTTCTCTTTTGGTTCAAAATGTACAGGGGGTTGCATTTTTCTTGAGTGAATTGAGTGCCCGTGCTTGTATTTCAGCCACTGCCTTTTTGTCTGGTCTCTTGCACGCAGCTTTCTTGCTTCCCTCACGCGGCTGTGAGGGGGCTGCCGGCAGGTCCCCTTCTCCCTTCTGGTCAGCAGGAGATGCTTTCTGGTGTGACATGCTAGTCCTACATCTGCTGCCCTTGCTGGAGCTCGGCATCTTGCCGTGACAGGAGAGGGCCTGGTCGGGCCCAACAGGGCTCGGAGGTGCCCCAGGCCCGCGCTGCGGGTGGCCGGGCATGGGCCCTGTGGGGCCTGGGGCGGCCCTGCTGCCGGGCCCTGGCTTCCCTGAGTGAGCACAGTGCTTTGCCCTTTGATTCAAGGAGGGGAAGGAGTGAAATGTAGGGCTGGTTGTTTGGTTGGTTGTTGGTGGTTTCATTATCATTATTTTTTAAAACCAAGCCTACTCGCTCCCTGCACTGCCCATGCCTGCGGCTCGGTGCTGACCCTCAGGAGCCCCCCGCACACTCTGTGGTGCCAGGGCACAGCTGGGTGGGCACGGAGCGGGGTGGGCGCGGGCCCCTTGGGGCTGTGATACAGAATCACAGAATCACCTAGGTTGGAAGAGACCTCAAGATCATCGAGTCCAACCTCTGACCTAACACTTAACAGTCCGCACTAAACCATATCCCTAAGCTCTACATCTAAACGTCTTTTAAAGACCTCCAGGGATGATGGCGCAACCACTTCCCTGGGCAGCCCATTCAGATGCCTAACAACCCTTTCAGTAAAGAAGTTCTTCCTAATATCCAACCTAAACCTAACACCAGTGATACTGCACTGAACGCCACATTCACAACTTGAGCCAGTATTTTAATGGGCCTTTCATAAAGATGCAGCAGAACTTAGTGACATTTTGTCCTGGTGAGTAACTTGCGTGTTCACAGTTACTGGGAGCAGAGGTGTGTCATGGTGGAGCCTGGGCAGCCACCTGAGATGTGAAAACCTGGCCATGGCTGTGCATTAGTGGCTGTTAGCAGCACACTGCCCCTGCTGTCATCGGCTCTTGTCACAGAGCTTGGAGGTTTGTTCCCCGTGGTACACAACTTTTTGTCAAATCTCGGGTATTTGTGTATGTTCTCAGATTTGTGGTTAGTTCTTAACTTTTTATCGTGTCTGTTTCCTTTGATCCTCATCATTTTAACAGAAGCATACGCTGTAAACTGTTTTGTAAATTACGTCAAAAATTAATCATCTGCATCGTTTCGGCAGCTCAAATAATGTAAATCTCCAGAGGAGGGAGCAAAAAGGTGAAGCCTTTGGTCCCTTTGCCCCGGCAAAGCCAGGCTGGCTGACAGGAGCCGCTAATCTCATTTTTGGTACCCAGTCAGGTCTGAACCATTATTGTATCCAAACACACTTAAAATGCTTTATTTTGGCAAATATTTACCCTGCTATTTTTGGATTATAGATTTTTGATTTAAATTGTTGTCGGGTTATACTTAGTTGGGTTATGTTTTATGCCTTCCTTTGCATCAAGATAGCTTTTGGCTGGATTACTACTCAGTGCTAGTAGGAAAATTAGTCATAGTTAAACAGATATAAAAGCTCCATAAGGGCTTGTAGAAAACTTAACTCAAAATATTTCAGGGAAGCCAAGACCACATTTCTCATTCCTAACCACAAACATAAAACCAACACTTCTGAGTAGTATAAGAACAGAAATGGGCCATTTTCTGCTGATTAAAATAACAGAGAACGAAACAGTAACCGATCTGTAATATATACACGTAATTTTTGTTGGGAAGTTGCTCACATGATTTGCACCGGAATGGAGTGGTGAGATCCAATTTACTACTACAGTTATGTTCCCTTTCTATAGGAGGAAAATGTTGGCTCAGCATATCCGTGGATGTATTTGCCCTTGGTGCTCTCATTGGAGGAGTGTTAGCAGCTATTTTTAAACAATTCCTAATTTTTTCTTACAAACACAGTGTCAGAAAGTAGTACATTACAGTGAGGAACTGCTGACAGTCATCTGGCACTTGGAATTTTACAGAAGTCTGCAAAGTCAGTGTTCGGTGCCTCCCTGCAACTGCAGTCATATCCATTCTTTGAATTAAGATGTCATATTTCTTCAGAAACATTTAAATACTGTGATCTGGATATTTTAGGGGACTGGTAAGTGAAGGATTACAGAGAATTTTGTGTCTGGTTCTTTGCCACCTAGGGATAACCGTAAGTACGTTTCCATTCTCAGGTTTGTTTCAGCAGAGCATTGAACTGGTTTGTCCCACAGATACAGGTTTCTTCTGTTTTCTTTTGTTGCATGTGCAGAAAACAAAGAGAACAAATTGCACAAGTAGCAGAAATTTAGATCTGTCTCCTTTACTGAAGGCAACGTGCATTTTTACAATAAACAAACTTTCTTTGCTATTTAACAATAGAAATAACAGGTAATGTTTTCCCACTTTTTGCTTTTCACGTTTGCACGAAGGTCACGCTGCAGTGAAAGTAGAATTGGTCTTTAGTGGCTTTGTGCAAAAGCACAGATCAGACAAAACTGAGATACTCAGGTCCGAGCAATATCTGCCTGTGTGACAGAATGCCCTTTGTATTTGAAACTGAAGAAATCTAAATAGTTGCAGAATAGAAATAGAATTTTAACAATTGAACTCCTTTTAAATTTTTCTTATGACAGCATATTTTAAATATTGTGGTTTCCTGATTTAAAGCAGAGTGACACTTTTTTATTACGGAGCGGGGTTAGTTTCTTGTTTCTTAATCCCAATTCCCACTCAAGATTAGAAAAACAAGCAAAAGAATAAATCACCCTCTGTAATAAGATACAATGTGTTCTTGGTATAGTGTGGTATATTCCTACTTTTATAGGATAGTTTTTCAAAATACACGCAGCAGGAAAAGCAGGAAATGTGTGTTGCATCGGTAAGTCATTCTGACAGAAGCTGCCACCTTGCAGCTTCCCATGGTGGTTGTTGGCTGCTGGAGAACATTGGCCTTGGTTGTCTGCCAAGGTGTAACTCTGAATTTGCATCTTTTCTTTGCACCTCTTGAATTTGGCTGGTAATTCTAACTTCTGAGTCTGATGGGTTTTGTATCACAGGTTTACCTTCAGTCATTGTGTGTGTATATGACAAACACAAGTATCTAAAACTTGTCGTGCTGTGAAGTTTTTCCCTTACATTTTTGAGCAAAAGAGCTCAAAACACATACAGAGCTGCTCCTACAGTTATTTCCTTAACCAGAGTTCATGATGTCTAAATGAGTCATCACAGTCATTTAACTAGAACCACAAATGCAGCAAAGATCAGGACATTTCCTTGAATTATTCCCCGTGCAAAGCAGAAAATATATTTTAAAAAGGTACTTTATACAAATCAATAATATTTATAATGGATGGAATTTGCCACATTTGTGAATGTAGTTCATGTGCTTTATTGCCCTGATTATTCATAATCTGCAAGGATATTTCTAAGTAGAATTTGTTTGTTTTGGTTTCTGTTCCTTGGATTTAGTTATCTCCGTGCTGCGCACCGCTGTTCGGTTTTATTACAAATAAGTTTAATGTGCGTGTAGGTTGCCATCAAATCACCGCTTATTTTGTCTGGTAGGTAGGAGGTTTGGAGTTAGGATTATCTCTGTGAAATGCATGTTTTCCAGCTTGCAGTTGCTCCTGTGTTTCTTCGGTGAACCATCCCTGAATTTCAACCTCCTTCCTGAATTGCAGTTCCAAAAATTGAATGCAGTTCTGTTCGTGTTCTTACAGTGCCAAACGCAGCAGAGCCCCCCTCAGTTCCCAGAAATTGTTCTCCTGCTTCTGTGCCTGGTTACTGCATCTGGCTGCTCTGCTCCAGCGTCACACCGGGGATGCTTTTCAGCTGCCTGCCACGAACCCTTCGCGCTCTTTACAGTTATTTTCCCAAGATGAAGTCTGTTTGCATCCCCAGTCTGTTAATTCTGTGAAAAGGGTAATTCTAACACCCCTTTGCTTTCTGTTGTGAAGTGTTAGTTGTCGTTATGAGCTATTGCATTTTTAAACAGGTTTTTCTTTTCTTCATTGGCCTGTCTTCCAGTGCCTCCTATTGAACAGATGTATTGATCTTATATTCTACTTACTCAAGCATGTAGTCAGAGGGAGAAGGCAGCAGGAGGTCATTATTTAGATTTGAATAATAAATAATGGGGCTTTTTATGGTCTTAGTTATATATAATGCATAGCACAAAAGAAGTAATTCATTTCCTCCTACTTGGTGATAGATACTGAGTAATTAGAGGATAAGAGTTTATACAGCAAATAATAGTAAAGGAATTGGCCTCTTAAGTGGTAGAACAAATTTGTTCAGTAGAGAGAACTCTGGAGAGAAAATTCACCCGTCTTGTACTCACTGTTAGATGTACGGCGTGACCTGCTGAAGTCCTGGCTGATGAGCTTCTAAACAAGTAAATATCTGACACAGTTTCTAGAAGTGTCTCGTGCACTCAAAAGGAATGGTCAGGCCTTGGGACGGGTTGCCCAGGGAGGTGGTGGCGTCACCGTCCCTGGGGGTGTTCAAGGAGAGGTTGGACGTGGTGCTTGGGGACATGGGTTAGGGGTGACATTAGTGGTAGGGGGTGGTTGGACCAGGTGATCTTGGAGGGATTTTCCAACCGTAATGAATCTGATTCTATCATTCTGAGCAATTCTTGAATTCTTAAGAGTGGAATAGTAAAAGCAACGTTTAGGAAGAAGTCTGAAACCGTTTTCACCTAATCTTATTTAAAAGTAGCTCTGCAGACTGCTTCTGCTGCAGCTATCTGAAGCTTCGCTATCTGCAGCATCCCACAGTGTCCCTGCCTGCTGACACCAGCCGTCCTCTTCTAATTTAACATGTGCCTGTATCACACACTTAGCACACGTTATGTTCGTTGTCCTCTGCGGAGTCCTTGCCATTTGCACGTGAAGCTCTGAAATACCTGCCGTGTGTTCCTAGAAGCTCCATTCTCTTGCCTAGCACATGAGTTAAGGGTTAAAGCTTGCATCTCGCTTTTAGAGGGAAGAGAAAAAAGGGAAGAGAACTCACTTAGGGAAGAGAATAGCCAGCTTGGCCCATGAGCTCGCGTGGCTTTGTGGTGACTTGCTGCTCGCGGTGGACTCGGTGCACGCTGCTCCCTTCTGCAGGTCAGCCCCGATCAGACTGAGCAGAGCCCGCAGTGTAAGACCAAAAGGCAGCCTGATTTGGGATGAAGTGTGAACGTGGGCATGGGTTGCTCACAGAGGCTGTGGAGTCTCTGCCCTTGGGGCTATTAAAAACGTGACTGGGCAGCCCGCTGTGGCTGGTCCAGCTTGGGCACAGAGCTGGGACTGGGTGATGTTGAGAGGTCCCCTCCAACCTCAGCATGTCTGTGACCTGGACCAGGCAGCTGCAGGAAGCACCTTTGGGATGCCAGGGGTGACCAAGCAGGCTGCTGGCAGTGCCAGAAACCCTCTGTTAGCTGGAGGCGGTCTGCCAGGACGGAGCCTGCCCCTTCCCATCTGCTCCCACCGATGCTCAGGCTTTGCCTGGGTCCTTGCTGCTGGCCAAGCGCCGTCCTCTGGCAGGTTCCTGACGTTATGCTGTGTGGCTGTTACATCAGAGGAAAAAACAGAGATGCAAAGTCAAAGGAATAAGCTCAAGATCGAGTCATAGTCCTGCGTATACTGTTAATTCAGTGTACTTGGGACCGTTCCTCGCCAGTGAAGCCAGCTGGCTCAGAACTGCCCCATCCGTGCTATTAATCTTTCTTACCTTCCACAAGAGCTGGGCCACATCTGAACGGCTTCCTGAGAGTAGTTCCTGGCTCGTTCTTCTCCCAGGAGTTGTTGGGAATTGCTGCTCGACTCAGGCCAGAACTGTGCTGGGGTCTGCTAACAATTTACACGTGTCGATGATCACGTTCCTGGAGTTCGGAAGACTCCCTGGCACGGTTTTGCTCACTAAATATAAGTGGGGCCAAACTGGCTCGGGATCAGGCCATCAAGCTGCACGCTGAGGACTTGTCAGATATAAACAGTAGGAACAGTTCGAAAATGAGATGCGCTGGAGCTCTTCATCCTCAAGTCAGCAAATGACATCTCAAAATTTTTATTACAGTTCTTGGAGAATTTGTAATGTGAGGGGGGAAAGATTTCACCTGTATGACTGACGTCATCCTTAGAGAGCATTTTGCATACAGTAAAACGGCTTTATCCTCTTCTGTGAGGGAGGAATATAACCATGCTCTTGCTCCCCCTCACCTGCTCCCCCCTCTCCGCTCTTTCAGTCGCTGAGATCCAAGGATCCCTTTGCAGGAGGCAGTCGGGTGGTGTAGCTGCAGCAGGCTACTTGGCCTGGAGGTGCTTTCTTTCCATAGTTACAGCAGAGCCTTCGTGTCCTGTGGCAGGGACTGGCATCGTGCCTGCTGGGGAGGGAGCCTGTTCTTCGAGCAACGCAGTGCCCTTGTACTGCATTGGACGTGCACCCGGTCCCGTCCTGAGACAGACAGGAACCTTTGGGACAGAAGGTCCGTGCAGATGCAAGGTTCACAAAGTGCAGTTCAGGTGTTTGCCTCCGTATCTTACTTCCCTTCCCACCGTTTGGTAGGGTCTCCAGTCAACTAGCAAAACCAGCCATCCACGTCCTTTATATGGCAGCCTGGAAGAACGTGTCCTCCTTCGGC
The DNA here is from genome assembly GCA_011075105.1 of Heteronetta atricapilla. Classification (NCBI taxonomy): domain Eukaryota; kingdom Metazoa; phylum Chordata; class Aves; order Anseriformes; family Anatidae; genus Heteronetta; species Heteronetta atricapilla. The sequence goes on from CM021733.1 coordinate 118,741,183, forward strand.
TTTTGGATTGTCACTGTCCAGAGAGGAAGCTTAAAAAGTAGCAGTAGGTCCTGTATGTCATCAGCGTGAGGATAAACAAGAGCTGCTAGAGTAGCAGGAAGCACAGGCAATCCACTAACCATTGTGTTTGGTGTGAATCACGTCCATGTTGTCCCAGCAAATAAATGCCCTATCAACCTAGCATCGAGCATAGTCGTACCTTGCTTGTTCGCTCAGTGCTGGTGTTCGTGAGCCTATTGGTGCCTGCAGAACGACCGAACAACAGCCGAACAGTCAGTGAAGTCTTTGCATGCTCCTTTTGGCAAGCAAACCAGCAAGTTTCTGCGTGTCAAAAACACATCATCAGTTTTGCTTAAAAAAAAGTTGTTTCTCAGAAATCAGTACTACCCCAGCATCAAGTGAGATGCGAGCAGCAGAACACTGCTGTGCCGCAGTGTAGCAGCAAAACCTGCTCTGGGCGGTGAGATCAGCTTGCTCCAGGAGCAGCATAACTCCTCATCTGCATCCAGACACTGCAGGGGGCAGGTAAGCTACTCAGACACCTCTGTAAAACTCTCTCCCCTCTCGTGGAGGTACCAGAGTCACCACTGCCTGTGCCAGGTGGATGGAATGGCGGAGCTCCTCCTTGCTCTGCTAGCTGTCCTGTACCAGAACCGTTGTCCTCCCACCAAACCCGATGTAACTGCAGAAGTCTCTACCCTCTGAAGGCCGGTCTGGGAGCCATCTCAGCCTACCCGTGACCAGCTGTTGCTGCTGCGGTGCGGATCATTGCATCACCGAGTGTTTTTAATGGGAAAATAATGGCTTCACGTGCACGTGGTCCTGGAGGGAGTGTACTGCACTGTGCTCGTCCCCAGGGCTTTTAGGTTGGTGTGAAGGAAGGAGGTGGCGGTAGTAGTAGGTGAGGAAACTTGAATTATTGGCATTGGGCCTGCTCTCTTGTTAGCATGATGAGCTGGCGCGGCACCCTCAGCAATGTGGCCTCAGATCTGGAGAGTTTGGTGTGTCCTCCCATGCCAAACCCAACGGCAGTCCTGGAGCGAGTGTCAGGACCAGTGGCTGGAGCGCAGCGATGCGCAGATTGCTGAAGCATGTAAGGAAAGCAAAGGCTGCTGTTACGGGAAAGAAGGAACCTGTATCTGGGGGCATAACCTCCATTTAAACCATCACAGCATTTGTTTTCATGGGAGAAAGCAGGTGGCACAGCTAGCAGACGGGGACTGTGCCCTACCTCAGGTAACCTCGGCCGTGACTGTTCTCTGGGGAAATTCCCTTGGGTCTCTCCCGAGGAACAAAGGTAAGAGGAGGTGCGTTACTGCACTGTTACCAAAATGTGTTGACATAGTCCTTCCAGGAACAAGGTGTGAGCAAAGCAGGTCGTGTTTACGCTGCTCTGAATCCTTCCTGATAGGCTACAGGAGAATGAGATTAGTTTTCACAGGGTTGCTCGTGGAAGTCTCCCAGAGGACTTCTCGTGGTTGTTAAGCAAAGAAATGCCGTTTCTTTACTCCCGTGGAAATGCCGTGTGATAGAGACCAAGATTTACATTGAGTCGGACTGCACCTTACAGTCTGTGTCTTTCTCACCTGAAAGTATGAAGCAGGGTAGGAAACGTTAAGGAAAAAAAAGCTAATATGGCATGTGTCATTAGAAACAAACGATTCTAATGAATCATAATGAGTTCTTCTTTCCTAACCTGCGGTATCAGAAATAATGAGGTGCCCAGGAAAATAATCACCCGTGCTTTGATGCTTTTTCCAGTTGATGCCTTATCAGAGGGAAGCAAACGGGCTGTCATGTCGGTTGGGGCGTTATGTTTACAGCGTCATGCAATTGTATTTCATCAACTGTTATTTATGGTGTTTTGAGGTTGGTTTGTTTCCCAGTTAATAAACTGAACTGGGATTCCATATGGATTTGAGTGCTCTTCCTTTGTAACAAACTTTAATGCAAATCTTTAAAACAAAGATCTTGACTACAGTGCCTGCTAGCTGTGGTGCCAGCCTGCCTTGCACCCACAAGTGCTTAGTGCCTCCGTACCTGTGCCTACATGAATATATGTAGGTAAATACCCACAAAACTGACCATTTTCTATTAGATCTCTCCTTAAATTTCTGTCAGCGTGGCTGTAAATAATCACAGGCAGAGGGTATGGTCAGCCACTCTCTGTAGTGTAGTGGGGTTTAACATAAGTATGATTTTTGGTTTTTATACCTCTAATTTGTGCCTTTGACGTGTGCCTGCCTTCTGGTGTTGGTCAGGTCTCTGTTGTAATTCTTCGTAGCTCTCTTTGCACAAAGCAACACAACCTGGGAGCGGTACCAAAACGGCTCACGGTGTGTTGTTGTCTTTATAGCGTAGGAATTCCCGGCCTATAGAGCAAAACTCACCCGTAAAGTTAGCAAACACACTCAAGACTTCACGTCTGGTCAATTCCATGTATGTAAACGCAGTACGTGCAATTTAAAAGAAGTAGCAGAAAAGACTGGCAGATACCACGCAGTTATCGCTATTTCCATCCCTATTTAAAGAATAACTTAATTCCAAGCATTAGTAGATAATTAAGCAAGTGCTGGTGTTTACCACGCTGCTAATCAGTGCACCTGAAAGTGACCTTTTTGTTGTTATGTGCAATATGCTGTCTGGTTCTGGCACACCAAGCATTGAGCAAAGGGAGGAAATGGATATCCATGCCAGAAGCTTACCTGGTAACGCTTTGAACTTGTGCTGCTTGGCATCACGGGGGCCCTTCAGACCCCATTCAATTGTCCTTTCTGAGGGACAGTGAAATATGTCTACTTCCAGAACTCCAGGTGTCCATCACTGACTTGGGACTCATCAGTTCCAGGTCTGAAATACAGAAATACAGCTTTTTTTTTTTTTTATTTAATTGGACGCGGTGGCAGCCCTTAACCCTCGAGTACAGATTGCTTTTCCTGAGCTTTGCATTTTCCAAGTCTCTGTGGACTGATGGAATCGAATATATCATGTCACTGTGCTGATGGCATCAGCAAGCTCAGACAGAAGTGTTTAGGGTCTGGTAAATTCTGTTTAGTGTTGCTTTTTTTAGAGGTCCCTGTGCAAGGTGATTGTACAGCACAGCAAAAAGTCTCGGGACTTGGTTGCTTCTATTTACTGAGCCTTTAGACTTCTGGGGCCTGAGAACTGTGCTGGGTTTGATCTGGACCTTCACCAGCCGAGTCTGAGCGAAGAATTAGACGTAGGCTTAACTGGGCTTTTCTCCAGGATGTGCAATGATTTTCCTACCTAGGAAAACTGTTGACACAACATTTATTCCTTATTTCTCATTTTTAGACAAGATTACTGAGAACAGATGTGACAGCAGCTTCAGTTACATCTGGATCTCCTAGGTTTTCACAGGTAGGCGCAGGTAATTAAAGGGTACATATTAATGATAGAAGTCAAGATCTTTGATTTAATTAGAGTTCTGGCAATAACTGATGAGAGTTTGTTGACATGTTTAGGAAAATGATGGGAAGATCTAAGAACAGGATATCATCCGGCCCGGATTACACCAAAGATTTTAGTCCAGCATCTTGGGTCCGGCAGTAGCCAGACACTTAGGCAGGGAGTTGGTCACAGCAGAAGAGGTGGGTGATGTTCATGCTTAAATATGGCTTGGGGAAAAAAAAAAGACAAAAGGCGCTAGGGCTGGAAACTCAAACTTCTGATACCTTCTTTAAGGTGCTTTAAGGTATTTTAGCTTCAGAATTAACACTGACATTTGTGTGGGGGAAAAAATACCGTGGATGAGTAAATGAACAGGGCTTTGAAGTGGTGACACCTGTATGGTTGTGAGGAATCTATTCCTCCTGTCCCAGATACACGCTGGGTGCGGAGGACTCCTGTGATTCCTGTTCTCAAACCCTTTGCACATCTCAAGTATTTATGCATGCTCTGCTAGCCCCCACCGCTGCATAAGGTGCTCAGTCCCAGGGGAGAGCCCGAACGAGCTGAACTGGAGGCAGTGACAGCAGAAGGACCCAAAGCAGCGAGCTCTTCTACGTATGCTGGCCAAAGGAGCAGCCCCTCCCTGCCCACTTCTCCGCAGGGCCGCCGCCAGGACCAGTGCTCGTCCTCTGAACCTGCACACTGCTGTGTCCTCACTTGGTTCCACGCCTGGCGGGTAGGGGCCGGCAGTTCTGACGTGGTGGATATCGCTACGAGCTGGCACCTGTGCCAACCAGCAACGGACGGAGTACAATGAGTATTCTCACAAAGGACAGAGTAAAATGAGTATTCTTAGTCTCACAAAGGACAGTGTAATGTGTTTCAAGCTATTAAGACTTGATGCGGCAGGCACCTTGGACCCCACACGTGGAATGAGAGCAAGGGTCAGTGGTGCCTTGATCGATGCTCTCCCGACACAGGCTGACCTTGCCCTCCCAGCTGCTTCGATAGAGTCACTTCTTGTGAGCGTCATGAACAAAGAGAACCGGAGGAGAGGGTTAAAGCATAATGCATAAAGAACAGCGTAGCTTTGAGATGGTTTATGGAGAGCCCGTGTGTTAGAAGTACCGCTGGGTGAAATGAAGCTGGCACTGTTGGTAAGCTCGGTCCGATGGCTCGGCTGCTGGGGTAGCCTCAAGAGCAGCTGCCAGGCTTCCAAAACCCTGCTTGGCAGGCGCTGTGTTTGGAGGCAGGCGCTGTGTTCCCCAGCAGCGCCCTGGGCTGGCCAAATACACCCCCAGTGCCAGGCATTTTAAAAACGAAAAATTTAGCCTAATAAAGCAGAAGTTTGAAAGTTGTAAGCTGTCCTTGATATACTTGCGCATCCTTTACCTGTTTCAGTGTTTTCCCTAAATTGTGGGCGGGAGGGAGTTACCTTACTCCCTGAGTTGGGCACCTTGCGCTGCGGCTGCCTCCATTCACACGTTCCCCCTTCCTCAAGGTGGAATCTCCTCCATCTCCTTCACCTGTAGCACTCTACCTTCATTTTTATTTCTGTTAATCATCAGAAAGCAGCATTAATGTGGGACGGTGCTCACCAAATGGAGCTAATTTTCACTTCTCTTTAGATCCCCCCCTCGTTATGAATTGCGTTACGGTTGCAGGCTTCCTGGGACATCTGGATGTTTGCAGTGGTTTCCCCAGAGTACTGTTCCACACCAAGAGGCATCCAGCTGATACCAGAAGGTTTTTCTTCTTACACGAGAAGGTATTTTGTGTAAAATACCTTCTACATCTTAGAAGAAGTTCTTACATTTAAGAGCCCGCTTGGAGCTTACCAGGACGTCGGTTTTAAAGATTGCTGTGCTCAAACAAAACCAAACAAACCACCCATGATGCCAGACAACTGGTAAGGCAAAAGCAAAGAAAAAGTGATTTGCAAAGTCTGAAACAGTTCCACATGTTAGGAGAACAGACAGGGCTCCAGGAACGTTCCAGGTTGCCTCTGAGACGTGTTGCCCTGCATCACCCAACCCATGCTGTGAGAACGGTTAGCTCTTCTGCAGCTTTTCTGATTTATGGAGGAAAAAATTGATTTGATAGCATTTGGTATACAAATATAAATGTGTTGATTGAATGTATGTATTGAGTGTATGAAGCGCATGAACGTATTGAATCCATTTTGAAAATGTTGTTACTCATCCAGTGGTTACTGTGCCTTCTGATGAGCGTCGGGGCTGGGTTCGTTCGGAGATCTCTGTAAAAGCTGCATACATCAGTAAATATCACAGTTCCCACTTAGTTCTGAATTTCTGTACCAGCTCCGACCTGGGGTTTCTCATGTCTCAGGTACCTGGATAGTTGCATTTTCTGGTGAGGCAGAAAAATCTCTCCTCGGGAGCTGATTTTTTATTTTTATTTTTATTTTGTGTCGATAGGCTGACTTGTAAGCATCTCAGAGGGGGAATTCAGTTGTATTCCGTTTGAACCAGAAGCTGGTAAAATAAAACCAATCCCGGTTTCACAAAGAAGCTCTTCTGCTACTCCACTGGTACTGTGTGGTGTTCACAGCCTGCTCCTGGTGTCACAACCAACACCATCTTTATGCCAACAGTTACACAGGAGAGTACAGTGCCATCTTAACACAGGGCCTGATTTCTGAAAAGATGCTCCCTAAAAATGTATAAATGGCTTCAAGAAGAGGACAGGCTTTGTTGTACGCGGTAAATAAGGCAAAGTTGTGCAGTTAGGTGTCTTCTAACCAGGGGTCACTGTTTAATTTTGTTTCTTTGTCTTTACCGCTGTTAGCAGGGATTTAGTAGAAAAATGAGGACGCTGGTATTTGCAGAACTGGAATGAGCACGTGGAAATGTCTCATAACGATACCAAAACCAGACTGCGAGTGGTGAATTACATCCACGTTCCTTTTAAAAGAGCCATTTAAAAGCCATGTTGTAATAAAATAAAGAATTATCCTGACTCGAAATAGTAGGTCCACGGAGGTGAACCTCTGTGGGATAACGGAAGATGTGCCCGTGTATAAAATTGTTATTTAAAGTCAAACGGATCGTGTGGAAACACAGCGACCCCTCTATGCACCTCGTGGGCCACGAGCACGTTGTGCCGTGCTGGCAGCCGCGCTCTCGTCCTGGGCATTTTGGGAACGTTTGCTGAGAGCTTCTCCCCTCTGCCGAAATGTGATGCCCTGGGGTTGATCTCCCATACCCCCAAATTATCACCACTAACGAGGTGGCATTTATCGTGTGTCTGATTTTCCCTCCCAAAGGGCTGTTTTTCCCTCCCAGGGCAAATAAAGGAAAACCAAACAGCCTGCTTCCTTGGCAATGCACCCAAAAACCACGAGCCAATAGTTGTTGCTGAAAAACACGGTTTTTGTCACAAAAGCGCCTTGTTGTTTCAGGTTTGTCTGACAGCAGCCCGTATTGTTTTCAGGTTCGTGTAGCAGAAGGCAAAGTCAGTAAGGGAATCCTTAGGGAGAAAGAAGAATTTTGAACTGTAGCTGTGGGCAGAGCGTTTCTGAAGCTCAGTCGAGAAGTAAATGAGGAGATAAAGAGGCAAAGAGGGAGACGCTGTTAATTACCTGCCTGTTAGCGGAGGATGCATTTGTGTGTTCCCTCGCAGCGTTAATAGGTTCCAGATGTGCCACAGCATGTCACGGCCGTCAGGTTACCAAGTTTCCAGTCCGTGATAATCGCATTTCTGCTTTTTTGTACAGTAAGAAGTTCCTTTTCCGAAGTAGCAGGTTTGGTAAATATGACCAGGCCATTTCTCAGTGTAATGTTGTATTTAGAGCAACGTGAACACTGAAACGTGCAGCGTAATGATTTCTGGGCTAATCCGTCTGCAGAGGGGATTGAGAACTGAAGTGCTTCTGGGTTCTAATCCAAGACGGAGAAAGAGCTGCGAGGAACGTGATCTTTGTGGCTTCACCTCTTTGACAGCAGGGGATTCTTACGTGTGGGTTTGGTTCTCCAGACCGGGGGGCTCTGAAAGCTGTAGAATGAAGTACGCTCACGAGTCTTAAGCCAGTTCCTAGCGTCCAGAAATCCTGAGCAGGAGCAGGCACCAGGAATGCCAGGGAAGCCAAAAACTGCAAAAGCTGTGCTAGGACAAATGTGTTCTGTGCTGCTGGGTAGCATGCAAAGCTTGCAAGAATGAATCTCAACAGTAAGTCTAAGTGTCAGTGATCAGTAAGATGATGGCAAACAGAAAACCGAAGATTTCAGGGCTGCGTTTTCAAGAAAAGGTATGCAGAAAAGCACGTTGTTTTTCTCCATTATGACCTCTGTGAGGCATTTTGTCTAACGTGCAAACCGAGCTGCTGTCTGTGCACGGAAGCCTCCCAAAGGATGGTAGGTGTGCTCGGAGGCTCAATGCCAGCAAACACGGACTCCGTGGTGGCAGCTCCCACGGGTCGGCCCCCAGCACTCGAGCAGAGCTGCCTGGTGGTGCCCTGGGCACGCCGCTCACCTCCCGTGCCCTGCCTGCCCAGCAGCACGGCCTTTGGAAAACTTCCAGGGCTTTAAAATGACAGCTGTGGGAACGTCACCCCGTGGTTTTGTGGTTAGGGTGCTAAGGAACACGGGGAGCTCTGTTGGTTCTTCCAACTAACGTGAAATTATCTCATTAGAAAGAAGTCAAGCAGGTGTGTGTGATCGCTGTATTATTGATGGCTTATTGTAACGAGTCATTGCCTCGTTTCTTTAAACATTTCAAATAATTAATTCCCCCAGTTTGAATGGTTCCTACATCTGCTTGAAGTATTAGACAATACCAAAGGTCAGTTATTTAATCACAAATGTTAGTTTTACATTTTATAGTTACATGTGAATCGTGAAAGCTAATTAGAATACAGCAGTTCAGTACCTTCCCGCAAAGCAATTCTGCTGTTCTGTGACCTAATATTGGCACAGAAAACAGTGGTGTCCTTTTCCCTTCTGTTGTTTTTTTTTCTTCTCTTTTTGTTCTTTAAATCACTAACTGGAACAAATACTTCTGTTTCAGTCCTCCTCGACCTCTGACTAACATGAACGACACCATGGTGACCCACATGTCCTCCGGAGCACCTACACCAACAAAAAGGTACGTGTGCTTTGCGATGTTTACTGCTTGTTTCTGTGAGAGGTTAAACATAGATATATATATATATGGATTTTGTATCACTAGGACTCTCCTGACGTGTCTCAAATAACGCTGCTAGTTCAAAGAACACATACAGCATCCATTAAAGCAGGAACTGCTTGCAGTGCCTGGTTTTGTGGTCTCTCTGAATAGAGATTTGCTTTTGTTGCAGTGAGTGTTATGAGTGCGACTGAAGAAATATCTATACAGAACTAAGGAGATTTGTGTTGTGCTTATTAAGTAGAGCATTACTTTCAAAGCTGTTCTGAGAAAGGCTGGCCTTGTTGTATCATAGGCTCCAGTGCTTACCAAGCAGAGTGATTGTGTTTCTGCTTGAGACGTTTCACATAATGAGTTTACTTTGTTGGGCTTTGTTAGTGCTTGTTTTCCACACCAAACTGCTGAGCTGCCAAACTTCTCCTGAGCTGCCCACGTCTAGAAGAGGCATTTATGTTACAGTTGAATTTGTGCTTACGCTTACTTATTTTTACATACGTAAGTTATTGTCTAAATGCACGTATGTAAATATGAAATACACTGTTGAACCAGTCTGTGCTTTTCTTTCTTGGTACGTTACGCCAGGGAGAGCAGCAGGGTGGTTCACTGAAGACTTCACTTGTCCAAAGCTGTGAATGAGGAGGTGTTCCTGCAGGGAAAGAGAAACTGAACTGAAAAAATGTTCCTCAACTTTAATGACAGCTAGTACTAAAGAGGAAGGCAAATCCCTCATTTTCAGCAACAGTCTTCCAAAAAGGTTAAGGAAAGGTCCGAGTACTTCCCTTCTGGTTTCAAAAAAAAAAAAAAAAAGTGAGGTGTATGTGCAGTTTTGAGCTGGCTATGACAGAATTTAAAAATCCATTTGTAATCACACAATTCAGTGTGTACAGACTACACACAATGTGCAGTACGCTGTATGACTTAATTCCCTTTGTGCTGAATTAGAAGTGAGGAGGCTGGGGGTGGGCAATTCCCAGAGCCTGCTTCACAGGGCATTTGTGCAGACAGTCATTTAGCAACGTGACCCATGACGTTTTCTCATCTATTGGCTTGCAAGCAACTTTGAGGACAAGGTCTCTTCCATTCTGTCTTTGCTTTTAGCCTCTGCCTGAGGTCTGAGTCTGCTTGCTGCAGTGCCGACAGTTGTCTTCAAATCTCTATCAGGGAAGATCCTGCTTTAGGCGTACATGTCCTGCCTTGGGACACGCATGCACACAAGCTTGAAACGTTTCCTGAGCAGCCAAGCCTGCCAGGTTCTGCACCCTCTTCATCCTCTTGCGTAAGGTGCTACAGAATGAGATGGTAGAGCCCTCTGCCAGTCCTGACCCAGGGGCAGTGATCACCTGGTTTCCTCAGTTTCTACTTTGTCCAACCAACTTTTCCTGTTTTCTTAATCCAAATTGGACAATTCACATTGTAAAAGTCCATAATTCCACAGTCATCAAGACTGTCTCGCCTGTGTGGTAGGCTGTGTTCTGACTTACCAAGGTTTCACTCTTCCCAGTACAAGATCAGTTTCTGCGCTGCTCTGTGGGAACAGTAGGTGCCTTTTTGTCTCACGTAGGCTGTAGTCCCGGTAACCATTAGTTCCTCTGCATTAAATATAAAAATCCTGTCTGGTCCAGAAGAGGACAGAGTGAAACTTGAGCCAAGATGACCCACAGCAAGCACCTGTGTTTCTTTCTTTGAGAATGCCAGGAGACAGACTGATGCAAAGCATCTGCAGGGTGGTCTCTGATGGAGGACGTGAAGCAGTCCTCCACAGATGAGTTTTTCAGTTGCCTCTTCAGTTCAAACACATGTGAACAAATATTATTTTGCTAAAAAAAGCAAATGCGAAGATGAAACCAGTATTAGCTTTGCTGCCAAGTACCAATACTGATCCTAAAGTACACTTCACCTAAAGAAACACATTTTTTTCCCTAACATCCAGAAACTCGGTCAGGATATGTCCTTCACATCACCGTCATCTACCAGCTATGCTTCTGTTCTCCCGTTCTCTTCCCTGTCCCTATGGGCAGGGCCCAGCCTACCTTTTCCCTTAGTCCGAGAAGGAAGGTGCCAGAGAAAATGCTAGGAAGGCACCATACCCGGCTCTAATCCAAAAGAAGAGGGCCAGCTGTTACCACCCGGCCTTTCAACTTGTTTTCTTGGCCACATAGACCTTACAATGCAATAATGAGATAACTAGTGTAATGCCAGTTTTGTGGGGGATAATGAAGGGAAAGAAAATTGACAGCTCAGGGTAAGTAGGTATTAGTAGGTGAAGTGATATTTAATGTAAATAGTCATTGGCTTATGACAAGACCTCTGCATTGTCAGGTATTCTCAGGGTACAAGGATTTCATGCTCCTGTCAACCATGATGACAGGTAGCAGATGCCTAAGTAAGATTATAAGCAGTAAGTCATTAAGTCAAGTTAATAAGTCAAATTTTGCTCTTTGTTTTTGCTCTTACTCCCACCTTGCAGCACTCATTGGTTCACTACCCGAGTTGCAGCATTTATAGAGACCGCTAATTCAAAAATCCGGCATCCACTAATGAGTTCTACAATTCAATTATGAGCTCTTCAAGAAAACTCTTGTGTTTTAAAATTCACCATCTTCATGCTATTGAAGCCACCTGCTTCTAGTCTAAGAATCCTAGTTAAAAGTCAACTTAATTTTTCCTTCGAAATTGAATCATGCTTGTTATCCTTCTCATCTTCTTTCAGCGTTTCTTTTTGGTGTGGGATGACCAAAACTGCACCTCATGATCAAGTCTGAGCCCACTTTGCTGTCCTAGCCCCATACTCTTTTGCTTGTGTGAGTTGCAGGGATCCACACAGCTCTTGTGAACAGAGACTGTCCCAAAGGCACACAAGTCATGAAATCTTCCCCTTCTCTGACGTGGGCATGGATATGCATAATCTGCATTTGGTCACAGGAATCCCAAAAATACCAATTATAGAAACTGCAGCAATCAAGTAAAACATAACGAGCTTTTTAACAGTGCTACCAAGACTAGTATTTTGACTAATGAGGACATGATGGAATCAGCAACAGAGGGCTCTGACACAGTTTGGCTTTGAGCATTTCTTATTTTTTTATAAAGGAGCAAGATGTATTCCTGAACCGATCTTTAGAAAACCATAACTCGTCTTACTTTCAAGCGTCATCTTCTGTCAGACATCATGAGAACTCATAGGCAGCAAATTTGTGGCAGATATCATCATCTGTGATCTCTGTACCTATTTTAGTGCCTGCCTTTTAGCAAGATCCTGGCTCATCACTCTTCTAGGATCCCTCTTCCAAAATTATGAAAGGTCACTTCATCTAGCAGGTTCTGCAGGAGTTCATGGGAACAGGCTTCTTCTCTCTGTGCTTGCTTATTCCAAAGAAGGAACGGGGTATTTATCTTTTCCTGGACCTGGGGGGAAAGGAAACGCTGCCTCAGGTTCAGGTAGTAATGTTTGCCTCCATCATTCCAGCTCTTCGGGCTCTCAGCTTGCAGAACGCACACTTCTCCATAACCTCTCAACAAGCCCATGGGGATGTACCTGAGGCTCGCAGAGGGACCCAAACACATCTAACAACAGGTATTGTCATTCAGACTCTGCTTAGTGCCTTTGTTCTTTGCAAAACACCCAGCTGTGGTGGCTGTGTACAGCTGCCAAGTCTAATCAGGGTGTATTTGTTTTTAATTACATCATAACGGGAAGTAAAAGTCTTCATCAGAGCTACTCAGGTGGCTCAGCCGGGGATCTACAAGGAGCGATCGGTGAAAGCCATTTCAGACTGTACCATCTGTATGGCCCAAGCCATTTCCATCTCCGCCAGGCCTGCTAGCATTACTGAGTTGACCTACGCTGAAAAGTGCTTCTGAAGTAGCACAGATTGTCTTAATCGGGCCTGTGTCCACTCATACTAAAGAAATGCTGCATGCCAGGTTTTCCTTGGTACTACCGAAACTTGGGCTCAGGTCATACGCATTTTGGGAAGAATACGGAAACACTGCAAAATGAATTAGAAGGGAGCTACAGAAATATCAAAAAGCTGGAAATGCGATGCGGAAAGAGCATTATCTGTTTAGTTTATTAGGGGAGTTAGAGATGTGATCTGATCGCTAGGTTACAAATATTTATACGTGGCAATATGTCCAGTAGCCAGGTTTCTTTCTAGCCTCGCACAGAAGGGCATTTTGAGATCCACTAACTTCTGCATAACCTCTGCACGCAGCCAGTTAAATATATGGCTGCAGAACTTGTGGGCTTAGTCGTAGGCATGACAGCTCAAACACTTGGCTCTTGCTTCAGCTTGAAAAAGACTCTGCTTGTCTACCATATGCCCATCCACGCACGGTACCGTATTTCTGAGCATTTGGGACTTCTGCTGCACTGACTGAAGTGCTGAATACGTTGAAGCATTGCTGATTCATTTATCCTCTAGTTTGTCAGAGACTTCAAGCACGTCTGTGTTGTCTTTGTGTTCTCCATTCCTTTGGACCTGGAAAATGTACAGGTGCCTGCACTCAGTAGTAGAGCGAGTTAAGGCAGGAGAAACATTCTTTCCCCTTGAAAATTTCTTGTATTTCTATTTTGTCAGTTCACATGTGTCTGGGTACAGTATTTCCCCAAGATTTATTAGTTACTGTTGTTTAGGTTAATCCCTGATGTAAAAGACCGTGGCTGACTAAAAGGAAGGGTCTGGTTTCCCTGCCTGGAGGCACGGCCACAGATCTCTTTGTGCCAGCCGAGTGCCATTCGTAGCTGCATCTTCACGTGCTGAAGCTGGGCAAACTGCTCACATTTCAGACAGCTGGCTTCTTTTGGAAAACCAAATTTATTCCTGGTGTTAACCTATTTGTTTCTATGTCCTATCTTAATAGTTCATACACCTGGAGTAAATTTGGGGTGTAAATGTTAGAAGTAACATCAAGCGTACTGTTTGCCTGTCTGTGGAGACAGAATCTTCCTGAAAAGAGGAAGTAGCGAAGCAGCAGCAAATGCAGTGTCCTACCTAAGTCCTTTCCATCCAGAAGAGCATTTGGCAGATGTTTACACCTTCATCAAACTTTCTTCTTTCTAGCTAACACATTCTGGCTTCTGACAGCAGGGTTATCCAAGAGTAAGGGGTTTTGGTTCGCTTTGCTTTCTTTCCCCCAAAAATGGAGCAAATGTGGATGAATTTATTTCAAGGGATAGTTGGAAGGACTAATAACTGGATAGCTACATGTGATTTTATTAGAAAAAGAAAACAACTTCTGCAATTTTTAATCACAACCACGTTCGTAAAGATACCCGTTACGACGCTGCTGTTCACAGAGCTTCTAGTAGATACAACTGATGCAGAGCCTGTGCTTCCTAGTCATATTTTTAATAAGCAAGGTGGGCATCGACATGGCCCTATGGGCTATGGGCAGCCCCACATCACGCTGGTGACATGAAACTAGTGTTGGTTCACATTTTAGGCTTCTGGTGTGACACTCTTGTGACAAGCCCTCGGCTCCCCCAGGGCGCGGGGATCGCTGCTGTTTTGTCGTCGCCTCCTGCCAGCAGCATGAACGTAACCAACGTGTGACAACTGCTTTGTTGGGGCTCAGGCTGAGCTGAAAGAACAGCACTTTAATGCCTGAGCTCACTTTTTTGTAAACTAAAAACTGAAAAACTGGCAAACCGAAGGAGCTCTCACCAAATGCTGCTCTTCAGTCAGTGCACATCTCCGAGGGAAGCCTTCCTCATTCCCAGCCTCCTCATCCTCTGCTTTCAGTGGGAAAATATCCACAGGGGCAATGAACTCTGCAGATCCCAGGACTTCTGTAGCTATATTTTGCACGAGGCAAGGAGCTCTCTGTGGTCTATAAAATGCTGCAGACAGAATGAGGTCAGAGAAAGTTTTTCCTACTAAGCGGGGAGTTCTGGCAGCAGATGTGTAGCGCTGGTCACTTGTGGCTTTGGATTTCTTTCACGTTTAGGTATGTAATACTACAATTTTGCTATTTTTCATCTTCCAGAATGTAAATGTCCAAATTTTTTAAAAAAACAACACTGATTTAATGGCCTGTTTACATTTGATGGCATTGTATCAGATGTGGGAGGGAAACGTTTGGTGCATTTATCGAGTGAAGCATTTACAAAGGGAAAAATTTTAACGCCATGTTGCCTATATTTGTTGCCTATGATACAACAAACACAGTATTTCTCTGATCTTTACAGCCAACAAACCTTCCTAAGTAAAAGGAGAGGATTAAGCCTCTTCTGCACGACTAGGCCAAGCCTGTTAAATACGTTACGTGCTTTAGCTAATTCATTTTATATGATTCGGGAATAGATTTTTTTCTTTGTGTTGTGGTCAGTGGCACTATTCTTCCCTCAGTAACTGTTCCCAGGCAGCCAGTCCCTTGGGTGGGTTAATTCCCCTCTTTAATAGCCCACAGCCTCCGCTGTTTTCTCAGCAGCCATCATCATTCTGCAGGTTACGCAGCATCTTTTACACTGCAGATCTAGGTTAGAATTTAAATGCGCTGTATTTTACTCTCCTTGATGTAAGTAGCATGTGAAAAGATGGATGGATCATTCTCTGCCTTTTCCTAAAAAAGACTCGTGTGTGTGTGTTGTCCCCGTAAGCCCTATCAATGTGTAAGTGACAATCATCCCGACTGCTTGGCTGCCTACAGCAGAGGTGTTTCCTCCTGAGCTAGTTGCAGAAGGACAAATAAACTCCTCTGGAGTGTGACAGAGCAGCCCAATGCGGACGTCCCCGTTAAGATGGGAGCCCTCCAGCAGTGCCTGTTCTCTCCTGTTGACTGTACAGGCAGAGCTCTCAGCTAGCTCATGGTCAGAGGCCTCCCATAATGGGTGTTCAGGGAAGCAAAAGTTTCTCCTTTGGACTGAGAATGGCCTTTAAAAGTGCTTTTAAACAACCTGGCTTATTAAAGTAACTATGTTTGCTACCTGTAATGATAATAACAAAATACTGTATTTGTTTTTTCTGATTTCTACAACTAAGGAGCTTGGAGACTATAGACATCTACATTTGGATAGGAGAATCATGTTCTTACAGTCTAAAACCAGAATTATTTGCAGCTTCAGAGCTAAGTGGCAAGGGATATGATGACCAAACAATATTCAGAACCAGTCTTTCTTCCTAAGAGATTGTATGTGCACTAACTCCAGTTTGGATTTTTTTTCAGTCTTCTGCTCCTAAGGTCACTGATTAGCCGCTTTTTGCAGTCCTTCATCCTCTTTCGATCTCTATTTTTGTTTGTCATTATTTACCTTTGCTGTCTCCAGCGCCATTGATTAGCATCTTGAGTTCTGTCCTTCTGTGGGTTTGCAGACGTGTGTGTGACCTGAGCAGTTTCCAGATTCTCAAGCAGACCTCCGCAAACCTTCCTGCCATCAGCTCTGCATCGATACCTTTGTCATTGATGTTGTTCTTTGTTTGTTTGTTTTTAGCTCTGTAACGCAGAGTGACTTTTATTTGCTTGGCTAGCTTAATTTGTCTTCTGACAGTTTCCAATGTACCTTTTTTCTCCTTTGTTTTTTCCTCTGTTCCCATGTCCATCTGTATCTCTCCAACGTTTCCTTCTAGCTGCCCAGTCAGCAATTCCACCTGAAAGTGACTGAAACTACTGTTACTGTCCGTCCTTCCATTTGTCTTGGACAGGTGTAGTACGTTCATTTTCTTATTTTCTGCTTCTAGAGGCGTGTGACATCTAGAGATCTTAGCGCCGTTCTAGCCGTAGAGCCTATGCCCGTACCTTCAGCCACAGGAAGCCGGCAGCCTGTGGGCAGCAGCAGTGCTCTGCCACTCCTGTCCACGCTGCAGATCAGCAGCAGCACTGAACGTGAGGCATGATGGATGCCCGGTCTCCTCCAAAGAGGCTGCAGGGGTACAGGAGAGGCATTAGCACGGGTGGGGACAGGCCGCTAAGGGCCCCGGTGCCGCACCGCCGGACCTGGGGCTGTGCCTGCAGTTGGTGAGGTGGCGTCAGGGCAGGGGCCTGCGGGCTGCAAGCCGTGCCTCCTGACTGGGTTTTGACCTTAGCCAGCTGTCTGTAGCTCAAACGATCCCTGGGTGCATTTTGAAAATTAGCACGGGCCAGAAGTCATTCGAATCTTTGCCAGTTTCCAGTCAGCGTGCATGCAGCATAACTTCAGAGGGAGTTCAACAGCATGAGCACGGGCAGACTGCAGTAGCTGGCACTACCTGGATTGCTGCTAGAGATGTAGTTTGGCATGTTTGCACCATGCTTCATAATGCATCCCACCACATCTTATATACACATAATACCAAATCAGGCTTTCCAGAAAAGGGTTGAAAAGATCTCTTTTTAGAGACGAGGAATGCCCTAGCTCACGTGTAACCTTGCCCAAGGAAGATGGGGCAATACCTCACAACCAGTCACAAGAGAAAGGGATAGCAAAGAGGAAGGGAGGGTGAGGACAAGAGTCAGCATAACGAATTAGTCTAACAATTCCAAGCAAGAAGTCACGTGTTTCAGCACTTAGTATTTAAACTGGTGTCTAGATGCCTGTAGGCATTTATTTTTAACCTGAGGTTTAAAATCCTTGGGGTGCAGTTGTGAGCCTGTGGGATGTGGGTTTTGAGAAAGATGCATTAGGGGAGAGTGTGGGGAGCTTGATGGGGTGGAAGAAACGGTTGAAGGCATCAGCAAGGGAAATAGTCGGGAGATACATTCACTACTCCTAAGTGAGTATAATTTAAAATTCCAGATATCAGGGAAGTGTGTGAATAAAATAAAAGACGTCTTTGTTTTGGAGCCTAGCTACGGAGGATGCTTCTCTCTCGCTGTTGGCATGGAGGTGGTCTGGGGCTAATGCAGAGGGTTTGCAGGTACCGTGCTCTGCAGTCTCATCCTGGCAGCCAGCAAGTGCCTCGTGGTGCTGCTATCAGAACAGGCATGGAGACACAGGGCCTGTGGGCAAGATAGCTGTGGTTAATCCTGATGCAGCTTTAATGGTGTCTTCTAACCTACCTCTGCTGTGAAACGCTTGGTCTACCTTTAAACTGCTTCTCACTTCAGCTACTTTCATCTTTTCTGTAGCTTTTTCCTTTCTCAAGCAGTGCTTCTTCAGGTTATCTTGTGTGCTGCCTCTGGCGTAATATTCTCTCCCCAGTTCTTCCTCCTTCCAGTTCCCAATGGGTTTTCCAATACCATTATTACAGTCCAGGTGATGTCACGGGGTTGTTGGGTCCAACAGAGCGGCCTTGATACAAACCCTGTGCAAGGAAGGGGAACGGGGAACGAGATGGCCCCATCAGCAGCACCCAGCAGGCAGAGCAGGTCCAGAGTATTGCACTCCAGCTAAGGATTTGGATTTGTTCTGTCACCTTTCTCATCACGTTCAAATCCTTCATTTCTTCCTCAGTTCTTTGTTTTACTCCATTTTGCATATGCTTATTTTTTTCTAGACACAACAGACTGGCCGAGGCTGGGACCTTTGGTCCGTCCGGTCCCACGCCTGCAGGGTGCCCAGCACCGTGTCCAGTTGCATGTTGACGCTCACTACAGATGGAGACTCTCCAGCCTCTCTGGACAACCTGTGCCGGTGTTCTGCCACCCTCACATTACAAAAAGTGTTTCTTTTGTATTGACTGAGTTTTAAATTTTGAGCCCGGGGCCTCTGGGCCTGGCCCTGGGCACCGCTGAGCAGAGCCCGGCTCCGGCCTCTCCGCACCTCCCTGCGGGTACTGACGGCCATGGGGGAGCTCCCCCGGAGCCTCCTCTGCTCCAGGCCGAGCAGCCCCAGCTCTCGCAGCCTCTCCTCACAGCACGGGGGCTCCGGGCCCGGCAGCACCCTGGGGGCCCGGCCTGGGCTCTCCTCGCTGGGCCCAGCGCTCTCGGTGCTGGGGGCCCAGGACTGGTCCCAGCACTCCAGCACCAAGCAGAGGGGCAGGATCCCCCCCCCAGCCCTGCTGGCAGCTCTGTGATACTGATGCTTTCATTTTTGTTCAAGTCTTTGTTTTTCACACTTACACATGTTTGGTGATGTGTGGACAGACACATGGCAGACACTCTCCTCATTCAGACCTCTCTTCAGACTGACTGACCCTTTAGACTGGTCTTGCTGAGTCCTGTCTTCCCAGATTTTGATATTTTTTTTTTCCCCAAGCAACTTAGCAGCAGCATACATATTCAGACAGCTTTTATCACTGCTGTCTTTCTGAATCCACTTTGCTGGCTGTTCATTCCTCCCTTCCTGTATCTGCTTTAAATTCAAGTTTTACCAGATAATGTTTTTTTTTATCCCTGTATTCTCTGCCTTAATGATGAGCATCCAGCACGCGGCTGCCGTTGGACTGGTTCCCTGTTACGTTGCGCTGCATAAATGTGTGATTTTCATCTTAGATATAGGCCCCATCATCTTTCCTGCGTATGATAGCTGGAGGGTAGGGGTCTGAAGAAATTAAAAGGCTGTTTGCAGTTTTCAAGTAATGTGGTGGTTTCCCAATGACTTTAAATCTTTAAGACAGATGACATCACTGTCTGAACAGCGTGCTGTAGGTCAGTCAGAAATATGGCTTTGATTCAGAAATTACTGTGCTAAATTTCATTTCTGTTTTATGCAGAGAGTGCTGGTAATTATCCTTTTTGACCTTAACATCTATTTAAATCAATCATGGGGGAAAATAACAAGACAGACAACAAGAGATCTGTCTAGATTATGTGCTGGCAGCTCTTCCTGAAAGCTCTTTCCTTACTGAGTGGCCAGACGAGCAGCGTGCAATTTCGTAAGGATTTGCAAAGTTGTGAGCCATGGCATTAGAAACTTGCAGGGATTTCTTGCTGTAAATTGCAGGATTTTTAATAGATTGTCTATTTTACTTGGCTTTCCTGGTAGGTTTTCAGAAGAGAGATTAATTTAAGACACCAAAAGCACCATTTAAATACTTCATTAATTTATTGAGCTCCTTATAAAGCCGCAGAGCCAAGAGTTACCGCATAAAGCTTGACAAGCATCAGACTCTACATGGCTTGGAGGAATGATTAGTCATAGAAAGGGTCACACGTTTTTCTAATAACCTGAGAGCGGAGGATGTTCTCTGGCTCTTTTCTTCAGCCCGCCGGTGTTCCTCTCCTCTCCAGCCGTCCAGGAGCCAGCCAGCCCTGCAAGCCCCGCGCTGCTCAGGGCGCAGGTACGTGCCGCAGCCACCGCAAGGCACCCGGCCGAAACCGTTTACGCTGCTCAGAGCGGCTTCGTGCCCATTCCTCCGACCTCGTTCTTGCTTCCCACTTCATCTCGCTTCCCTTCCTGCCCCAGAAGGAGCACGTTAGCGTTATTTCTTGCTGCCTTTTGGCTACTGCTTTGCATGGTGTCGTCTGTTGTGTATGGTGGCTGTCGCTGTATGGAAAGTGTGAGAAACATGCTGCAAGATTACATTTCCGTGCTACGTTAAAGAATTCAGTCACAGCTTGTGGCTAACTTGGGGATGAATAGGTGTTATTTTATCCTGAATACCATCTCCTGAAAACTAAAGGATTCTATGCTTATAGCATAATTTGGGGTTTCTGCTTCCAGACTTGGGTTCACTTTTAAACAAAGTGGAACAAGACGAGCCCTTGGTGGTGTCTGGCTGCTGTCCAGCCAAGTTAAGGCCAGGTGTAATGCTGGGGGATGTCTAAAAATTCTCTTGGACGCTGTAGATACGAATCAAAGGGTAGGATAAATAGAAAGCTGCTTTGTAAAGGAGTTTTTTCGACAGTGAACTTTCCCAGACTTCAGGCTTTAAAGAAACTCTGAGAGGGACACAACCGTGGCTGTGCTGGCGGCAGAGCTGCCCTGAGTGCTTCTCTGCACCGGCCGCGGCCGTGCCCGTGGTTGTACCAGCACCGCTGGCCACGACGTTCCCCGTGCAGTCCAGGAGCTGATCCGAGATTATTCACTGAAAAAAGGGGGAAAAAGGGGTGGGTGGTGTGGTGGTGTCAAGAGGTGGCATTGCTGCTTCTCTGTGCTTGGGCTGCGTAAGTATTTTTGCTGAAATATGTGTCTGAAGATAGAAGGAATACCTTCAGGTTCCTGAATATGTTATAAAACAATCATTCCGTACTCACGTAGACAGGGGATAAAAATAGTTGACACGTCTATGTTGAGAACAGATCGTGTCAAAGAATGGAAATTGGATGGTACCGGGTGGGTGGGTGGCCTCAGGAAGGAGGGGGAAGCATTAATTTAAAATGCATTGACTCATAAAGCTTTTGACACTCTCCCATATGGTATTTTCATAAATAAACTAGTTAAATGTGGACTGGTTGAAACTACTGTTAAGTGGGTGAAACAGCAGCTGAAAAATCACAGTCGGAGAAAGAAAATATCAATATTTTCCTACCAAAGAGGGAGCACGTGTCAGGTAGGATCCCACAGGGGTCTGTGCCGAGTTCAGCCTTACTCAGTTTATTTCTTGACAGCTTGCATGATGAAATAGGGAACACGTGTACATAAATTCTGTACCGACGCTATGGAAATTCTTCAGAGGGCAAGCTTCTAAGAACGGTCCTGTAAATCAGTAAGATGAAATGAGTAAAGACGGCTTCAAGCGACAGAAAATAAAATAAAAAGCATGAATAAGAAGCAGAGAATGGCAGACTAGACAAGGCCTATTGTTGAACAGTATCTGGGGAATTATAATGGATTAGAAGCTGAATGCCAATGAACAAAATTACCGCAAAAAGAGCGAATAGCGTGGCTGGGGGTTGCTGTAAAGGGAGAGCCGTATCCAGCACACCTGAGACAATTACTCGGTCGGCGCTTGGGTAGCAGGGCCTTGTCACCCGATGTGCTTTAGGGCAGGGTGTACTAAGGAGGCTGCGGACACCCTGCAAGTCCCACGGTGACCGACAGCACCGATGTGACCTTTGGGGGTGGCTGGAGCAGTGTCTGCTGTGGCAGGGCGCCGGGGGCAGGCCTGGGGGGCGAGGGGCTGGCGGGAGGCCTGTGCCCGCCTGGGGAGGGCAGAGGCACCAGGCCTGGTTCTCAGCAGGGGAGATTCCGGGTCAGGGGTGGAAGCTGCAGGCCCAGAGATGTGTTAAGTTCTGCTGAAACGTTTAGAGCAGGTTACGCAGGACAGCAGCACCCTTTAGGAACAGTTTGGGCAAGCGTCTGCTATCTCCTCCATTTGATATCCCCGTTGAGGAGTGGGGTGGCCTGGATGCCCCCGGCTGTCCTTCCCATTTGACAGATGTAAAATTAATTGCCAAGCTGCAGAGCCATTTTGATTTTATTCAGCGTAGGCAGTGCCTCGGTGTTTTGTGTGGAACAGCTTCACCACAAGACCAAACGTCCACCTTGTGTTCGTTAGCAAGGGAACCCCAGGATCCCAGAGCACTTTGGGCTGGCACATCTCCCCCAATGCCACCCCCTGCCATGGGCACGACCCCTGCCCCCAGCCCCATCCAGCCTGGCCCTGTAGGGCTGGAAACCTTCTCAGGACATGGGAGATGTGACACCAGGTCCCTGCTGGCAGAAGAGGAACTTCACACTGTGGCTGCCATGGTGTGGGCGAGTTGCAGGCCCCGTCCCTGGGAAGGGCAGGGGTGTAATGCTGTTCTGGGCACTGCCATTGCCAGCTCTGTGGTTATCTTGTTGCTTCTGTAGCTTTTACCATTCCTGCATGACAGTAAAACATTTTGCAAACTGAGGGACGGAGCCACACTGGGATGAGCAGAGCCACGATGCTGCTTGCTGTCAACCAAAGCAGCAAAATGCCTCGGGTCCTGCGCTTGTAGCACAGCGCTAGTTCATCGGGGTACCTAGCGCCTTCCAAAGGACTTGGTGGCCTTCGTAGTGCTAGGCTGATGGCTGGATTTGATGATCTTAAGGGTCTTTTCCAACCTAAATGATTCTCTGATTCTGTGACTTAAACTTCAAAACACCAGAAATGTAGAGGCTGAGGATTATGTGCGCTTAATCCCACTTGAGTGGGATGGAGGAGCCCAGGGGCATACCTAGTAATGGTGCACCTTACCGAGGCCAGCACGAAAGCACACGTGCCTGTATCTTAAAAATGGACATGTCCGTGATGTCCTGTCAGTAGCTCTGCCATGTGTTACTGACGCTTGCTGCTCTCTGCACTGCTGCCCAGCTGTAAATCACCGCGCTGCAGCTGCTTTGGATGAGCACTAATTGCTTTGCAGACGTTCCAGAGGTGATATACTGATGAAGTTTGCAAAGAATTAAGCTTGCCTGTAGTTATCGCAGGCTTTCCCAGAGGATCTGAATTCAGGAAAAGGAAAGCCCTTTAGAAACAAGTGCTGAAGATGTGAGTCAGCATAACCTAAATTCTGCTTTCCTCGAATAATCAGCCACCGTTTCCGTGATGTCTCTGCCCTAGGGGACGAGTGCAGGCCGCCCTCTGCAAGTAGGGCAGCACATTGAGCCACAGGGGTGCTAGGACAGTGGATACAGGTATAACGCTTTTGGCTGAACCACAGGTCTGTTTGGGAGTTTTGCAGAGCAGGATTATCTGCACTAGATTTATATTTTAATACTTTTGCTCTATGAAAGCAACCTGCATACCTAGAAAACTTTTACGATACCTGTTGCAACTCACAGGGTGCCATTAAGCCCCTACTCTGTCTCCTGCCCACTGCACTTAGATATTCATAGAACCATAGAATGGTTTGGGCTGGCAGGGCCCTCAGAGGCCCCCTGGTGCCACCCCCTGCCATGGGCACGACCCCTGCCCCCTGCCCGCTGCCCCCAGCCCCATCCAGCCTGGCCTTGGGCACTGCCAGGGCTGGGGCACCCACAGCTCCTGGGGGCAGCCTGCGCCAGGGCCTCACCACCCTCACAGGGAAGGATTTCCTCCTAACATCTAATCTGAATCGTCTTGCTTTTAATTTATAACCATTTCTCCTTGTTCAGTCTCTGCCTGTGTAAAAAGTCATAGAATCACAGAATGGCTTGGGATGGAAGGGAGCTCAAAGTCCCCCCAGTTCCTACCCCCTGCCACCCACCAGATCAGGTTGCTCAGGGCCTCATCCAGCTTGGCCTTGGACACCTCCAGGGATGGGGCACCCACAGCTTCTCTGGGAGACCTGTGCCAGTGCCTCACCGCCCTCTGAGGGAAGAATTTCCTCCTAACCTCTCATCTAAATCTCCTCTCTTGTAGTTTAAAACCATTCCCCCTTGTCCTATCGTTATCTCACTGAGCAAAAAAGTTGCTCTCCATCTATTTTATAAGCCCCCTTCAAGTGCTGAAAAGCCACAATAAGGTCACCCTGACTTTCTGTGCAGTCACTCCATCACAGAAATACTGACTGGTATATACGATTATATATATAATACAAACTGGTCAGGCACAATTTGCCCCCGGTGAAGCCATGGTGGTTGTCCCACATCACCTCCTGGTCTTGCATGTGCATTAACATTGCTTCCAGGAGGATCTGTTCCATGACCTTCCCCGGCACAGAGGTGAGGCTCACCTGCAGTTCCCTGCATCTTCCTCTCAACCCTTTTTAAAAGTGGGAGTGATGTTTCCTTTTTTCCAGTCACCAGGGACTTCACCTGACTGCCAGGACTTTTCAGATGGGCTAGGGAGAGGTTCGGCAACTCCATCAGCCAGTTCCCTCGGGACCCTGGGAGGCATGGCATCGGGCCCCGTAGACTTGTACTCGTTCAGCTTCATCAGGTGGTCTCCAACCTGCTCTTTGCTTACAGCGGGAGGGACTCGGCTCCCCCAGCCCTCATCTTCAGCTTCAGGGCAACAGAGACACGTGAGGCCTGACTGGCAGCGAAGGCTGAGGCAAAGAAGCTGTTGAGTACCTCAGCCTTCTCCATGTCTCTCGTTACCAGTTCTCTCCTCTGCCATTTATCAGCAGGGGGTACGCTCTCCTTGGCCTTTCTTTGCTGGCCAATGTACCTAGAGAATCCCTTCTTTTGTGTGTGTGTGTGTCCCTTGCCAAGCTCATTCCATCCATGCCTTGGCTTTCCTGCTCCCACCCCTGCACACCCCAACATCCCTGTGCTCGTCCCAGGCCATAGGGACACCTCCTGCAAACACAGTGCTGAGTTCTCCCCAGGTACCCCTCCTCCTCTGGTGATGTGTTCGTCAGGGCAGTGGGCTTCCTCCCTGAGGATCCTCTTCCTCCCGATCTTCTCTAATTAAAACTCTGCTTTGAGCTGTGTCTTTACTCTTGGGGCGAAGTCTGTCTCTTTTCCATCGTTCCATGCAGCTGCCCTTAACAAGGTGAAGCAGCCCGCGTGTGTGTGTGGTTCCTGGTGTAATATGGTAATGTGGTCCTGGGAGGAGGCAGAGAGAAGGCTGCCAGCGTGGACCTTGTCTGGCATTCCGTGATTTTCTGAGGTTTGGAGGCTGCTGAGCAATGCTCTGCAGGGGGATGGAGTACCACCAGCAAGCTTCCTTGTGTTCAGAAATGTGAGTGAAAAATCAGACAAGTGAACAGTGCTCAGACTCATGTTAATTTAACTCTTTTTTTTTTCCTTTCAAAACCAGGAATGCTAATCATCATTATAATAGCCATCACCAAGCCAGAGCCATTTTGAACTTAGAGTGTGGTCATTTCTGCTGGGCTTTTCCTTTTCACAAGAGTGTGTGCGAGATGAGTTGTAATGAAAGAGGTCTCGGAATCCTAATTCTTGTGGTTGCAGCTACGCGCCAGCTCGAATGCTTATCTAAAATAAAGCTTTTCAGTACTTGCCAGTAGTCAGCCTTCACAGAGCGTAGATTGCTTAAAATTCTTCAGTGCAGCGGTTAATGTTAAGTCCCTTTCTTATTACAAACCCATTATTACAAAGGTTGCTCCTTGCCCAGAGGGTTTGATGTGGGTAATTCTGCTTTGCCTCCCTTTCATAAGGTCTTACTCTGCTTCTGGCAGGCTTCTCTGACATGTTGCTGCACATAACAGAGAATAAAAGAGTTTGTGTGTCTGAAAAATGTGAGTTCTGCTTTCATAGTACCTGTATATTGATGCTGAAAGCAATAAATGCCGTATTTGTAAAAGCTGCTGAAACAAATAGTTCCTGGACATGTGTGGAGGAGGAATTAACTGCAGCTTTAAGTTGAAAGAGCAGCTTGAATACCTGACATAGACGTGAAAAATGGATCTTCTGGTATTTCAGGAAGAAATACGAATTATGTTAAAATAAGGACACGTTCACGAATGACTTCCAGGTAACAACCCGATCCTGTATCTGCGTGGGGCTTCTCCCCTCCTGCTGCAGAGCGGTGCTTTCTGCACGCGTGCACCATTTCACGTGGCAGGACATCGTACTGGGCTCTGCAGGCAAAACTTGACGTGGATGGGGAAGAGCACGGCAGAGCTGCTGTATCGCTCGTTGGGTTTGTGAACAAATCGTTGCTGCCTCTGCGTGCAATGCCTGGGATTAAAAGAAAACCATTTTGCTGTATTCTGCCAGGGTTTTTGAGATGCTGCTAACAAAAGCGTGGTAGAAACCAGCGTGTATTAATTGGACCATACAGACAGCTAATAACTGATGTGGGGTTACGTCTGACAAATATTTCTTGCACTCAGCCTCTATTCATAAAAATACCCCAAAGTGAAACAGCTTTATTCTTATGAGTGCCCAAACCAAACAACAATGCTGTGTCAGTTAAGGAATCCCTGCTAGGCAGTAGTGCTGTTGATACAAACCACGAATTATTTTCTTTGGTATCACTTTCCTCGTATTGCTCTTTGGTGGCCTGTTTCAGGAGAGAAAGAGAAGAAACCGGGTGCTTCCACTTCTAGTTTTAGGCACAGCAATAAAACTGCAACCCTCGTGGTTTGGCCTAGGTTCGGAGCTGTGTGACAGCAGAAAGGCAGCGGTAAGTTCTGCTGGGATCGGAGGCGGCAGGAGGTCAGCCCAGCCTCGGTGGCCGTGGCTGTGCTTAGTCTGTGCCAGAAGCGGCTTGCTGAAGACCACGGATGCTGGTAGAAGTGTCCCTGCTGCCATCAGGGGCTGCCCGGTGCCTCAGGTCGGTCGGGCCCCGGTGGTTCAGCTTTCCCAAACCTGCAGCAGGCTCAGGGAAGTGCCACGTGTATTTGTTGCACGTTTAGGTACCCAGATGTTCTCCTAATCCCTGTTTTAACCTTTAGCTTCAGAAGCCGTTTTGTTCGTGTGAACCTGCTGAAACATATTTACATTTTTAATTGCTCACCTATTTGTTTTAATTTTTAACCGTTTGTTTCGTTATCATTCATTAGTCACTTGCTTTGTATTTGCATACGTGTGTTTAATTTTCGTGTTCGTGTATTTACGTTCTGTTTGCTCTCTTTTTGCCTTCACCACTACCAGGTCACAGTGCAACCCGGAGGCTGCCAGCCGATTAGCTGATGAGCATGCACTGATTGCAACCTATGTGACCCGGCTGCAGAGCGGTGCACGGTCAGTGTTAGGAAGGTGCTCCTGGAGCAGGGGGGGTGCAGTAACGCTGTTTCCTCTGGGAGCTGCTTTCCAAAGGTGTTTGGCCCCACAAACAGAGGGAGATGCACTCATGTTCTCTGGAATCTTCTGGAACCACACAAGTACATGTGCCCGCATGCACGCGCATGCAGAGGGGAAGACACCACTGGGAAGCGGTCGCTGTGCCCAGTCCCACCCCGCTGCATTCGCTGTGCCAAGAGCCCTGTGCACAACCTGGTTAACGTCGTCCCAGGTGGGTAAGGTGAATGTTCATTCCGGACCATTCTGGAATCTCGTTTTTCACCCATAGGAAACTAATTTCCACCTTAAGTTCCTTCACAGCCAGCTCAAAACTCTTAGTTTTTTGTGCCCACGTAGTTCTGCAACTCAATTCGTCCCTCCTCCTCCTCGCTGGTTTTACCTCGCCGCCTCAGCTGCAGTTACAGGCACGTGTCCCACCCCGCCACTGGCTCTGCTTACCTGAGCTAACCGGGCAAGCTTTCAGTCCCATCAATGTGACCTGCATAATATGGCAGTCTATTTTGTGCCTTTCCAAAGAATGCTAATGCTTTGAAAAAAGTTATTTCTTTTCTCTCAGCTTTAGTATTTGTGCACATTTATATTTCATGTCTGTGTAAAGAACTCTTACCCTAAAGCCCCAAAATGTAGCTCTCCCGTTTCATCACAGGACATAGCCGGGGGCTTTTCCGTATTCCAGTTCTGGACCTAATTAAATTACACCTTTACAGAGCCAGAGGTTTAGTGATCTGGGGGCTATATGTAAAGGCCTTGCTCTGCTCACCTTGTCATCCTCTGGACAACGTTTTTAGAGCCGTATTTCCTCACTCCATCATGTAGAAATTTGTATTCTACTGCCATTTGGATGAAGTGCTTGCTGGCTTTCCAGATCTCTGGAGAAAGTCAGATTTTTTTCTTGACAGTGAGTCACTGTTGTCTGCTGTCACCAGCCATGTACTGAAAGTCCATAATATTGTTCACAAGACAACAGACCCAAGGAATTTTGGACTCCCACCTTCATCCAATTACTGTAACCATCAGATTTTGAGCTACCAAGAAGTTTCTGCATTTAGCAGAGTACAGAACAGAGTGAAATACTGGGTGTAGCCCAGAGTGGCCGTGTTGCAACCAGCCGGCATAGAGGCTTTCAGTCATTTAGGTCTTTGAATTAAAAAAATTCACTTGTTACCGGAGTAACAGTATGCGCCTTGAAGGAGCCAAACATAAAGAAAATAGCTTTAATCCTGCTCTCTTTGTGGATGGGAGTGTCTTCCAAGTCAGTACGGAGAATGCCTCTCCACATTCCCGGTGAAATCTGTACTCCCTTGTCACTGCTTTTGATCTTTTTTTTTTATTTTTTTTTTTAGGGGAGGGGGGGAGGCAAAAAAAATCTCGTATGAAAGAAAGAATTTCTGCTTTTGGCAGGCTGTGTGGAGCTTCTCGGGGCACCCCAGCCAGCCATTGCAGACCGTCCCCATTTCTGACCGGGGGGACACCAGTAGGTCCCTGTAGTTGCTGTAGCACCCGTCAGTGGCCTCTCCTGTGCCCTCCTGTCTGCAGCGGCTCTGGGCTGCTCTTCTGGCCCCGCTGCTGTTCTTATATTCATCACAGGCCCTCTCCTGCCAGGTCCTTGGGACCAGAAGAGACCACCAGAGCACCTCAGGTGTTTCACACCATTACGCCGGTGCAGAGCCTAACAGCTTGTCTCTAAAGATGTGGCTTTCAGAGACCCTGTGCTGGAGAAGCTGCTCCTCACACTGCCAATCTGTCCCAGTGACCAATTATGCTCAAAAAGGAGCCCTACTGCAAATTTGTACTTACTTTTCTTCCACTCACAGTCACTGATATTGTTCATACTTATTTTTGCTCTGTATCATCAAGTATCTTTTCACGTCCTTCAGCCAGCCTTTGAGAGCCTTTAAGCCACGGCCAGCTCCATCCCTGAGATTTTTCATCGTATTAAGAATCATTTAATTCACTGATGTCCTCCAACCAAGAAGTCCATCCAAGCTACGTAAGGCTTATAGTAAACAGAGCTCGGTGGATTT
This sequence comes from Heteronetta atricapilla, assembly GCA_011075105.1. Lineage (NCBI taxonomy): Eukaryota > Metazoa > Chordata > Aves > Anseriformes > Anatidae > Heteronetta > Heteronetta atricapilla. The sequence goes on from CM021733.1 coordinate 118,770,166, forward strand.
CATTTATTTTACAATAATACATATTTTTTTTTCTACTGACTGTACTATTATGGTAGCAGGCCAAATTGGCTAAGTGCTTTTCAAAGAATTAACAGCAAACCCCACCCTAAAGGATGTGCCACGGGCAAAGGCAGCTGCGGAGTGCAGCGAGTTGTGCAGCACACGGCTAGAAGGCTGACACAGCTGACGAGCTTTATGTTATTACTTGAACCGTTGCTTGTTACAGATTTTTAATCTGGGCATTCATAACACGCGTTCCCCATCATTCAGCATGCCTGCCCCTTTCCTTGAGCCGCGTGGGGCCTCCGTGCCAGCTCTGCTTTTCACCCGAAAAGCCTTAAGTGGCCCTCCTGGGAGTGTCGTTATTTTTATGTGCTCTGCATTTCCTGCAGAATGGCTGCCCACCAGATTTCTGTGTTTTACTTCTGGTCGGTTGCTACAGGTGGACAGATGGCTGGCTGGCTGCTAGGCTGCTTTGTTTCGGTTTCCTTTAAAATCCTGACTCTGAAACCACAGTTGTCTGCAACGCTGCTGGCTTTAAAGCAGAGCGAAAAGAGAAAATGACTTTCCTTGAAGCTGTTCTGTCCCCAAGACGCTTACTCTTGAGTCACCATTAGAATCCTAGAATCACAGAAAACCCCTTTGGGGTCACCACGTCCAACCACCAGCCTGACCTGCCGAGTCCCATCACCAAGCCGTGTCCCTCAGAGCCACGTCCACACGTCTCTTAAAGGCCTCCCGTTCTTAAAGGCAGCCCGTTCCAACACCTCACCGCCCTCTCCATGAAGAAATTCTTCCTAATATTCCATCTAAACCTCCCCTGGCACAATTTGAGACCGGTTCCTCACGTCCTGGTTGGCACCTGGGACATTCGGGCCTTCAATTCAGTGCTGGAAGAGTAAGCCAAGCCTTCTGTTTGCTGCCCTCTGCCCCTTCTCTGCATCCTGAATTCCGAAGCAGTTTTGCAAGGAGCTGAAGATCTCCTGTGAAGGAGATGTGATGTCTGACCATCTCCTGCACCCTTTACCAGTCCCCCAGCCAGCAGTTGGGCTGTCCGAGCTTCTTCCTGTGTTAGTATTTGACAGCAGGGCACCGCCATCTCGGCTTTCCCTTTGCAGGCTACATCTGCCCCGAGTGGATTTTTATTTTCCCTGGGTATGGCTTCACGTGAGCCTTAAGCCCACAGAAGTGCAGGCTTCTGAGTGTCCCCTGCCCCAGTCCTCCTGCCGGTGCCCCTGCTCTCACCTTCGGGTTAACCCCGGCATTTATGCATCCACCTGCCCAGCCGGAGCAGGGGATGGCCCTGGCAGAACAGAGCTGCTTTGCCCTGCCAAACCCCCTTCACCCTCCCCGATGCCCCAGGGGTTCCCCCCGTGGCCCCTTTGCTCTGTGTCCAGCCGCGCTTGTCCCGAGGCTGCAGCACACCAGAAGCCCCAGCCCCTCCGTCCCTGTCACCGCGTGTCAGGTACTGCCTGGCTCAAAGGGAGAAGTGGGAGACCTCACGGTTTGACTGATCAGTGCTCTATAAGTAGCACAGAAATTGTCAAAATAGACCAGACAGTATTTTTAGGACAGGGAAATCGATAGCATTACCTTTCTAAAACTGCCGCCTGGCAAATCTCCAATCTCTCTCATGTCCCCACCTCCCTTCTGAGCTCTGGGCTGCAGCCAGGGTTACCCCTGTTTTCTCCCTTTCCTGTCCCCCTGAGAACCACAAGAAAGGGAGTTTTCCTTCACAGAGCAATGTAAAGGATCCCAACGTGTTTTTCGGGTTGTTTTTACTGCCCCGTTAGTCCCCCAGCGAGGCGCGTTGCAGGGGTGCCTCCAGCCTCCCGCTTGAAACCTGTGCTGTGTGTCAGTGAGCACGCAGGAGGTCCGGGAGGTCTTCCTGGATTCCACTTCCCCTCTGGACAGAAAAGATTTCTAAAAGCAATATATATGTATATATAGAAAGGTAGATATATATTAAATGACAGCTTTTCCTTGAGAAAGTAAGAAATATTGTCAGTAACTACTGTCTAACGTCACTCGGGTGAGAAGAGGCAGTAGGTCCAGGAACTGAGAGAGGTATTAGGAGATGGCAGGTCATGGGAAGGTGAACGGGGTGGAGTGGTCTGTATTCCTGTAACAGCAGAAAAACTTGAGCAGACGAAATCACAGAGGTGATCTGACCCCAACCAGCATCAAATGCAGCAAGTGGGGTGGGAAAAATGGTTCTCCTTCAACAACAACAAAACAGAAAAGGAGTTCGCCTGAGGTGAGAAGATCACCAAGCCTGGCGTAAAGACTCCATTTTTGTTCTTTCATTTCTCTTTTCCCACTGTTTTAGCTCACCTTTCACCAGTTCCCTCCTTTGCACTGTTTGGTGCTTGCTGAGAGCCGAGTGCCCTCACACCACCCCCGCAGCCCAAGCACGGAGGCATAGTGCTGTGATTTGTGATAATCCCCACCCCATCCCTGTAAATCGTGGCAGTACGTCTGTCACATTCGGTGCATTGCTCCTGTGCCATCTCAAACGCAGGCCGACTTTCAGTCTCGGAAGAGCTCAATTTGTTAAATTCAGCTTTACAAAGGTACACCTATGTTTTTATATAAACATCATTTATACAACATAGGGTTGGTTCTTTGAAAAATGGCCGCATAAATCTGTGAAATTAAGCTTAAAGAAATGTAAATTATCTCGTAAAGTGGTAATGGGGACTGAAAGTAGCTCTTACTGTGTTTTAGATGTGTATCTCTTTTTCTCCTCTGTTTTTTGCGGTGTGATTCTGATCCCAAATTTCATTGCAAATGCGTACAGGTACAGCAGCGCGTAATTTAAGGCTGCCTACGAGGTATTTATGAATCCCACATGAAACATCAAGGGTAGCATTCGGAAGGCTGTGATCATGAAACACATTGCTCGTTTCCACGTTAATGTTGATTTTTCAGCTAATGATGTTTTGGTTTATATAACTAATTCACTGGCTCCCTATTAAAGGGAGACGGTGATGGAAATCTTTTGTGCAGCAGTAAGACAACAAGCAACTACCGAATAGTTCAGTCGGACGTTGTCTCAGGAAGCTGCTTGTTCCCGTGGCTCCCCACTGGTGTTTGTTGGAGGCAAAGCCACTGAGCAACAGAACTGCATTGCTGGTGGATCTTAACATGGGCTGGATTCAGTTCCTGCAGCTTGAAAGATGTCGTTTGTCCCCTGTGTTCGTAGTGAAAAGGCAGTTATTTCTGAGTGCTAGAGACTGGGTCAGTGCTCCCGGCACTAACTGGGTTCCAGACCGATCACATCCTGCACACACAGGCGGGATGATTCCCACGTTAGCTGTGAGGAAGGCCTGGGTGCTGCTGCCCACCTCCTGATCTTGGGGACCTGGCACCTCTTGTCTCTACCCCCCTTGTCCTTTTTCAGTATTCGTGTCCGTTCTGTCACTTGATGGTGCTGTCAGGGTTGGTTATGGGAAATGTTTTCAGCATCCCCTTCAGCACCATTTCCAAGCTGTCTGCGTGGGGCGATGCAGGGCAGCTGCAGTTGTTCCATCCTCTGCTAGCTGAGCTGTGAAGGACCAGTCTCAGATCACCACGTTTTGCATGGCTGGGTTTTGTCAGGCTGCGTTTTAGTTCGTGTTGTTCAGTGACAGAGGATGTTCTGCTTGGGCCAGGACACATCCCTGCCTTCCTCCTCCCGCAGACCGTTCTGCTCGGACACTTGTCACCCCAGGTCCCCCGAGGACGAAGCTTTGCTCCTTCTTCAGCCATACAGGCACGCTTTTCACCCAGAGTAAGCCGAAGGGGTTTTCAGAGGACCTCCTCAGAGACAAACTGATTTTTTTTCCTACTTACACGTATTTATGAGTTGTTGAAAACTGATTATATGAGTTTATTAATTATTAAAGATTCATTATTTTAGTCGTTTAAAAGCAGAGTGTACTTCCTGGAGGAAATGCTGCGAGACGTCAGGTCTCGAGAGCAGCTTTGGAAGAGGAATGGAAAAGGGAATGAGCTGGGTCACTTCCAGCACGGCTCGTTTTTCGGGTGGCTGTGGACAGTGATACCCCGTTCCTCTGTCACCCCGGCACGGGTGCTGACGGCTGTTGTGGCTTCTCCCCGCAGCGCCCTGGACAGCCCCGGCAGGCTGGACGAGGAGCACCGGCTGATTGCCAGATACGCCGCCCGGCTGGCTGCGGAGGCTGGGAATGCAGTAAGTAAATGAACCGGCTCCAGTTTTTGTTATTCATCTGTTTTCACTGCATATGGAATATGTGGAAGGTGTTTTTTCGGAGGTTAATTAGTAGCTTGAAGTTAGCAGGCTCCCTGAAATTGTCATCTTTTCTGTACGCACCTGATGCCAAGAGCAGCACGCCTGCCTCGTTCTCCTCAGCCAGCACAAAACTGCTTTCTCAGACGGCTGGGGAAGAGGAAATGACAGTACAAATGATGAGAAACGAGGTCAGGGGAGACGAGAGAACAAGCAGATCAGTCCTACTTAGTCTAGAGAAGAGGTGAATAAGTAGATACCTGAGGAACACAAATCACGGAACAAATGTTACGGAATATATTTATTCCAGAGAGAAGGAGCCTGAAAGGCAGAAAGGGAGGTTGCAATCGCTTACTATAGAACAAATTAGAACAAACACCCAACCAGCTTTAAATTGGTAAAAAATAAATACCGCTTTAACAGAAACTTGCCACAGAGCATCATGGCAATTAAGAGCTTACTGCAATTTATTAGAACAGTTGCAGTCGCAATGGAAGGGGAGGAATCTGTCTTCGTGTTGCTTTATCCTCACAAAAGCAGCGCAGTGACGACAGGGTCGTTCCTCCGCCTGTGCGGAGCAGCAGTGGAGACCCCTCACACTGCAGCTGCCCTTGTACATGGCCACGGCGTGTGCTGCTTAATGTGGGTTCCAGCACCTGGCTGCTCTGCTCTGCCTGCCGGAGGCGCGTGGCGTTAGCCCTGCTGTGACAGCTGTGAGCACAATGCACCAAACGCTCCCTCGCTGCTGCTCCAGGCAGTGGCTGTGGCAAAACGTGCTGTTATCCGGGTAGCGAGTCACGTACAGGCTGCGCCTTCAAAGCCCCCGGCAGCAGGAATGACCCCTCTCAACCGCCTTGCCGCTACGGCAGAATCTGTGCTTCCTGCCACCCATTAGTGTCACGAGAGGAGTATGTTAACATCAGTGTCTTCATTCGTCTTTTCACTACATCTTGCTGCATAAATGCTTTCAAGTCCTTTCCAGCAAGGTCAGCTCATGCCGTCTCCTAATTTTCTTCAGCGTGCGATCAGCCAGTGATCTGGCGTCGTGGTACAGATGGGACCAGACATTTTCCCTTCAATTAAAAAAGAATTGCACTTTTAGAATGTTTTTAACTATCAATTCACAGTATCTCAACCAAACAGTATATTTGCATTTCTGAAGTCATTGAGTTCACTAAAGCTATGTTCATGTTGAATATTAAAGCAAGACAGTGTAGATTATCTGGTTTAGATGAAAAAAAGAGGATTTTACGTAGTCTTCACGTAAAGCTATTGAGATAGTAAGTGCTGAATCAGTCTCGATCTGGCAGATGGTGGAAGAATTCTTACTCATGACTTGACTTTTTCCAGTAACAAAAACTGATGTGTCACAATATGGGTTCTGAAAGATCCTAATCATTTTAAAAGCTGTAAATCACCTCAAATTGTTTGTGTGTACTTAGTGGTTCTGAAGGCGGTCAAAAATGAAGCAACTTCTTTGGATGTAAAGGAAGCAGCTTTTAGTGCTTATTAAGACTTTTCAAAGTCCTTTGACAAAGCATTGCTCTCTTCTCATCCAGGTAAGTTACCTTGTAGGGAGGCATCAGGGACAGAAGTGTGGTGGAGAAGGAAGGACCTGAGAGTAACGGCGTGCTTCCGTCGTGTCCAAAGCTCAATAGCATGGAACCTAAGGTTATGCACTAGATCCAGTGTTTATTCACAGTCAAAAAATAGCAGCCAAAATAGACACACTTCTCATATTCTGAAGGAATCAGAGTTTTAGGCACTCTTCCAAATGCTCTTCTTCGTGGCAGCTTCTAATTACTACTTGCCAACAGGAGATCACCCTTCCTTAGCCAGCCACTGTGTGACTGGTGTCCAAGTTGGCCATCGCAGCTCGGGGACTCCTTGGACATGCCACAGCTGCAGGGCTCACTTGGGAGGGTTAATTGCTTGTGCGATGTGGAATATCTGAGATTTGCCAGCCACACTCCTTTTTTTGTAATACTCTTCTTATAATGTCAAACAATGAGAGGAGCAATTCAGAGACTGGGAAATTCAAAAGCAAAAAATACAGGGAATTGTTTTTATCTACCTGTATGGAACTGAAATGTGGACGATCAAATGACATCCCCTATATAACAGCCATCTCAGAGACCCAGCAAAAGAAAGATAATCATGGAGTACATGGCAGCCAGCTTTACAGGAACGGTGCAGCAAGACACGCAGGCAGGGGAACGATATTGTACCTAAAGGAAATACACAGTGCAACAATATAAAAATATCACAGAAAAAGAGAACTGCAGAATCCTTGTCAGTTGAAATTCCAAATTTTTAATAATAGAGAAGAAATACCGCCCCCTGATTAGATGATGGTAGTGATCAAGAAATGTTAAGTGAGAAAAGACAAGCTGCAAAATTTGGGACAGGTAAGTAGCAGTGGGAGATTTCAGCTACCCACACAGAGACTAAGTCAGTGCCTTTTCAGAGGGGGATGCAAACACTCGTTTGAGTGCAATAAAGGATGTTTCCTTGAACACAAGTTTTACGGACCACAAAAAGAATCCTTCCTGAATGTAGTCCTGTGTGGTGCACCAGCATGACTTCACGTGGGGTTAGCTGTGCTGGCTGATCTGCACTAGTAACCATCACACAGCAGGAGGGAGCTTGCCAAATCCAGTATGCAGATACTCCGTTTCAAGAAAGGGAGCTACGTCAAAATGAAACAATTAGAAAAAAAATCCTAAAAGGATCAGTCAAAAAAAAGCCTATAAGCTGCCTGGAGACTGTTAACAATGCTGTATTAGAAGCCCAAGAAAGCTGTGTGTCAAAATTCAAAAAGAAAACAAACCATACAAAAAAACTGTTTTTATGGGTCAATAAGAAAACTAAGGAGGGTGTCCTAAGGAAAGGATGGCATTCAAGAAATGGAGAGCTTGCCTGAGTGAAAGGCACAAGAAAGCCCATAAACATGTCTGCTTAAATGCTAACAGGAAATTCAGAGACAGGAAGAGGATATAAAGAGCACTTCTCAAAGAATGCTGAAGTCTATAGTCAAAAGATTTTCAATACCACCAAAAGTAGGGTACTGACTAGGGCATCAGTAGGGCTCTCTGAAGACCAAGATGCTGAAGGTCAGTCAGGAGTGGTAAGACCAAAGCAAAGATGCCCAAGGGGTTGTTTGCACCAGTCCTTACTGCTGAAGGTAAACGTATGTTGTAGCACATGTAACATGTTCTTACGGCAGGTAAGTACAGCAGAGCAGTCAGGTGGCTTTGAAATAGCACGGCAACTATTAAAACAGGTTACACGGATGTCAGGACGTCATTGTGTGGCACTAACTCGAGTCCTTGACAGTGTGGAGGAATGAGCTGGCAACCATAAAATCTTCGAACCATTCAAGTTGCCAAAGACCTCCAAGATCATCAAGTCCAACTGCTAACCTAGCACCGCCAAGTCTCCCACTAAACCACGTCCCTGAGCACCACGTCGTCATGTCTTCTGAACGCCTTGGTGCCGTTCAACAGAGCCACGTGCCAGCCCTGCACCCGGAACAGGGTAATCCCTGCAGTGGCTGAGCGCCCGCGGCTGGAAGCGGCTTTGCAGAAGAGGACCTGGAAGCGCTGGTGGGCAGAAGGAGCCAGGAGTGTGCCCTTGCAGCACAGCAGTCAAACACGTGCAGGACTTTATTGGCAAGAGGGCAGCCAGGAGGGTAAGGGTCTCTGGCCAAGAATGACTTCTCCCCTCCATTCTGCACTGATGAGGCCCCATCAGAGCTACTGCGTCTGGTTCTGTGCTGCACAGTTTGACACGTGGACGTAGCGGAGCACACCCAGAGGCCAGTAGGATATTTAGTGGCTGTCCTACAAGATGTAGGAGGAGGTGCTGAGAGGGCTGGGGATGTTCAGCATGGAGAAGAGAAAGCAAAGGTGGATCTTACGGCCGTATGCTGATGAGCCAGACATAGCAGAGGTGCACAGCGAAAGGACGAGAAGCAACGGGCCTTAGTTACAAGAAGGAAATTCCAACTCTATATTAAGAAAACCGTTTCACCATGATGATGGTCAAATACTGGAAGAGGTTGTCCAGAGAGGAAGTGGAATGTCTGTCCTTGGAGACAGAGCTCAGCTGGAAGAGGTCTTGAGGAACCTGCTGTGAATTGGCCCTGCTGTGAGCAGTACAAGGAAACCTCCAGAGGCCCCTTCTCACCTATATTTTTCTATGAATCTAGACCTAAGTGAAAACAGAAGATGGGAACACGCTGCCATAAAGGAGCTATGGAGTATCTGAAGACTTTAAAACCAAGATAGACCAGTGTCTGTTGGGAATATTGGAGATATGCTGATGTGAACAAAATTATTTCTTGATGTCCTCTCCAGCCCTATAATATGCTCTTTTTTTTTTTTTTTTAACATGCTCTAACTGCTAGAAATTAAGAGGATTCCAGATGCAGAAGCTGTTCATACAACAGCCTAATGCAGAGTTGTTTATTCTTTTCTTTGAAGTGGCTGACAATGATCACTGCTGGAAATTGTACAGTGGACTTTGTGGGGATGGATCTGACTCGGTCCATCAGTTTCTGCATTTTCTCAAATTAGATAAAATGTTAAAACTGCCTTCTGCAGCTCGTTACTGTAATAAATGTCACTTGCAATATGAATACAAATACATTCTATTAACATTTTTAGGGGAAAAGCCTTTGCTTGAAGTCTTACTGGGCCAAAATAATTTTGAGCCGGATCTCGGAGTTAATTCTTGAAATCCAAGTCTGTTTCTTCTTAAAGAAGAAAAATGAATGGGGAGAGAGGAGAAGAAAGGAGAATGCATCATCTGTCACTGATACGTGTAATTTACTTAGTGGTGCAGTAGAGGCTCACGGCATGCAACCAGTGCGATTACGCACTGGTAGACAGCAGTTCAGTCTGCGTTCACTCAGAAGAAGCTTTGACTGGGTTACTCCTGTTTTCTTCAAAACAGTCTTCAGAGGACAGAATCCTTTTTTATTGAATTTAAGTTGCTGAGGGCTATGCTTGGCTTGCCAGTTTGGTCACAGCAGGGTGCTGTGGATTAAAATAAGTGTTGGCTGGCTACGCTAGACCAATTAGATGGAAAGCAAAAGAGGAAAGCAGAAGGTGACTGGATGAATAAAGTGAAGAAATTAAGAGAAAGAATGCCAAACTTCATCTAAGTCGCTGCTTCTAAGAGCAGAACTGTTTGTCTCCCTCTGCTGATCTGCTCAGGTGATCAGTCTGAGGTAAGAATAAATTTGGTATTTCTTATTGAGCTTTATCTTTTTGACAAAGGCAAGGGACTGACAATGACCTCTGGTGTCCCCAGCCCGCTCACCTACTCTCTCTTACAAAATCCCTTCTACATGCACATCAGGTCCCACCTCGATATTGCCATATTACTTGAATACAGTTAAACCTGCCAGTAAGATGACTTTTAAGAGGAAAGATAGTTAAATGAATATTAGGGGAGGAAAAGTGGACCTGAGGGAAAACACGAAGCTGTGTCAGGGTAGGTTCAGGCTGGATGTTCAGGAAAGTTTCTTCACCCAGAGGGTGGCCAGGCCCTGGAACAGGCTGCCCGGGGCAGTGGTCACAGCACCGAGCCTGCTGGAGTTTGAGGCGTTAGGACAACGCTCTCAGGTGCATGGTTTGATTTCAAGGGGACGTGCATGGAGCCAGCAGCTGGACCCGATGAGCCTTGTGAGTCCCTTCCAACTCGGGAAATTCTGTGCTTCTATGATTTTGTGATTCTAAGTGTATCTATGTACAGCTATATACACAAAGCAACCCTAGGCCCTCTGTTACTGATGTCCCTACCTCCCTCTCACCAAGCCGATGTCTCCTTCGTCTCCTCTCCCACCTCCCAGCACCTGCTCTGCCTCAGCTCTTGCTCACCCATTTTCTTTTAGCACATTCCCAGGTCCTCCTGGGGTTCTGCTGAGGTACCTGGGCGGGCTGATTCCTACAAGCAGAGGTCGGTGTCTGGGCCATGAGCCGAAGTGCCCGCTGCTTCCCACTGCCTGACGGCGAGAGCCCCGCCGCAGCCAGCGGCGCCCCGTGGCACTCGGCAGGAGCAGGGGGACACGGGGACACCGCGCTCCTGGCAGGGCTCTGCTGACCTGTGCAGCCCTGCTAAGAAAAGCATGAGCACCCAATAAATAGGAGAAAATACTCAATTATGGATGAGTGGGTAATTAGGTTGAGCTATGTGGATGAGTTACGATAATGAGGTTCTTGCACATATTGCTCTTTTTTGAAAACAGTATGCGGTTGCTCTTCTTCCCTCAGCATTAAGCAATACTAAAAGCCTATCATCATCTCATCTCATCTCATTAAATCTACTGTACCTACAACCTAAATAATATTTGTAATATTCTCTTCATCTAATTTTTCTTCTTTTAGGCATTAGGTAATATTTCATACATGTTTTTTTTTAAATAAAGAACAAGTAAATCAGATTTTCTGTTGTACATCTTTCCAGGATAAATCCACAGCCTCATTCTTGGATCTTCTTTTCTTCTGGGTACTGTAGTTACATGAACCATTTTTGTTATTTGTTTCTATTTCTGTCTTGATCATAAAGAACACTGCGACACGACAGCGATGGGCAGGTAATGCTGGTGCAGGCTTTCCGTGACACGCTGTAGTCCTTGCACCAAGGACCTGGGAAGCCGATGCCCACAGGAAGCAAGCCTTAGAGGTTTTTGACAGTTTCTTCTAAATCCAGGTGATGGAGGAGTGCATCTGCTTGCCAAACTGGCTTCTGAGGGCTTGATTAAAAAGTCTCATTAAATCCTCTGCCTTCACCCAAAAAGATGTACCGTAGCTGCGGTCTGAAGGCTCCTTGTGGCAAATACCAGTCCAGCTTGGCAGGCCAGCATGGTGCCCAAGTTTAATGCCCTATTCATAGGAAAACTTAAGTACAGGGCTAGAAGGTTGTACTGTTCCTATGTGACATTAAGGGTTTAAAGTAGATTTCACAGTCATCTTATAAATTTTACTGCTGGGAGAGGATGGGGCCTGCCATTTCGATGATCCTCAGAACTTTTAAGCATTCAGTGTTCATGCTGAGCACCAGGAAAGCAGAAAATGGTGATCATACTTTCAGCCATGTTGGAGAGTTGGCTTAGCTATGAAACTTTTTTCTTTTTTTAAAAAACATTTTACCTTATAAAATGTTAGTCTCCAGCTCAAAAAGACTGTGGCTTTAGTCTTGCTGCTGTATGACGTAGAACGGGAGACCTGTGTTACAATTCACTGTATCAAAAAGTCTTTTTCTTTTCACACTCTGCCATACTTCAGAGTGCTTTTACTCTGGATAAACTTTGTAGATTGTTTCTGCACAGATCTGTAACATTTGGGGGTTTGGTTATGCTGTATTAGGGCCTCAGGAACCCATGTTAGACAACTGTGGGTTGTGTCCAAGAGGGCCAAGAAAAGATCTCCACATTGCTTCCATGCCATAGCAGTAAGGATTATTCTCTTTCTGAGATGCTTACTCCTCACAGAGAAGGAAATCTACAAGAGGACAAAATAACTAAACTGTTCATTTTCTCATGCAAATGTTAAAAGTAGGGTTTGGGCTTTTGTTGCAGTAACTTTGAAGGCCTTACATCTCACACCGGTGCAGTGACATTGAGCGTAGAAAGGGGGATATGTCCCTGGCACTCCGTGCTGCTGGGCAGGTAGGGAGCTGGAACCGCCAGGCTTTCTAAAGAGAGGAATTGCAGTAATAAATCCTGGAAGACACAAGTCATTCATACCTGCCCAGCAAGATGGAGTGCAAATGTAAGAATGCTGACTAGTAAGTGCATGTTTTGGATTGCTTGTTGTTTTTTTATTTGATTTTTCAGTGCAGAGGATTTAAGAAGCACAAATAATTTCACAGAGAGGACAGGTACCTTTCATCCTGGCAGTTATTAGTAACATGCAAATGCTCTAATAAATGCTGTCTTTCCAGATTTACAAGGATAGCATTTACCATTGCAATCCTGTACCATGTACCCAAGACACTGCTGAGAGCTGTGACAGTAAGAATTTGTTGATAATAAGATGCTGGGCAGCAATGAGAGCAGTGACTATAGGCAGGTTTCCTTCCCGGTGTTCTGGAGGAATCCATTCACTGAAGAAATACAGGCTGTCCAGCATGAAACCCAGGTTGGTATTTGCACATTTGAATGATATCTCATACCTTCTATTATCATAAGTAATATTATCTCCTAATAGTAGCCCATGAAATCCACTGTTTTCAGAAGAGCAGTGACTTCCAGAGATAGCTGCAAAGGCTCATTAAGGTCCTCACTCTGTAAAGCAATCTGCAGTCATCTAGGCTTCAGAAAAGTAGTGACAAACTTCGTCAGGTCTCCATGTCCCTGGTGAATTCTTTTGTTCCAGCGCTGCATTTTTCCTTACGGGCCGCAGGAAGCTACCTGCCTGTCACAGAGAAAGTCGTGGCGTCTCCTGGGAAGGCTGTAAAACTATCCGGGGGTTATTGATCAGCAACGACTCAAGGAACGATTGAGACAGCTGATTCTGTGAACAAAGTGACTGATAGGAGGTTCTCAGTTACTTAAATGACTTCCCATCTGCGAGAGAAAGTGAATGCAGGTACCCAGCAAGCTGTGTGTTCGTGGGTGGAATGTCAGTGCACAGGTACTGCAAAGTTTGTCTGCTTTGAGACTACCAGGCTCTAGGCAGCTAGAGGAAAAAAAAAATGAAATAAATGCTATTCTTCAGCTACTAGAGAAGTCACCCAAAATTGCAACCTAAACACAAAGACTTCTCCCCATCATAGAAAGAACTGAAATAAATAAATAAATAAAATCAAGGTTTGTGGTTAAAAGCAGTTCTTTGTTACTGCCAATGTGATGGTCAAATATTTTATCAGTTTCTGTGAAATAGTGTGGTTTTCCTCTCAGGTCTTTAGAGGTTTATAAATCAGTCTGAAAGGAGACCGGTAACCAGAAGGATAACAGAAAAAAGGAAGACTGAAAGAGAAAGCCTAATCAAAGGGCTGGAGAGGTGGTGGGAGCAGAAAGGTGCCTGGGAGTCAGATTTTCTGGCTTTAAAGGAGAAAGTTAAAAATGACTTGAATCAAAACAGAAGAGAGTGGAAGTTGTTTATTCAAACAACTGTAATTTATCTATCTGTGAGCAACCTGGTCTAGTGGGAGGGGGTTGGAATTAGCTGATCTATGAAGTCCCTTCCAACCCAAGCCATCCTATGATCTAGTTAACAAGGCTGAAAATAGAGAACTCTAATATCTTTAGATTTGATAGAAATATGAGCTATAGGACATTCTGAGGATACTATCTTAGAAGAAAGATGACTTTATTTTTTTTAAGATAGGATTATTATTTATCATACGTATAGGGAAAAATGTTCAGAGACATTTCTGTTTACAATACTGCAGGAAAAAATACTCAGAAAAAAGTTGCAGCTATGGAAGCAGCAGGTGGTGTGTTTCCAAACTGGATGTAAATAGAACAAAGCTACCCAGCTTGGTTTATTAATTAAAGGAAGTTTTTCTCTTGCATCCTTTGTAAGAGAACAGTGACCTGTGAGGCATCTGTAGAGGGTGCAAATGGCAAAACAAACAGCTTTGCTCTGAAGTATGAAAATTAAAGCATGGCTTTTTAAAATCCGACCGTACCCCTTATCTCTATGCAAGCAATAGTTTGATGCCACAGATGCTTCACCTGCAGCCAGCACTCGCGTTGATAAACACCGGAGCGCCCCATCGGCTCGGTGGCACTGCCCACGGTGGGACAGGTCAGCTTTGCATGAGCCTTCTTGGGCAGATGCTTAGCCAAGTAATTAAAAAAAAAAAAAAAAAAAAAAAAAAAAGCAAATAGTGGATGGAGTCCACTCCAGATGGAGTCCATTGAGGCAATTTGTTCCAATCTGTAAATTCATCTACCGATAAAAAGATTTTCCTGAATCTTAACATAATTATTCCTTGCTTGGTTTGAGCCCACTAAGCATTCTCCTACCTCAGGGGACATAAAGAATAATATATCACTTTCTTCTTTGCAATAAGCATCGTATATTTAAAAGTTCTTACGTTGTCTCCTCTCCTTCTTTTAGTCTCTTCAGTCTTTCAGACTTCCCTCATTGTCATTATTTACAGACCTCTGGCCATTCTTCTTGTTCACCCTGTTTCTCCAGCTGACTCTTAGCTTTTTCTGAGCTACACTCAGGCTGGAAACAGTGGTTCACCTGGGTTAGAGACCAGTGGTAAGTCAGGCATTATAGCACACAGCACCCCCTCTTTCCAACAACCCATTCCAGGACTCAGCAAGTTATTGACAACGTTTGGTTTGCAAACCACTCTCATTTGCAGATCCTTTTTTGCAGAACTGCTTGCCTTTATGCCGGTGTTGATACAATTGACAGGTTAAAAGTAAATAGGAGACTTTGCACTTGTCTTCATAGAATGCAACCTATCTCTTCAAACCATTTCTAGAAGTTCTCACGTAATTTCATGTTTTAATTGTGTCCTCTAAAGTCCTATGAGCTCGTCACAGTGTGATGCAGTCTGCAGATGTGAAGCAAATGCTTTATTCCATCTTCCATGATACTAATGAAAATATTTAATGTTACCAAATATAAGAGCAAAGCTGTAAAGGGGATGCCAGAAATATTGCTGAAGTGAAAGTGTATCACTAATAGTTTTTCTCCTATACACAGGATTATATTTTTACCATGGAAGGCAAGTAGTTCACTTTAACATGATTTCTCCTTAAAAACTCCATGTAGACTATACTTAGCCTTTCTTCTAAGTACTTCCAAGCAGTTCTATTTTGTGTTTTCTCTCCAGGAGCTGAGGTTAAGCTGAGTGGTCTGTAGTTGTTAGTTCCTTCTTACATTGTTTGCAGATGTGAGCTTTTTGGATACCCTGTTCTGGCCTCCGGAGCGTCGCCTTAAGAAACTCAGGGCTTCTGGAGGTGAACACAAAGCTCTGAGGTTGCTTTGGGTTTATGTAAGTACCAAAAACTAAGTGCCCTGAAGAATTTCTTCACTCCCCAGCTACTTGAAATATCTAAGTTGTCCGCCATCAGTTTTCTAAACGAAGTTTTTATCCCAAGGTTGTAAATTATGTGTCCTGGACAGTTCAAGTTTTTTAATATTACACCATCATGGTTTTTTTTGTCGTTGTTGTTTTTCTGTATAACCCAGAGAGCACAAATAGAAGTGCCAGGGGTGCTCTCAGGCGCGAGGCTGCACCTTGCACTCCTGCTGGCAGGAAGGATGGAGCGTGCGGCCTCCCAGGATGCCTGTTCATTAGGGAGGCTGGCACCGGGGCTGTGTCTTATTTCCCAGTCAAGGTCAGATATATTTAGAATTGTCAGACATTTTCTGGACAAGCGTGCTAGCAATTAGACTTGTGCCTCTGTTGTTTTCTCTAACAGGCTTGGTGCTGTCCGTGGCACTCTGATCCCCTTGCTTTCTGGGTATGCAAGAATTTAGACTCTTATTCTCCCAAATCCACGATGTAGCACAGATGAGGTGAGAGATAAGTGCGATTTCTCAAGACCGGAGCGCTCCTGAGCATACAATAGACACTTGGGCTTTGTGTGTAGCGTACTTGTCAAACACTTCTAGCACCCGCATCTGTAATACTGAGCCCTCTCACCCGCCCGAGCAGCGCAGCTGCTGCAAACCACCTGTTGCAGATGGTTCTCAGCTTAAGGTAAATCCCAAACCATGCTGAGAATTTCTCAGAGAGATAGCTAGGCTGGGCTAAAAATATGTCGGGGGCCACGCTAAATATCTGCTAATGTGGGTGATCAAGTTCCAGTGCCTCTCCCTGGTGCTTTTTAAGTCACCAGCATAGGCATCCCCTTTGCAAATGTTCAGGCTGAGCATCAGATGCCATTCGAGGACGTGGGAGGTTTAGATGTTGGTGAACAATTGGCAGCCTGATTTTTTTCTGGGTTTCTTTAGCCGTGAGAAGACTCATACGAGGCTTATTATCTATTTCTGCATGATGGTGGCAAGTCAGCTGACGGAGCCAGACTTTTTTTGATGGTGCCCTCTGAAGGGCAATGGACATGAGCTCAATTTCATTTAAACAGGAGAAAAAGGTTCAAAATGGCAAGGGTGCTCAAACACTGCAACAAGTCACCCATGCAGGTTGTGGAGTCTCCTTCCCTGGAGATATTCAAACACAGCTGGATGATGCATGCTTACTGCATTCAGCTCTGGGGTCCCCAGCACAAAGACACAGAACGAGTCCAGAGGAGGCCACAGAGGTGATCCAGGGGCTGGAGCAGCTCTCCTACAGACAGGCTGAGGGAGTTGGGGTTGTTCGGCCTGGAGAAGAGAAGGCTCTGGGGAGTCCTCACAGCGGCCTGCCAGTGCCTACAGGAGGCTGCAGGAGAGCTGGGGACTGTCAGGGAGTAGGGTCAAGGGACACTAGAAAAGTGTAGATTAGGTGTAAGGAAGAAATTCTTTACTGTGAAGGTGTTGAGGCCCTGGCACTGGTTGCCCAGAAAAGCTGTGGGTGCCCCATCCCTGGCAGTGCCCAAGGCCAGGCTGGATGGGGCTGGGGGCAGCCTGGGCTGGTGGGTGGCATCCTGCCTATGGCAGGGGTTGGAACTGGGTGGTCTCTAGAGTCCTTTCCAACCCAAACAGTCTATGGTTCTGTCATTCTGTGATGTCCTGAGTACCACGCTCTGCTTGACTCTGCTTTGAGCAGGCATGTTGTATTAAACATCTCAAAAGGTGTTTTCAAACCCCAGCAACTGGGTGACTTGGAGTTGCAGTTATAACTTAACTGCACTTTTGGAAGCAAGAGAACAAATAAGAAAATACTGCGTTGTCATACAAAATACGCCCTGCATGGCTTCCAACTGACCGCTCGGCTTGTGGCATTTGAGCGAGCAGCACGTGGGATGCGCCTCCTCACGGAGATGTGCCAGTGAAATGGGACGGTGGTCATACGGGCTCAGGTTCCCCTGCAGTCTTGTCTTTGCTCCTGCGGGCTTGAGTCCTTTAGGTCATGAGGGTGATTTCAGGCTTTGGACAGGGTTTCTGAAGAAAGGGATTGAGGTCGAGGCTGTTTTCGTAAGCACAGTCGTACTTTGTGGCGGAACAAAGGTTCCCGTGCCTCAGACGGAGCCTCAGGAGCCCCAGGGGAGGCTGCAGGTGAAGCACGTCGCCTGCGCTTGTCCTCCTAGCTGCAGGACACGGGGACACCACAGGACCTCGGCTCTGTGACTCACCGTTTCGGAGGAACCAGCCGGTCATAGCAGGTGTCATCAGCACAGGACAGAGGTCTCACAGAGAGGTCACCTCAGAAAGGACAGCGTGGCGGCAGTGCTGCTGCCTACACTGGAGGCCCCAGCACCGCCTGAACACCGTGGCCTTGTTCTGGCTCCTCGGCCCCCCGGCCCGGTCTGGGGGCAGCCTGCACCCTGTGCCTGCCGCTGCAAGGGGGAGAGGGCCCTTTCTGACCCTGCCACCAAGGACGGTGCTTCGGCACCGAAGTTCCTCTGGTAGTTACGTTTTGTTTTTTTCACACTGTTCGTTTTAACTCTCAAGCTGGTTTGGTTCTTCTTGCCTGGGCCCTGCCTTACCAAGCAGCTTTCACACTGACAATTTCCACGTCATTAGGAAACTCCTTAATTAGCCGTCAGATCGCTCAGGAGAGCGCAGACCAGCTTGTAGTCGTGTCACTCGAGCAAGGCTCACTTAGCTCGTACAGACCTCCCCAGCACGTGGGTGTCGTGTCGCCCAAGGAGAGAGCTGCTATCCGTGCTTCAGCCGAAGTCTGGTCAGGGTGGTGTCCAGGTACCCACGGTGAAACAACTCAAAGCGTAGCGGTGGGTGTCCCCTCTGTCCTGGCACTGCCACCGTCCACCCTGTGGAAGCAGCGGTAGATGCCGAGCTCTTCATCCATCTGCTGTATTTCTACCAAATACTTTCCGGAAGTGGTTGTGAAAGTGTTTTCTCAAACCAGGAACCCAACCTGAGGTCTGTCTGAAAATGTTGTGGTAAAAATCTCTGAAATCTTTGAGATCAAATGAGAATGAAAAGGCAAAAGCAGAGTGCCGAAACTCAGGGCTCTGGACAAAGCCCCGGAGATCTGCCGCTCGGCACAGCTGCTGCGTGGCGCCTTGGTACCTGCCACCATCCTGGCACCGGTGGCACGGTGACTGCCAGGCGCCCTTTGCCCACTTCTGGGCTGTTGTGCCACATCCGAGGCATCCTTGTGGTAATGTCATCAACGTGACGAGCTCAGAGTTGAACTGAGATGTCCTTCTCCCCGCTCTGGTCCCAGCGCACAGCCACATGCAGCGCTCGCAGCATCTCCTCCATTAGCACACTTCTGGGGATACTGACACCCCATTTCCCAAATACAGCGCCATGGCCTCAGTCATCTGCACTGCCAAAATGAGTGCACCCTGTCTATGCTGGAGCCAAAGACAGCCAGAGTAAAGAAAACAGAGGCTGTAATGACCCGGTTCCAGAAGCAGACCCTATGTACTGCCTTGTTCCTCAGCCAAGGAGACCTGTCCTGAATGGAAGATGTCTCCCCAGCTCCAAGTTCTCCCAAGGAGAACTTGTGTCTGATGGCCAGGATGGTTTTGAGTTGCATGGGACCTCCTAAGCAGCATCTTAGGATTCCACTGGTGAAATGCACTGAACCAGGACAAGACCCTGTAGTTCTCGTTTCCATTCTTAGTCCTTGTACCCGGCTTCTTCATCCTGTATCCAGCTGCTAACAGGTTCAAATTCTTGTTTAATTGCACAGTGCTTTTCTCAGTGGTGGTGATGGCTGCTGGTGAAAAGTGTGCCAAACACAAAGAGGCAGTGAACCTCCATTCACATTTAGTTAGGGCTGAATCCACAAAAGCCAGCAGCACTGAAAGACTTCATTTAACCCCAGCGTCACTGCTGAGTTGATGAATTGGAAGAAGGGGAGAAATTGGACCTAGAGAAAGCACGAGAAATTGGTATCAGCTTGCTGCAGAAGCTGTTTGAAGACCTTGCTGTAAAGATATTTCTGTGAAACTATTTCTGAGCATTAATGACACTACATTGTGCCAGTGTATTATAAGAAGAAAACAGAACAGGAGTTAGTCACGCCGTCAGCAGTGTGTTCTGATGTTCGGCAGTGGTATAGGTACCATGACCCTGGCTGTAAGTTATTCTAACTTTTCTTCGCTCACTGGCATAATGGAAGGTCAGTGTTTCACTAGAAGACTTGATGATAGGAGGTGTAACTGCATCTCTTCCCAGGGAAGCCTGTCTGTGCTTTAAGAACAGGTAGATATGCTGTATTTTTTTCTGAAGGTCTTTTAAAAAATGACAAATAAAATTCCTCAGACTGATGGTGTTAACAGATGATTCATAGCGTAGGCAGAGGTACCCATAGCCAGAGTCCTGTGATTTCATGAGTCCTAAAGCAGTATTTCTGAGACACCGTGATCAGATGTGCCCCAGTAGTCCATCTCAGCACAGCTTTTTTAATAGCTTTGCAATCTGGGCTGTTAGTATTGTGGTGTGGCAGTCAGGAAACATGGGACTGGATCCAAACAGAGTCATATGTGGTTAACAGGTAATGAATACTGTGTTTAATTTTTCTCTGTTCTCCATCCACCAGCCTCGCCCACCAACAGACCTGGGTTTCAACTTTGATGCCAATAAACAACAAAGACAGCTGATAGCAGAGCTGGAAAACAAAAACAGGTAAAAACCAAGCTTTGATCAGTATTGTTTAAGGAGCAACATTTGAGGAGAGGAAAGCCTTTAATCCTATGCTTTGTTGTTTTTAACTGTATTATATTAACCAGATTGTTTTCCTAGATCTTTTGTTGAAGGGTGTAGCTCCCTCATTAACCAATTAGCACCACACTGTTGCAGCTGCAGTGCTATTATTCCTCAGGGAGCAGGTTGATCTTTTTAACTGATCTTCTTAAAATCATCTTAACCAATACTGAGCATCAGCATTGCTGTCCTCAAACCCAGCAAACGTCACAGCTGGGTAAGCCATTCAGGTGGCAGCAGGAAAATAAATCAGCTATGTAATAGAGCAGGTAGGTTGACAGGCTGGGGTAGATAAATATAACTTGGGAAAATGGGGATTTTTTTTTCCTTTTGCTGGAAGACAAAAGAGTCTGAGGAAATTAGGAGGCCTGGAGAAAAAAAAAAAAAAAGGAGATGGACTGTAGGAGCTGATTTCCTCCTCTCGTTCCAGAGGGGCTGTTAAGAGATAACTGTTTCTGTAGTAATACTGCATTTGCACTTACCTGCTTTTTCACCACCCACGCGTCGAGTTCATGTTTCTCTGCCTAAGAGAAAGTAAGGGGGTGCTGCTCTGAAAAGCAAGCTGTTGAGCAGTTGCAAAAGCAATCCTCTGTATTGTCCAGCCTACCAGTAGGTCACCTCGGGGTCCCGGTGCTGTGCTGGCCTCACAGCTATTGCTGGGTCTCCCTGTGCTGGGTGCATGGGCTTGCATCGCCCCTTGGGCCTGGAGAATTGCCAAGGCAGCCTCAGCAGACCAGGTAAATATATTTATTCATTTCGAGGAGTCCCAGTTCCTGGAGAGGTGGTGTGCCTTGATTCTTTACCATGTAAGTGTCATAGCTTTAGTACACTACCAAGGGAGCCTGCAGGTATTTGATATTATTCATTAAGATCACAGATAAGGGAGATCTAGATCAGTGCTGTTATGAAACCTCTTAAGGAGAGCAGCTTAAAGGAAGAGGAAGGGGGAGAGATTTAGAGATTGTAATCTTCACTCCCAGATCAGAAGGATTTTATTTCTCTGTTAATAAATGAGTCCTGAACCGCAAGGGATGCATCTCCTACCTGCAGCAGCAGCTGGGAGCACGTGCGGTGCTGCGGCTGCTAGCTGCTTGCCTTCCCTTTGTGAGGCCTCGGGGCAGCTCATCTCTGTTACCATGAGCTGATACGGCCAGGAGCTGGTGCTTGGCTTACTCCTGCTGCCTGCCAGGAGCCTCGTGAGGGTGAGCAGGAGGCCAACCAGTGCTAGCCCTGCGGCTGGTACTGCTGCTTCAGAGCCCTTCCGATGGAATATGTGCGAGAGCAGGTTATGCTGAAAATGGAGCTTCTTCCTCTTAGAGCGGTCCCTTAGCCCATTGCACACAAAAGGTTTTGAAGAGACCTTGCCAGCATATGGCACGTGAGTGATTTCATGCTCCTTATTACTTAAGGAATAAGCTTCCTGTGTGTATTACAGCAAGTCGTAGGACTGCGCTAACTTACCTGTCTCAGATTTGATTCTGTGCCAGGCATACATGAACAAACCAAAGGGTTATGGTGAATGGGGCTGCGTCAGGCTGGCGGGCGGTCACCAGTGGGGTCCCTCAAGGCTCCATTTTAGGGCCGGTACTTTTCAATATTTTTATAAACGATCTGGATGTACGAATAGAAGGTATTTTGAGCAAGTTTGCTGATGACACCAAACTTGGAGGAGTTGTGGACTCGGATGAGGGTGGAAAGGCTTTGCAGAGGGATCTGGATAGGTTGGAGAGCTGGGCGATCACCAACCGCATGAAGTTCAATAAGAGCAAGTGCCGGGTCCTGCACCTGGGACGGGGAAACCCTGGCTGCACGTACAGACTGGGCGATGAGACGCTGGAGAGCAGCCTAGAAGAGAGGGATCTGGGGGTCCTGGTAGACAGCAAGTTGAATATGAGCCAGCAGTGTGCCCTGGCAGCCAGGAGGGCCAACCGTGTCCTGGGGTGCATCAAGCACGGCATCGCTAGTAGGTCGAGGGAGGTGATTGTCCCGCTCTACTCTGCGCTGGTGCGGCCTCACCTCGAGTACTGTGTGCAGTTCTGGGCACCACAGTATAAAAAGGACGTGAAACTGTTGGAGAGTGTCCAGAGGAGGGCGACGAAGATGGTGAAAGGCCTGGAGGGGAAGACGTACGAGGAACGGCTGAGGGCACTGGGCCTGTTCAGCCTGGAGAAGAGGAGGCTGAGGGGAGACCTCATCGCAGTCTACAACTTCCTCGTAAGAGGGTGTCGAGAGGCACGAGACCTTTTCTCCATTAACACCAGCGACAGGACCCGCGGGAACGGGGTTAAGCTGAGGCAGGGGAAGTTTAGGCTTGACATCAGGAGGGGGTTCTTCACTGAGAGAGTGGTTGCACACTGGAACAGGCTCCCCAGGGAAGTGGTCACTGCACCGAGCCTGACTGAGTTTAAGAAGCGATTGTACTGTGCACTTAGTCACATGGTCTGAACTTCTGGGTAGACCTGTGCGGTGTCAAGAGTTGGACTTGATGATCCTTAAGGGTCCCTTCCAACTCAGGATATTCTATGATTCTATGATTCTATGATACATGAACAAAATTGAGTACTTAGACCGGAGATTGCCAGAGAGAGTGCTTGAAGGGTTATGACAGTATTTTAAGAGCAGTGTAAAGGCTGACCCTACTCCTCTTTAATCTTCCCTCTGTTGCTGATATAGAGAGATACTCCAAGAAATTCAGCGTCTGAGACTGGAGCATGAACAAGCCTCGCAGCCCACACCTGAGAAAGCCCAGCAGAACCCAACTTTACTGGCTGAACTCAGGCTTCTACGGTAAAAGAAATGTCTAAAAGCTTGTGTGCATTTGATACCGTGGCTGAACAGCCCGTGCGGTCTGCTCTGTAGCACAGACAGTGATAAATGTTATCCTGGACAGCATAACAGCAGCGTATCTTCAATAACCCTTCAGTGTTACTTTGAACTGCTGAATTCCGAAAACTGACAGCATATTAGAATTTGTTCTTTTATAAGTGGATTTAGAAGTAAATAAAAGTCTCTGAAAATGAATTCTTTGTATAGTTCAGAAAACTGATTGCAAAGAAGAAAAGCTGAAAAGAAAAATGGATTAACTGCTTATTATGTATTGTACAAAATGGTAGAGTTGAAGATAAGTGTCAGTTATTTGATTAATCACTAAAACTATGAAAATTCATACCTACAAATATTCAGACGCACTGCCACAGTTGGAGAAAGATCTTCAAAGCCTCTTCAAGTTTCCATTTTTAAGTAATGGAGAAAGTGTCAGTATTTACAGAATAAAGTGTTTCATAGTTTGGATAGTCACAAGTGTATTCTCTGGGTATATTTTATTTCATCTTCCATTACTAGTTAATTTCATAGCTTAGCCTTCAAAAATGGTGTTTGTAATCTAAAGTAGGTTTTAAAATTTAAGTTCTTGGTAGCAACAGCTCTTTGAAAACTGCACTGTATTTTATTTGCTGGGGTAAACTTTTTTTTTTCTGTCCACTTAGGAAATGGCAAAATTGCTGTGCTTCCCATTAATGCTTAAAGGTTTTCCATAAAGTGCAGCGCTCTTGTAATAGAGCTGCTGCAACTGAAGGTGGTGTCTGCAGAGTATAATCTAGTCCCATACGGCAAAATGTAAAGCTTTCAACTTCTGTCATTACTTTTTCATAGGGAATGTGCTACATTATGGTACATTTCATATCTCACTGGTATTTTCATTCTTTTATCTAATGATAACAGTGCAGAGATTTTCTAGCTATGTGCTTTACATAGCTATGTATGTATTTTTTAAATGTTTAAAAACCGGGGAGGAAGCAGAAGATATCAACAAATGTTATGCAAGAACTGGAAAAAAGGATATTGCGAGGCAACTTGATATGCTGTTTGATCCAACAGAGAAAGATGTAATAGGCGCCAAGAGCTTAAATTGGAAACAAGGCACGTTCAGACCACAGATAAAGCACATGTTTTTTAAAGTGAGGCAATGATCTCAAGCGCAGTAAGAGCTTTCAGTTTCTTGATGTCTTTCATAGAATCATGGAATGGTTTGGGTTGGAAGGGACCTTAAAGATCATCCAGTTCCAACCCCTGCGACAGGCAGGGACACCTCCCACCAGCCCTGGCTGCCCCCAGCCCCATCCAGCCTGGCCTTGGGCACTGCCAGGGATGGGGCACCCACAGCTCCTGGGGCAGCCTGTGCCAGGGCCTCGCCACCCTTAGTGGTGAGAGTAAAGAATTTCCCCCTTATATCTAATCCAAACCTGCCCTCTTTTTGTTTAAAGCTAAACCCCATTCCCTCTTGTCCCATCACCACACCCCTGACACAGAGTCCCTGTCACAGTCTCTCCCACAGGAGATTCACTAATGTAAAAAAGGTTGAATTACAGCATTATACTTGGAGGGGAGTGAGAGAGCAGTTGTGGTGGAGCTGCCTAGCAAGGTAAAACCACCCCAAGCATGTACAAACAGTCAAGAATTACCACGATTTCCAATCTGTCCTTATACATCACCCAGGCTAGAAAATTTCTCCCTGCAGTTCTCTTACCAATGGACTGCGAGCATCCACCCATTCCAGACAGACATTTGAGCTTTCATTTTAGAGATGGAAAGAATACCACAGCCCCTCATACTGTTAATGTGCTCGTCAGTTAGCTTCTGTGCTTTGTCTGTGCTCAGTGGGCTAGGAGTTTGCATCTTATTTCTAACCTTCGTATGCCAAGTGCCGTTTTCTAAACCTCGCCTTTCTCTGTGCTTTTGTCTGCTGAGCCAAAGAGATCTTTTTCAAAATCCCTGTCTGAATGCAAGTACTGTGAGATTTTGACTCCTTCTCTTCTTCCTCTCTTCCTGAGTAAATGACTTGAATGACCTTGACAGGCTGGAGGGATGGGCCCAGAGGAACCTCATGAAGCTCAACAAGGGCAAATGCAGGGTCCTGCACCTAGGGAGGAATAACCCCAGGCACCAGTACAGGCTGGGAATGACCTGCTGGAGAGCAGCTCTGCAGAGAGGGACCTGGCAGTCCCAGTGGACAGCAGGCTGACCGTGGGTCAGCACTGTGCCCTTGTGGCCAAGAGGGTCAATGCTATCCTGGGGAGCATTTGGAAGAGTGTTGCCAGCAGGTCAAGGGAGGTGATCCTCCCCCTCTGTTCAGCCCTGGTGAGGCCTTACCTGGAGTAATGTGCCCAGTTCAGGGCTCCCCAGTACCAGAGGGACTCAGAACTGCTAGAGCGAGTTTGGAGGAGGGCTATGAAGATGCTGAGGGGCCTGGAGCACCTGTCACAGAAGGACAGGCTGAGAGAGCTGGGCCTGCTCAGCCTGGAAAAGAAGACTGAGGAGAGACCTCAGAGGAGGTCTACTCGGAACCAGAGGTCCCTTTCAGCCTCACTCTAGGATTCTGTGATTCTGTGAACTTCTTCAGTCTCTCCATACAGCAGGTTTGCCAAATCTCCAGCTTGCTGTCAAGTTCTTCCTAAGTCCTCTGCATCTCTTCTATATATAGGCTGCAGGGCTGGCTGCAGTGTCTCCTAAGTAGTCACTGATGCTATAGATAGAACTAATGTGAGCTTTCTTAGCACCAAACATCACTCTCACTACTAAATTCAAAGCACACATTAATTATCTTGACTGCATAGCATCACACTGGAAGTTCACAATTGGGTTAGCTGGGATGGCAGTGTACTCACCAAGTCACGGCCACACAGGAGCCCTTCCACAGCCCTGCGTGAGCAGTGCCCGATGACCTTGCCTTCGATAATATTTAAGCACACATTACCAAACCATCTCAATTGCATGTATGAAAGCACGAAAAAGTTAATCCATGGAAAATCAGCTTGTCACAGGTTTAAAAATTTGCAGACAACACAGCCCATAAGGATGAGTCAGCTCTACCACATTGTTGGCAAAGGTAACCTTGGATGAAGTAAGGCTGCATCTGTCATCTTACAGATCCCTGTCCTGTTGTTGTGAGTTTCTTCTGCTTACATGTGCTCAGGATGCTCATTTATACACAGGTGCCATGGATCAGTTTGTTCCAGGCATATGCCTCAGACTGCATCGCTCCATTTCTGTCTCTAGAGACTGACCTGTCATTTTTATTTTATAACATTTAACACCTTTTGTCACTGACAAACAGTTCCTCTTTTTTCTTCCCTGAAAGGAAAAAAAAAAAAAAGAATAACATCAACCAAAATCTGATACACACAGTGATGATGTTTCTTAATTAATAATTACATTTGGAGAGCTGCACATATTCAATATGTTAATTTTTACAGTATTTGTAATTGTTTACCAGAATGTTATATTAAGTAACTATAGAATAAAAAGCTACAGACTTTGAACTGACCTACAGAAAAGGGACAATATCAACATATAGAGCTATGAATATCATGCTTTCTTAACATATTCCAGGTGACCATGTGTATATAATCATCTCTTTGTTGCCTTGTTTTTGTTTTTATATATAGATTTTTTGGCATTTAATAACCACATTCATCAAAATACAAAAAAAATGTTTAAAGATACCTAGGATGGCTAATCATAGAATAGCCAATATCCTTCAAAATGTTTTGTTCTTTTATGAATCAGTGTAGAAACTAGTTAATTCTGTAATGTAACCTTAGTTTTCTGGTTGGGGTGAATGCCTGCTGTATGCCGTATCCACGGTCACTACAATAAAAGCAAGCCATGCTCAACAGAGATATTCCATCTGAGTACGAGGCCTGCTTCAGTTCCAGATTCTGATGTCCAACTGGTGCTTCTAAAACCTGTTGGTTATTAAAATTCCCAGAATGATTTATCCGTTGTACATCATGTAAGAGTATAGATAAGATCTAAGGCATTTAAAAATTCGGTCTTCAATATGTGGTGCCTTTAACTTTGGAGGAAGACATCGTTATGTCCACAAAAATAACTGTCACAGACTAGATAAGCCTTTCTCATCTGCTTTTTCTTACAGTTATTTATTATTCCCAAGTCTGTGATTTGTGGGGTCCAGCATTTTTTAAATCATAGAAGATACTGAACTTCTGACATGTGTTGACAGTTCATCTTTGAATTTCTCTTTGTATTAGTTACTTCTTTGTTGCTTTTCTTTAATATAAAAACGAACCATACGGTCATATTTCCTTAGAACTCCCGCAGATAGGCATCTGTAGAAATGCAGTGGTTTTTTATGCCAAGGAGAGGGAAGGACACTTATTGCCTCCTATCCTTGTTACATGGGTTCTGGTAGAATAAAACAAAAGTGTCAAAGATCGTACGTCACCCTGCTGGACAGAAATAGCTCGGCCGAGTCTCCATCCAGATAGGTGATAGCCCAGTGCTTTTCCTTTCCAAACATCTGCAGCCTTTTCTCCTCTTTTTTTTTTTTTTCCTTTCTTCCCTCCCATAGTTCATTCTTACTTGTCTGAAAGCTCTGCAGGATGCCTGGCTCTGACGTTAAGAGTGTTCTTAAAAGGACGCTGGATTTTTTTCTCAAAATACAGTGCTTTTGAAAAAAGCTTCCTACTACCAAGATGTTAACTGTAGAATTCTGGATTTCAAGTGAAAATCCTGATTTTTGTACATAGGTTTCATGGTCATTGTACAGCATTTTGCAATATTTTTATATATTGGAAGCAGGGAGGAGTGACAAAAAAGCAGAGTCATATCTGAATTTCCCGATGTGTTTTGAAATACCCAAAGTTTATTTTCTGACTTTTTCTTTCATATAATTTGTACAGGCAGAGGAAGGATGAACTGGAACAGAGGATGTCTGCACTCCAAGAAAGCAGAAGAGAACTGATGGTGCAGCTTGAAGGGCTGATGAAACTGCTCAAAGTAAGCCATTTCATGCCAGAAATGCAGTGCATCCTTCTCTCCCACAGGTCTGGAATTCACTATTGCTGTTCTGAGATTCTTGCATTGCTGTTCTTACCATTATAAATACTTCATAAGGAATACAGGGAATTTGCAAAAAGTCATTTCCTTACTGGCTCTGCATATTGGTGCAGATGGTTAATGAGATTTCAGGTTCGTATGCTGCTCTTTTGGTTAAAATATCAAGAACATGTAAGAATAGGAAGGTTTTGGAGAAGAATTAGATTTGGTAGTAATCTACATGCTGTTCTGAGTAACAATTCAGTTCTTCTGAGTTTAACTGGAAAATAAACAGGAAACTATAGTTACTGTAGTACAGAATATGCCTCCCCAGTGGCATGGCAGTGTTTCGCCAAGCACTACTACAGTAACCCTTCGATGTTTGTAGGGTCTCTTCTTTTTGCTTTATGTTATGATGGTGTTGGTTCTGGTCTGTATTGCATGATATTGTTCGGATTTCTGTTGAGGGTCCATTATTCCTTTCATAGCATACTGCCAGAACTGAGCTCGTAGCTGATTACCAGAGTTTGAAATATTATTGTGTGTTTTTTCTTTCCGTTCTTTAAATTGGACATGAGCCTGATTCCATAAAATGAATGGGAAAACATTGTCCTTATTCAAAGAGTTTTTCATCTAAGATGCAGCAAAGATACAATACACAGTGGAAGAAATGGGTGAGGGATCACAGTAGTTACAGTGACAGGAGAAGCACAGGGTTTTATGGTTTAGCTATAGGCACCTCTTGATAGTTCTAGAAAAACGTAGAGCTTGTCTGCACTTGAAAATGATAATTAATTCACATAGTATATAAACCTGAAGTTCAGTCACTCTTTAGATTAGACTTGTATTCTGGAATAGGAATGTACATACAAGGCTATGATCAAATACTCTTTAGAGGTAGCTGTTTTGTTGTTGTTTTCTTTAGCTTCCCCATGCAGATGAGCACATGGCTAGAATTAATATTTGGGAGGTATTTTTTTCTGCCAGTGGTTCTGCACACTGTAATTTTTTTCCGCTCAGACAGTTAACATCCGTCACCTAAAAATATTGAAGATGATAATTTGCTAAATTCAACTTGACTTCTGCAGACCCTGAACCTTTGTAAGTTCAAGTGTGAGTTTCTGCAGATGGACATCCAAAGCTGAATTACAAATTTCAGAAAGTACAAAAAGTTGTTGCTTCAGAAATGGTTTGATTCTTTGTGGTTGAGATGACCACAGCCTTAGCATTTTAGGTGTTATCTTGCACACACAACCAGTACAGACATTTTGCTTTAAGATGGTGACAAGCTCCGATGCAGATTTTTCTGTAGCCCCTATGGTTTTCAAAGCACTCGTGAGCCTTCAGACATTAATCCTCCCAGACACTACCTGGTGTGAATGCTGTCATCTCCATTGCGTTGAGCGGCTGTTCTGTCATCCGGCCTGATGTTCTGCTCTTCCACCTTGAACACCTTGAAGGCAAGGCGGGCTGTAAGGCTAAGAGAGATGCACTGCTTGGAGCCTGTACAAGCAGCCTGCAAAACTTTATCTGCCCCCCTAGCCAAGGGTGGATTGATGGCCGTGATGTCCTGGCCATCATGTTCCCAGCTCCCGACTGCCTGCACAATGTGTGCAGCCTCTCGCCCAGCTGCTTGGACAAGGGAGCGTGGCGCTGTGTGGAGCAGCAGCAGATGCTGATATCAGTAACTCAGAGGTGAGGAGGGCAGAGGCTACGGCAGGATGCTGCAGAGCCAAGAGAGCACGTGGGCACCAGCGGCAGCACTGCAACTGGGGAGATGGAGGAGGGAGGAAAGAGCACTTCAGGAGGGGGAAGGGAGCCGTAACTGACCCCCATCTGAAAAAAACAGTGTTTTTAGGACCCATTTGATAATTTTGAACATGCAGTCCGCTGCTACCAGAAACTACGAGTTTGTCAGAAAATTTTAATGACATTGCTAGGCAGTATTACACAGAAGGTTATTTTAGAAGCCAGCTCTTATTAGACTTTTCATTTATGAATCTATTGTCTTTTCATTAACTTCCCCTGTTTCCAAAATTGCTAAAAACTTTAAGGGCAAATAGGAGCGGATATAAGGAAGAACTTCTTCCCCAGGAGGATGAAGCAGTGCAGCACGTGCCCAGAGGGGGTTGTGCCGTCTCCATCCCAATGGGACAGAGCTCAGAGCAACCTGGTCTGAGATTAAACTGACCCTGTCCTGAGTAAGAGGGTGGACTATAGACCTCCTGAGGTCCCTTCCAACCTGAGTTATCCTATGAGCCTGTGACTGTTACAATTATGTGGTTTCACATGTTGCATAATATGGTTCTATGAATTTCCCCTTTATTAGCTCTATATGGAGCCTGCCAGCTTGTCTTTGATGAAAGCATCTTCCAGAAAGACATCTGTTCCTGAACTGATGAAATAAAAAATGGAAAATCCGCTGCCAATGCAAATTTGCTTGCACGGTTAAAAATGTATGCCTTATTTTGAGTTTTAATGTATTTAGCTTCAGTTTGCACCCATGGGCTCTGGTACGTGTGTTCTCCCTCCATTAATTAAATCAAGGAGTTCTTAGTGTCCCTGTTTTTTTCCCTGTGCAGATACTTACTCCTCACACTGACAGCAGTCCTCAATCTTCTTTTTTAAAGCAGTTGGACAGGTAGAGTTCTGCTGAGTTTCTCACAATACTGTACTTCAGTCTTTTTTTTTATGATTTTATTTGCCTTCTGCTGATATTTAATATTATTTTTAAAACTGGGCAAAAGCAAACTGTACGTTGATTTCTTCTCTGACTCTAAGCAACACCATACAGGGAGTTACAGGAGTAGTTTTATTATTTTTCATTGCTATTTTCCTTTTTGTGCCTTTTTGCACCAGTGACAGCTTTTTGAATTCTGTCAGTTATCCCGTTCTTACTCCATGTAATGTGCTATGTTTGTTTTGTATAGTGCTAACTGGTTAACGAGAATGTCACAATTAAATTCCCTCATATGAAAATACATTACATCTGTGCAGTTCCAGTAGAAGCCAAACTTGTAATACATTCAAATAA
The DNA here is from genome assembly GCA_011075105.1 of Heteronetta atricapilla. Classification (NCBI taxonomy): domain Eukaryota; kingdom Metazoa; phylum Chordata; class Aves; order Anseriformes; family Anatidae; genus Heteronetta; species Heteronetta atricapilla. The sequence continues at coordinate 118,801,049 of CM021733.1, forward strand.
CAAAATCAGATTTATTTGGCAAGACCTATTTTCCATGAAGCTATAAAGCTTCATACATTACTTATTAGTTGAGTCTTGTATCAGCATTTCTGTTACGTTGAATCAATTAATGATAGGGCAAGATGTTTATACTTAATTGTGTTGTCTTATCTCCCTTTTTGAATATCAGTGCAAGACAGCACAACCCTGTCTTTGGTCCCTTCTAGGATCTGTTAAAAATTGCTTTAACTGGACCAGATAACTCCTCATGCAATTACTGTAAGAGTTTTGGCTGCAAGCTGCCCAGGCCTATTGATCTAAAAATAGTATTTCTAGTAGATACTATTTTAACACGTTTTCTCATTATTGGTGGAAAGTGTTTCACTCTTTGCTGATGGAAACTACAAGGGGAAAGTACAGCGTCCTCCTATTACTCAGACACAGAAAAGAAATACTAATTCCTATTCCCATATTAAAAATTTTACCATCACTGTCAAGACCCAATATACACCACCTCAAGGCTTTGTTTTGTTTCTGATATTTTTGTTCATTTCAAAGACTCCTTTCTGGCGGCTTTAGCCCTGACAGACATTAATTTTTAGTTGAAGTTTTAGCTACTCGTCTGGTGCACTTAAAAGTTTTCATTTATAATTTAGATCAGCTGTTAAGCTTTTATGCTTTTTCCATTTTCTTATACAATATTTTCTGCATTTTTAATGCCACCTTCATTTCACTATTTAGAGCTGGATTCATCTTACCTAATTTTGGTGATCTGAAAGTCTGGTATCTCAGCTCCCTCTGTAAACAGGAGAGAGAGGAAAGCACACATTTGGAAGGACACAGTCTTTGTCTGGAGTTTCATCTATTTATTACATGAAATATAGAAGGAGCCCAGGTGATTAATGGATATTGGACACCTTTGCATTCAATGGGTACATTAGGTAAGATGAACCCTGTTCAAAGCACGAGGAGTTATAACTCTACCCTACCCTGGTGATTTATCTAATATGATTTTTAACAGACTTCCTTTACATCTTTGTTACATATTTTGATCTCTGCATTTTCCTTCACTTTTATTTATAACTTCTCTACATTCTGACAAATTGCTCAGTTTAAAGCTTGATGCAGGCAGGTTCTCATCCTGTGGCACTGGGGCAGAGCCTCCAGCTGCGAGGGCTCACCCGTGCTATGACGGCAGCCTCGGAGCCAGAGAGGGGCCCTTGGCCGGCTTGGTTGTGTGTGGGGGCAATCGAACCCCCGTGGGTCACATCCCACTTTGATGTTTGTTAGCCAGCACAGCCATCTGCCCACACTGCTGCAACATGCACTCGGGTTGCTCTTTGCACCATGTGTGCTTCTGAACCTTTTACTTGATGGCCTCCAGGTGCTGCGCTCCGTGCTGTGGAGGCCGCAGGTACCGGGGTGTAGGCACCTGTGGGTGCTTTGTCCTGGAGGAGTTCAGCTCCTTCAGCTCTTCGCTAAGTGTCATCGGTGGTGTTTTGGTTGCGCTGTCCAACGCTCTCTGAAACCCTTTGAGCCTTTGAACTCGGGGTGAGTCTGTTAGCGCAGCGTTCCCCGGACGGCAGCCACCGGCTGTGGGAGAGGTGCTGCGTGCGGTCACAGCAGCGCTACCAGCGCTGCCCAGACAGCCTCCAGGCACCATGCAGAGTTAGCAAGCCCCAGCTTGGATGAGGCCATCCCGCTCTGGGTGATGAGAGGTGACAACAGTGTGGACGTGCAGATCACACCAGAGAGCAGGCCCACGTGCAGCGTGGGTGAAGACCAGGGCCTTGCGCCTGAAGGGCTCCTGCCGAGGCCGCCGTGGTGCTTCCCACATCTCTGGCGTCCCCCAGCAGCTCCAGCCACCTCCAGTGAGGCAGAAGCAGATCAGGCCCTTGCACATGAGAGGCCTCCTGTCCGCCCAAGCTGCACTGTGGCCAGTTACCTGCCAGCGGTGTCGCCGGTGCCCCTCGTCAATGCTTTTTATCTTCTCCTCATCCAGGCTGCGGGCTTACCTTTCTGTCTTTGCTTCTGAAGACTTTAATCATCTGGTGCCATTAGCTGGCACTCTTCTAATAAGTAGTCAGCAGTGTTGATTGTCTGCCTTCTTGCAGGGTTTTTGCCTTAAGCTACAAGGATATTCAGCAGACATATCCCATATCACTTTTTTCCATTTCCTCAGTGGTAATTTCCTCACTAGCTGATTTGATGATTTATCTAATAACTGCTCAGCTCTTTCTAGCAAAGCTCCACGTCTCTTGAGAATTTTTTTTCACATCTGTAGTTAATGCTAAAGCCTCATTTTTCAAAGTAACAACTTTTTTGGTAGAGTGGAGATCATTTAAGATCTTTTCCCTGACCTGGCCCACCATCTGGTCCTGTGAGTCCCCGTGCTTGTAGAAATAACAACTGGAAACATGTGGGAGCGTGGGGAGGGCAGCAGTGGCCTCCGCAGCCGATGTTGATTCATGGTTCAATGACACCATGCCCTACATCTGCTACATCAGTGCCTAAATATGCACCTGAACCACCCCACATCTTGGGAGGAAAAAAAAAAAACAACACAGAAATATCTGCTCAGAAATGTGGAGTGATGTGGTTATGTCTTACTGTACGTCTCTGCAGTCACTTCCAGTGTATCTCTGTAGTGCCCTCAGTGCACAATCAGGAACACATCTTTATCTTTTGGTGTAGTCGTCAGTGAAAAGAAACTACTCCAAATCAGGGGACAGAGTCCGGTTAGTCCTACTCAGACAGGAAATAAATGAGGGAAGGTGGATAAATGGGTTCATACATCTCAAGGTCAGAAGCAACACCTATTCCATTAATTTTAATTCCATGAACTGAATTTCTGGGGAGATGTGCTGGGGAGCAGTCCTGCTGCTCACTGCACTGCCACTCCGTGCAAAGCCACTGTTGGAGGGAACACACACTGTTACCCTGAAAAAGCTGTAATTACTAATTCTGCAAACGCAAGAGTACTCAAAAAATATGCTGCCAAGCTGTCTTCCTAATGCACACTGTTGCTACCCCACCACAGCCGCCATGCTCCTCCACACAGCCAAGCCCACATGACAGAACAGCCTGTAAAGCTCAAAATGGTGTTCCCATTGTTACACAGGTGAGGACAACATTTATGGAAACATTTGAATTGTAAAAGAAACTCTCAATACATGATACTTTGCTCATACCCAAAATAAGCACGTGTAGTTGAAGTTAGTGTGATTCTGCTGGCCCAGGAGGATCATCGCATACATTTCTCAGATTCAAAAGCTGATAAATTCATCCATATTTCTCTATTTTTGGTCTTGCAAATTAGCAGTGATCTGTACTGATAAACGTTTCATTGCAACAATGAAATCGTTCTCTCTTATTTGCCTACTCGATGTCTTCGGTGTTTCTGTCTCCCGGTTTCTCTCCTCCCATTCTAGATCTGATTGCCTGCCTCTCTTTAATTTGCCCTTTTGAAATCTGATCTGCAGAGGTCACTGCAGGTCCAGTGCTAGTGGTCACTCTGTGATCAAAAAGGTGATATTTTAGCTCTCACATTATGACAGTTCTGGTCTTTGTGATGGCAGATTTGTGCATGCAGGAAACCAAATGCATTGCATTGATTGCACACTTCAAAGGGTGTTTCCAGACTTTTGAGGATGGCAGTCTGACATTTCTAGACTGAAAGTAAGATTGTCTTGAAGACAACTAGAGAGTCATTTCTGAGTCTAGGATAGGAAGAGAAACCAGTACAGCTTCTGCTTCAAGCAAAGATCACGGTAACATCCATTCCACGTTTTCAACTTTCCCAAATACTGGTGACCATTTTAGACGAGTCTTTTGAGAATGGAACAAATTACATCTTTGCTTTCCCACCACAACAGTTACATCTAACTTCCTTGTTTCCGTTTGTGTCTACAGATGTTTCTACAATTTGCCATGTTCTGTTCTTTCATTGGATCTGTTATAGATTTTGTGTATGTATGTTTCCTTATAGTACAATAATTAATCTACCCTGTTTCTCTCTTCACCTTTTTCTTTTGCCAACGATTATAGGAAGAAGAGCAAAAACAGGCAGTAAGTTGACTTCAGTTTGTAGGTGATTTTTTTTTCTTACTGCATGAAAATACAATTTTCTGTTAATTGCCTTGGTTGTAAATAAACCACGGGAATGCGGGGTCTTTCTCACATCTGAATTTGAAAGCAGCCTTCATGATTATCCAGTAGAGCATGTTTTTGTGTATGTCCTTAAAGTTACTCCGCTATCACTTTCACATTAAGCTGATTGCCATGGGTACACAAGCGGTGACTGTATTCATAAGTTTTTTATAGAATTGTGCATGACCATCCAAGGTTGAAATGTGGATTCTCAGCTGGCTTCAAAATTTATTTCCTCAGAGATTCTTTAGAGTGCTTTCCATACTAAGAAAGCTTTCTTGTCTCTTCAGGTATCCTTAATTTGCCTCTTTGCCACATGCAAGTCCATGCATGAAAACTAATTAATGACTTAATATTCTAGGCATGGATCCATATCATTCAATCATGATAGAGTCTCCTTGAATTAGTCCCAGTATGCTCATTGTAAACAGGATGAGTAAACTAACAAGAGACAAGAATGCATTTACTTTTTACTGATGTTCATCTTCTCTGCCCACCTATTAAAATCTAAATCCTGTGTTAATTTCCGAATCCACTCCAGAGGGAGCCCTTTTGCTTTTCTCAGAAATAACCAGATGTTCAGTGTTTCTCTCCAACAAAACATTTTTTCAGCATTTTTGAGCATGTTTTTCTTTGTACACAAAGCATTAATGAAAATTAGTTCTGTGTTTCCCACTGGCTTTATTTTGTTGTTGTTAAATGTTGTCAGATACATTACATGAATTGGAAATTCTTGTGACTTTTTTTTTTTGGTAATGAAATATATATTTCTGGTTAACTTCAATTGCTGAAAACACTTCAATACTACATGTGCTGAAATTGGCTTTTGGTGACTCGTGGATGGCCATTTATTAAAATACTGTCATCAACTTAAAAAGAAGATGGTGGTAAGTGTGCATCTTCTGTTGGAGCCTATTACATCTTTAGTTGCTGCTGCCAATGAAGATTTATCCCTGGGTTTGCTAAGGCACCTTGCAGAAATTCTTTGGCTTAATGAAGGGACCAGATTGCAGCATGTGGCAGTGATCTTCAAGGAATTTCCTGGAGAAGGCAAAGCAACCAACACACCACAGTCCCTGTCCTCCCACTTCATACTGTGCAAGTGGAATGTTGTATCGCATGTCATTCTCCTACCGAGCATCATTGCTAGGAACAACCATCTACATGGAAATGAAGAATTTTATTAGCTTGTTTTTCCTCTGCTGTGATTTTTCATCCTGATTATGGATATAGAAAAAGGGTAAATATGAGATCAAAGGAAGAACTTGCCCAATTTTTCTTCCCTTCTCTTCCTGGAGCACTATGTTAGTGAGAGGATAAGAGAGCCAAAACTGACTGCTAAAATAACGTCTACACATTGTTACACTTCCTGGTCCCATTCTGTTGGAATCAGCGATGGATGAGCCAGAAAGGATTTGAAACTCAAGAAAGCAGATTTTGGCCAGCCAAAGAGCACATAACCGATCAGTAGGAATTGAAACTTTGCATCCTTACATTTGCATGGGCTGAAATAGACTGGAGTTGCTCTGCTGCTAGCTGTAAAGGTGCAGCCTGGAAAAGATGGAAGTCTCAGGGCGCAGGGTTCCACTTGGCTAAGAAACACACAGTCGTAGAAATCACAGAATAGCTGAGGTGGGAAGGGACCTCTGGAGACCATCTAATCTACCTCTTATGCTCAAAGCAGGGTCAGCTAGAGCAGGCAGCTCAGGACCTTTTCCAATCATGTTTTGAGTATCTCCAAAACTGGAGACTGCACAACCTCTCTGGGCAACTGGTGCTAGTGCTTCACCAGCTTCACCATAAGAAAGTTTTCTTCTTTATGTTTAACGGGAAATTCCTGTATTCCATGTGTCCCATTACCTCTGGTCCTTTCACCAGGTAACACCAAGAAGAGTGCAGCTGTTTTCTTACTCTCTTCCATCGGGGATTAGTACTCATTGTTAATGGCCCCTTGGTCATTCTGTTTTTGACATTAAACAGTCCCAACTCTTTCAGCCTGTCTTCATAAGGCAGATGCACTTGTTCTTCGTCATAGTTTTTGGCTGTTCCTCGGACTTGATCCAGTCTTGCTTTGTATCTTTCTTGTACTGGGTTGTCCAGAGCTGGCTGCAGCACCCTGGATGGAGCCTCACCATTTCTGAAGGATCACCTCCGTCACCCTGCTGCCAGCACTGTTTCCAACACGGCTCAGGATGCTGTTGACTTTTTTTTTGCTGGAATGGTACACTGCTGTTCGACTCGTTGTCGGCAGGACCCCAGGTCTTTTTCTGCCAAGCTAGTTTCCAGCCAGCTGGCCCCCAGCACACACTGATGCACGGGGTTATTCCTTCCCAGGAGCAGGACTTTGCTGTTTGTGTTGTACTTGGTGAGGTCCCTTTCCACCCGTTTCTCCAGAGGGATTCAGAGATCTCTCTGGATGGCAGTCCAACCATCTGGTCTATCAGCTGCTCCTCCTAGTTTCGTAGTGTCTGCCAACTTGTTGAGGATGTGTGCTGTCCTGTCATCCAGGTCATTACTGAAGATCTTAAACAGTACTGGCCCCAGTATCAAATCCTGATGCACACCACTGGTGACTGGCCTCCAGCTGGACCTTGCATTGATAACAACCCTACTCACCACTCTGTGAGTGGGTGTCTGCACTATTTTGGAAAGGAGGCAATGGCAATCTCCAGTTTGAAGTCCAAAGGAATTCACTGGACCATACTCTTGCTTCTGAATGTCTCCAGGACTTCATGTCATCCGTTTTCTCCAATAACGGGCATACTTGAGCACAGGGCTGGCTGGGTGTGAGATCTCAGCGAAAAGAAACACAGCCAGCTGAAGAACTGTAAGAATATTATCAAACATCACACTGTCCTTTAGAACCTCTGCCAGTTTTGGTGGTTGTAGACTTGCACCTTCCCTCTACGTAAGCGTATAAAACCCTGGAGTAGCTTGGGAAGGGTACCCGTGCAGTGTGCTCTCAGCCAGCCCCATCCTGTGTCCACCACACAAGGCTTGGACAAAAAGCCTCGTCTGATTAGAACTTCACAAAGGCCTACAATCTAGTCCACAAACAGCTGGCCCACGTGTCTGGGGCAGTGGGGAACATGGTCTGGGTCCTGTGAAAGAGAAGACCCAAGTGCGCTAGTGCTCTAGAGGGATGATCTCTCACCCCTTGATGAGATGGCTTGATTATGTGGGGGCAGCCTGAATTTACGTGAAGGATTAAGGTAAATAAGAGACAAATCAACAGAACAGTCACTGATTCAGGACTGGCTGCACATCAAAAGCAGTAGCATCAGCACCCACCTCAGGGATTTCTGATTTCCCTTCGCTGCTCAGGCTGCAAGTCCCATTCTGCCTTGTCCATATTGCTAGCAAGAGGTAGAGATGGGTCAGAGAGGATCAGTTGTCTTGGCTATGTTCAAGCAAGTTTCTTGGCCAGCAAAAAGACTTCCTGAAGAAGTCACCTTGTTCATTCTGCATTTAAGGAACAAACCCAGGCTAGCATGGACATTTTGAATGGCTGGACTGTCATCAGGAGCCAGCATTCCACCTAGTGCAACAAGACACTTAGCCGAAAGGAGCAAGCTAGGGTTTGCTCATACATTTGCAGCCAGTGGTTGCACATCTAAGCACTGAGGATGGATCTTTGCTGCCAGTGGCCGGGCAACACTTGGCTGCTGAGATTACGACCAAGTACCTACAGAAAACTGTGTGGGAACTGACTCTCATCTCCAGCAAAAGGCTAGGTGAGCACAGTGACATCTAAGACAGCAAACTCCAGGCACAAAGATGTCCTCAGAAGGCCAAAAAACTATGGCTCTCTTGACCAGTCTGGCTCGAATATCACGGCAAGCTATAGGGAATTTGTATCGTGAGAGGTCCACTATTTCCAGTCCTGGTTCAGAGTTGATTTTCCATCAAGATTTTGAAATTTCCTTTACTGTCGTTCCCTTCACAGGACTGCCTCTTCAAATCACTTGGGCCAGTCCTGGTTACACCCTCGAGGAAAAATGCATTGTGTTGAGATATTGGAGTAATGGGGTATTAAGCCACAAGGTATTCATAGTCCATCACACCATTCTCTATTACTGCTAAGATCGTTGCATCCCAGCTAATAAAGATCTTTTCCAGCATAGATCTTAATTTACAACAGGACCGTTTTCATGTCACAGCTGGTGAGAGGCTTAAATAATCTGCTAAATATTAAAACCTTTGTTTTATAGTCAAATGAACAGCCATTGGAGCTGTACTGCTCACTATTCAGAAGAACGTTAAAGGAATTCACAAAGATGTACATCACATGTATCATGTCTTTGGCATGTAGTACAATAATACATGCAACAAACCCAGAAGAGCATCAAGCACTCATAATCCAACACAAGAGAACTGCTCTAATGCCAAACAGGCACAGGAATGGCTTCACAGCAAAGGAGCTCACATGGGAGTGCTTAAACACTGGAATGGAAATCTTTTCCTTTCTGAAGATGGTGGGAACCATGCGGCGTTGCAGAGCAGATGAGGCCCATGAATTTTGAGGTTATATTACCGATAGAAGAAGTGGACGCGCTGACACCAAATAGTCCTCATGAAGTTGTGGAAGTCGTGGGAGGGTTGCTCCTTAACCCGCTGTTTGGAGTCCCAGTTTTCTCCCTTCGCTAGATGTAGATGATACCTTCCCCTCAGCATGATACGTGCAGGGGCAGCAGTACCTCGTCACCTCGTTTGCAGTGCACATACCTTTTCTGTGAACCTTCATAACCAACAGCTAGAGCAAAACTGATCCCAGACAACACGCTAGGGTGGTACCTGTGTTCCTTCCCAAGAGCTGTAGGAACCTGGGAGAGGGGAATTCCCAGCCTTGAGGAACGCGTAACAGCTGAAGTCTCGTCGTGTTGATATCTGAAGATGAGACTGCTGTTCAGTTCTGCGTCTGTCTTTGCTGCATCCTGAGGTCTTAAGTCACCCCTCCAGAGTGGGTCATGAAGCGTGGCTGGGTGACCCCCTCACCATGCACTGGTGCATTTTAACAAAAACACAAATAATTCCTCCTGATGCCTGAACACTGCAAGTCCTCTGCCTTTTTGTACTGCGTGGCCCCCTTCGTTTCCAGGGTGTGCCTTTGGTCTCTGTGGATGATTCCAAGCTCTCAGCATTGATGGATCGTGTCTGCCAGCTATATGGCTAACGTGACCCAACTTGCGTGAAAGATAATCATTCATGCTCATCACTAACGAGCCTCTCTGAAGTAAGTGGAAGATCACCTTCTAGGAGTGAATAGCTCAGGTAGTTTAACATAGAATAATCCTGTTCTACGTCACATAATGCTCTTCAGGATAAACCTAGGAAAAAGACGAAATCTAGTTGCGTACCACACTGGCGGCCTTAAATGCCTTCTCTGGTTAAGCTGAAAAAAATGCTAGCAGTTCCTGAGACTTGCAGGCTAGGTCTGTACCGGTGAGCGTGCATGGAAAAGTTCTCTGACACTGAGGCCAACTGGCATGAAAATGCCTGCCTCTGCTAGCAGATTTTCTTAGTCTCCAAGACCTGGTGGCTGCGTGCAGTAGTGGGAATGATCCCTGCAGTGTGCCTGGGAATTGCTGGGGAATGTGGTAGCTGAGATGTGTTAAAACTGTGCCAGGGAGCGTTCTTACATTTTAATACTGTAAATTACTTTGTTCCAGTGCCAGAAACACTCCTGGGCATGGTTCAGTTCACTAATATAGACAGACAGCTTTAGAGTAAGCTTTGAGTTTGTGCCTCCACACGAGGAGCCATGTTTATGGGTCTCCTGAAAGATAGCAAACCTAGCAAGGCTCCTGAAAAAGTCACTTAGGTGTTCAGTATTTGAAGTCATATCGGGAGTGGGGTGTCTGTGCCCGTGGGGTATCAGTAGGCATCTCGGAGAGGTGGGCTGGCTCTGCGCTGACATCTGGTACTGACAAGGAGAAGACTTTCCCCTGCTCGTTAACTGCTAGCACTGCCCATGGCAGGTGATGTTCTTGGCTACAAGGAGGGCTTGGCAGGGAGCAGCCATGGATGTGCATCAGGATTTCCTTCCTGGAGGTCTGTTTGCTCTGATGGATCACGCTGCGCTGTGGTGGTTGTGTCAGGTAAGAGATACGTGTCTGAGTGACACGATGGCACTCCTGTGGCAATTGTATGAGTGTGCTGAAATGTAGACCGAGGTGTGGAGCCGTCTACAGTAGACCTGGTTTCTGTCTGAAGAGAAGGAAAATGCTGCTCCCCACCCCGAGCAGCAAGGCTTTAGCAAGTTTCCCTGGGCCCACTCAGCCCTCCCCTGCTGCGCTCTCCATCTGTGTCGAGCTTGGAGGGCAGAGCTAAGAGGATTGAGCACGGCTCAGGCGGCAGCCGATCAAAGTGGGTTGCTGCTTTTCTTTCTAGTGCTGTCTGTAGTGGATGGTGGAGGCCAGACACTGCCCGGGTCTGCCAGAGCCTTCTGAGAGCGGGGCCCTGCTTGAAGTGAAGGGGCGCGAGGTCCTCTCCTGATGCTCGTCTGGGAACAGCCCAGAAGGGGTCCAGCCACGCCGCCCCATTTCGGAGGACGCAGAAGCAGCACAAGTGATTAAGCGCTGCCAAACACAAGGCAAACTAAAACAGCAGAGAGCACTTAAATGTTTTTATTTCAGATGTGCAGTAGATAGTTTCAAAAATAGCAGCTGAGAAGATTGTCACGGAAAAGTGTGATTTTTCCTATGTTCCTGCTGTCCCATTAGGAGGTAACAGCCATAACGTAGAACCATTTATGCGGAGTGCCCGCTCCATTCATGTCTTCCCTGAATCGCATTCCTCTGTACTTAATCACATTTTGGATTGCACAGCCAGGAACAGGCAGGAGTTTGTTCAGTTTTATGTTTTCCAAGTCTTGCCTTCGCTGAGAAAGACACGTATGCCAAGTTTGAACTTTTAAGCTGCTACCATTTTTAACAAAGCTCTGTACAAAAGCATTGTGGCTACACTTGCTTTTGACTTGGGGGAAAAATATGCTTATTCATTCTTATGCACTTCAGAAACTGCTGAAGGGTTTTTTATTTTCTAAACAGATCCTCTTGTCAAGAGGCTGCCCAGCGTGAACATTTTCATTTTTGATCTTCTGGAGGTTTCCGATTGTTTGCTTGCTTGTTTGTTTTAATACACGTTATTTGCAAAAAGAGAATCAGAAAGGAAACAGTCCTACGGTGTCTGCACTGGAGTGCACAGTGCAAAGCAGGTACTAGAGGTGTATCGTGGGCAGTCATAAGGAAAGTCAAGGCTCGGTCACATCACGTGTGGTCAGAGAGGCTCCAGGAGCCCCAAGAGGTTATTTCTGCATTCAGGGCATTTCCCCTCCTTCTGGCCCATTTTGATGTTGATACCTTGGCAGCGTGGCAGCAGGAGCAGCCGTCTTGCTTCAAGAAAGTGTGCTGTGCGCTGCTGGAAGCTGTAGTGCAGTGTCGGGCTGCAGGCTATGCTGGAATGAAGGGTGCTGAGATGCGTTTCATCCTGGTGGACGGACTGAGGCTCTGGTCTGCTGGTGGACGGACTGAGGCTCTGGTCTGCGCAGCACTTGGCTAGCGGCTCGTCCCATACAGGCGGTCCCCTGAGGCCAGCCCCGTGCCCTGGGGAGTGAGGACAGGGCTCTACAGGGAGGTTGTGTGTCCAAAAGGGTGTGAGAGCTGATGGTGAGGTGGCACCTGTCTGGTGCAGTCCTTCGGGCAGTTACATGCAGCCACGTCTGCACCATTTCTGCAGCAGACCCCGGGATGCCCCAGGCACTGAAGAGCCCGGGTCGTACAAGGGGAGGCAGTGCAGACAGCCTCATGCCTTAGCACCTTGCCAGCCCCCCCTAACTGATGTTAAGCGCCTGCCCTGCAGGCCCAGGAGACCTTCAGTAGGCCTAGGGAATGCTCCTGCACTCCCCGGGAGGCCCAGGGTCTCAGAGGGTCCTTCGGCACCAGCACAGGAGTACGGAGCCTGCTCTGGCATCATGGCATGCCCTAGCAAGTAACTGGAGACTGGGGGAGCTACTGCAGAAACCACGGCGTTGCCTGGAGTTAGCACAGAGTGGTTGAGGCTGGAAGGGACCTGGAGGTCAGCTGGAGGCTGGCCTGCTGGGGTCAGTCACCCCGTCAGACCTCAGCTGCTCCCCAGGACCACGAGTGCCATCGCACGCCGCTCCCACCCCTTCGGGCACCCGGCGTCGGGGCACCCGGCACCCCAACAGTGTGTAACACCACGTCGTGCCGAGGCAGCAGGCTGCATGCATAACATCGTGTCTCCAGGCCCATGCACACCCTGGGTGCGGGGTGCACGGGAGCAGGGCTGGAGCTAATCACCACCACCAGACCCGAGCCGTCTCCGTGGTTCTGATGTGAGTAGCGTGTAGGGCGGACGATGCCCGAGGGACTGCAGAGTCAGAACAGTGTCTGGGAGGTACGTGAGCATGGCCTGTCAGTTCGGGGTCTATTAACCACAGCTTTCTTCTACCAGTCACCATATGAGAAATTTTGCTTTTGGCAGTTTAGAAATATTTTTCAAATACCCGGGTTTTCTTGCTATAAAAGCAACATTTTAATTTTAAGGTTTATATTTTGATGAGGAACCAAAGGGAGAGGCCGTACTGCCTTACGGGACCATCTGATGTAGCTGGATAAAGCAGAGTCCTGGACCAAGTCAGTCCAGGGTTAAGTCAGCTTTACAATAAGCTGACTTCAACAGCAAAGCCAGCTTGAAACATTCCTTTTCCTGTGCCAATATTCACTGCTCCAGCAATTATGTTCTTACAGTTTCTGAGGGGCCATGCTCCAAATCAGAGCACTGAACTGTCCTAATTAAAGACAGCATTCCTAGAAAAAGATGAAGCCAGAAATTCTTGTAACTACACCTTCGCTGACCTTGCATCAGATCTTCAAGGAGTACAAACCCGGGCTGGAAGAGGCTCAGCACAGTTCCTCAGAGTGATCCTTTTGGGGCAGCCGCTTAAACCACGTGGCAGAAAGCACCTCTGGATCAGAGAGGGCGCACCAGCAATAAGCCGCACGCCCCTTCGCAGCAGTGCAGACAAGGATGGTTCATGTACCAGATCAGAGAGGGTCATAAAGGACAATAAGCAGTGTCCTGCCAGAATCAATGATTGTTTAGAGCAGTGAGTCCAGCGCTTAGGCTTATTCTGCAGGAATATTTCATAGGTCGCCGTTGAAGATCTCAAATGCAAGGTCAGAATGTGGTTGGTGTGTTTTGTTTTTTTTGTGGCATATATTCTCCCACTAAGTGGGTGTTTCTGTCCTTTGTTGCTTCTTCATGAGAATTCATTGTGGTGTGTTAGTGGTATTTTTCATTTCACATGCATGTTTCCACCAAAACATTTGTTGCCACATTTTGGGGTAGATATTCATGAGCATATAGGCTTTGTGTTTTTGTTGTGGAGGTATCATTAAGATGACTGGAGAGATATACTGCAAGGATTTGCATGTGCTTGGCAAGGTTGAATTTCACTTGATGTTTGTTTAGTCCGTAGGAAATGTGATGCCGATGATGAGTTTGGCAAGACTGAAAGTTAGAAGACAGAATTCAGGAATAATTTATTTTGCCATCGTTTCTTTGAGTGTAGATTGCAACTGCTTATGTGATTATCCATGGAGAGTCCAGAATGTGCAATGCTTGTATGCGTCCCAGCTGAATTTCGTACCCATGCTGACTGTTCTAAAGCAATTTTTTCTTGACTTTATAATCAAGGACCTGATCTGGTATGTAAATAAGCTTAAGTGCAGACAGTGCGTGCATACTCCTTCAGGATATGCCTCAGTGCATGCTTAATTCTCTGCAATCACTAATTCCTTCTGCTGTGCTGTAGCACTGGGTTGGCACCCAAACACAACTGACTGATGCCATAAATAGTGTATATGCATATCTGTAGCACTTTAATCTGAACCAAACTACAAAACTGTACGTCTTCACATCCCTCTGGATCAAATTGAGTGTGTCCATTTCAGAGACGGGGAAAACTGATACTTTTTTAGACATTCAAGACTATCCAACAAGCTGTTGATGAAATTCAAATGAGAACTGTTGCTGGTATCTTGGCTGTCACTTGTAGAAAGAACTGGTTCTCGTACACAATCCAAAAATATGGAAGAGGCCCCGTTGCAACAGCACACACGGTAACTTGGCACTTAGGGCAGCCTGCTCCACACCTTGCAAGAGTTACATCCACACAGCTGATCTCCCAACGTTGGTTAGAGTGGAAGGTGTGCAACACTGTTAATCCCCAGTAATCCAATTGTGCAGAAATTAATATTAAATGTGTTTCTGTGTGAGCATTTGTAATACTTTCCCTCTTATCATTATGGAAGCATAGAAGGGTAATCAAAGCCACATGAAGGACATCTGGATCCAGCATTGGTTTATATGGCACCTGGCCCTTATTAATAGTAATGAGGAAATAGCAGTTTGGGATTTCTTGACCTCACATGAAATTCATTTCACTGGGCAAAGGTTGCTAACAGATGGCAGCAATTTGGGGCTCATTTCATCATCTGTTACACAGGCTTTATTGCTTCATTTTGGCCCTTTCCTTTGTAAGGAGCTATCCCTTTTTCCACCTCCTCTCTTTATAAGGCTGTCTTTTTCAAAGGGAGTCCTGAAACATCTTGTTAAAGCATGTTATACGCAGCACGAGAGTTTAGGTATGGTCTGATACAACAAAATAATCCCTTTGAAAATAAATCACTCTTTTACTAACTATGTTGTAAATTTCTATCTTTTTGAAGTTGGTAGTTTCTTCTGGGTTATTGGCCTCTCTCCAATTTGTTCTCTATTTCCCCAGCCCACAAATACACTTTTGCACTCTGACTTTGAGCAAATTAGAGAGATATGAGAAGACACAACCCCATAATCGTCAACACAAAACGCTATCTCAAACCAGAAGTTTGTCACCGAGGTCTGATTTAATAACGTACCCCAATGCGTTGGGTGCCGGTGAGCCTGGTGTTAAAGAGTGTGAAGCATCTAGAGAAAGGATTTCCCTTCAGCGCCTACCTCACCGTTGTCACATTGGTGTGGACTCAATTATCCTCCAGGAGCATCCCTGGTCGAGCAGCTGTGAGATCTTTGCAGAGCTTGCTCGAGCTTATTTGCAGCTTGGCTGGCGGTGGTTGGATGCCTTCCCTGCTGGCCATGGCGCGAGCTGGCAGGCAGAGCTAGCTGTGATGCTCAGCAGCATCCCAAGAGGAATCAGATCTTTGATCTGAGTGTTTTGTTCTACCTTTTTTTTTTTTTTTTTGGTAGTTATAGCTGATTTGAAGCATGCTAGTAGTAAGATAAAGAAACCTCAAAAATACAGATGTAGTGCTGTTTAGTATTAAAGAAATATTATGAATTCAAGACCTTGGAAATGATGAGGTTCAATATTTGCTTACTCAGATGTTATGTTAGCCATTATGGTGATAGCTTCCTCTTGTAGTGATGGCTTCTGCACTGCAACAACATGTATTTACAACCTAACTATCAAAAAAATCAAAATACTTCTACATAGTCAAACATTGGTGTAAATATTACACAATACTGCAGAAAGGAAAAAAAAAAAAACATACCTGGAATCAATTTATCCTTAGTGCTACATCAAAATAGTCTTACCTAAGAGTCCGATTGTATGAAATATCTGTTCCAGCTGTACATTGTGTCTTTCATGATGCTTTCAAACTGAAACCTCTTGGGAGTTTTATTTATCAAAGTGAAGTGAAAGTTGTTCTAACTATTAAAATCGTCATGTAATCCAAATTGGGTTTAGAGAGAAATGCTTGTATTGTATTTGTGATTTAGTTTGACTACTGTAAATATCCCTACAATTTTGAAAGCCCAAAGCAGATGTGCTTAAACCCACAAAGAATTAAAATAGCAGAGAAAGAGAAAATCTCAGTATTTTGTCTAATGTAGTTTAAGAAAGAGTCTGCTAATGTGAAAATTAATTTTCTTTTCCGTGAACCTTTCTCTCTTGAAATAAATTCACCAGTGAGAGTGGGGGGTGCATGTTTTCAGAAAGATCTGAATTCCAGTAGCCTCCCAGAGCTGAAAAAAAAAAGCAGATGTGCACCCTTGGTGCAGTCAAACCCTGTTCATCTGTACTGATTTGAAAACACTACGTGTTTGCTTCTAGGGGCTGCAGTTCTCCAGATCATTGACGATTTAATTCTGTGTTTCTGACAACATTAATGAGTTCATCAGATTAAATAAACTACAGAATTCCAGGAGATCTAAATCTTGTTAGTTGGGTGATGCCGTTATGAATGCTCTTGGCACTGATGCATGTACAAGCAGGGCTCTGCAGAGCAGCGCCGCGCATCCAGATGTCAGGTGCCTCTGCCTCATCGCAGGCACGGTGGGCATGGCAGCCGCGGTCCTTCCTGCCTCTCTTGGCTCCAGTTATTGCTCTCAAAGATTTTTACAGTCTCTTTCACCCACCGATGAACAGCCTCACTAGTTGTCGTCGACCTCTTCGAGCTGGATGCTGATGGTCAGGTTCACCCCAGTCCGGCCTGGATCTTCAGATACCCCTTCACGCATTCCTTCTCCTCAGTGCAGAGGAACAGAAACCTGAGAGAAACAGAATCCAAATCTCCTGCGGCTGGTACCAAGGACAAACCTACAGCCTGATGGAAAACTCTTTGGCATCAATTTCAGATCCAAAGTCTTACTTCCGTTGTCAGTAATGGCAGCAGACAACACATCACTTATGACATTAGGAGGTTCCTCGTGGTATTGTCCTCTCCTTCGACGTCGGCAAAGGCTGCGAGGAAGAAACCAAGAAGAGCTCTGAGCACCGTCATGTCCAGCCCCCCTACCAGGGAAGCCATTGCCAAAGTGCTCACTAGGCTTATAGCACAGTTACACGCTGCGGGTATCTGTGGTAAGAGATCAGCCTTGACTCTCCAGAATGCCTTTCCCAGCTCTGCACTACTTCATACCTAAACCCAGCTGGTGATCGCTGTTTAGAGACTGTTGGTAGTGGCCTTGGTCATCACCAGTAAATCCTCACAGGAGGTTTGATAAGTTGATAGATGCCAGCACTGGACTCTGAATCAGAGACTGCTCGGTTCAGCCATGCTGCTCCAGCAGTGGCCTTCCAGCCACCCACGCTCACGTGGCTGGAGAATGGAGCGAAGCCCTTTGGCCAGGATTTGTTCTGCTTACTCCCACCCCTTTCCCACCTGCCTGGGGCAGTGCTGCAGGGAAGCCCGCTTACCGACAGGTTCCTCTGAAGGCTGCTGGCTACAGGGGCCCAGGCTCTTCTGCATCCCCATCTGCAAGCCTCCAGAGGACCATAGCCAAGAGCAGCTTTTATTTCGTCTGGAGCAGGGCAGTTTTCTTCCTGTGGATGCTCTGAGGTGGTAACGGGGAACATGGGAACCATCAAGGCAGCTGGCTCAGACAGCAAGAGGCATTTCCGAAATGAAGGGTGAGAAGATCAAGGCTGCAAGCGCTGGGATTCCCTAGGAAAGGGGGTAAGGGAAAAGCCTAGATCTGTAAGGAGTTGGTATTTATCAGGTAGACTGGTCATTCTCTGCACTTCTGAACAGATCCCATGCAGCATGTGCTGCTGTGTGCCGTGTGCTGTCTGCCCGACGTCTCAGCTCTCTGCTGGCCGCTGTGCTGGCCACCAGCTCAGCCAGGGCTGCAGTGCTGCCACAGCTCGTTCTGCCCACAGGGAGAACCACAAAATACAGTGGAGAGCATCGCTGTGTCACCCACAGCAGTGCATGCTGCTCAGCTGACAGTCTGTAAATTTGTCACTTCTGCTGTGAACCATCTGAGGGTGAAGGAACATGAAATTCAAGAAGCCTCACTGCCCTGCCAGTGGCATCAGATACGAGGGGCAGAAGTCATTGCCTGGGCCTCCTGTACCCACCTGTGAGCCAGCCTGTGCTTCTCGTGGTCCTTACTCCTCTCAAGTGTCGCTTCTTGCGTGAACTTGTTACAGAACAGCATATGCTTGTCGCTGTAGGTAGGAGATAATATTTTTATTGCCAGTGTTGTTGGTTTTTTTTTTTGTTGTTCAAAAATGTTGTGTTTTTTTTTTCCAATGCTAGACCCAAGAAGATTTAAAAGAAAAAAAAAAAAAGTGCATGTCTTAGATCTGGGAGGTAAGGTTTGCTTTTCTTCTTGCCCTCCAGCTCAGAAGTGATGCCCCCGGAGGATGCCCTATTCTTACTTTCCTACATAAGCTCTTGGAAAATGGAAGGAACAGATCGTATTAACATCATAGGGAATTTCTTGCTGACTGAGAACAGACAAGTCCCTGCAGATTTTGTTTCCCATCAGAAGCACACTTTAGTTTGACCCCAATGGTCAGTATATATTGTGTGCCTGGGGTGCAGGGTCATACATCAGCACGCACATAGTGCTTACCATGATCAGCTGAGTAACCAGCCTGTGAGTTTTGCATCAGAAGGCATGGCTCGTGGTGAGAGGAAAGGAGCTACAGTGGCTGTTCCTTGGTCTTTGTGATCTGACAGTGACAGGACTAAGCCTTTCAGATTATCTCCCTTCCTCTTTGTGACTATTCGCAGCTCATTGAAAGACCACAGCATCACATCAGAGAGGCTCTCGTAATGCGTCATACCCTGTGTCCGTGTGTTCTTCATTAGCTCATGAGCCACTCCTTCCGAAGATCAAAGGCGCTTCGCCAGGACACAAGGAGCTTGCTTTTAAAAACATGCCTGCAGCAGCTGCGCGGCAGTGGCTGCACGATGAAGCAGCCTACTGCCTTTTGCTAAACGTGCGATCCTTGGCTTAGGTCTCGGGCAAACGTGGGGAGAGCAGTCCCTCAATCTCAAATCCATGTAGCAGCTGGTGCTTCTGTCTAGAGTGGATCCTGCTTCCTCTAGTAATCTTTCACCTTTTACTAAAGGTGTGCATCCAGTTTACTTTTTGTCAGTCCAGTGCAGGGGATTCACATTGCCACCTGCTCCAAAGAAAGGATCCAAAGCTTACCCGGCCGTAGTAGAGCTTACTGAGCCAGCGAGAACCCCATGAACGTGCTTTCCATTGCTCATTTTCCAAGCCCACAGCTAACGCAGGCACCTACCCGTGCTGGCAGCAGTGGTTTGGCCGTGCCGCAGTGCTCGTGCTGAGGAGCACGGGGTGGCCGAGGCTCCCAGGCAGCAGTGAGAAGATCCCCGGCAGTGCACGAGAGGGGCCCCACACCTGCTCTGAGGTCCAGCTGCCAAAAGTGCCTCTTGCTCTAGGTAAGTAACTGCCACCTCTTCTTTCTTTTGGGACACAGCCAGTGTCTCTGCACTCACCAAGCCAGCAAACATCATTGGCATGGCTGGGCAGAGGGGAGGAGGGGACGTTGGAGTCACCCCACAGGCTCGGGGCGATGGGGCTGCTTTCTGTCGTGCTCTTTCTTCTGTCGCCTCCATGCACCTTTCTGCTCTGCGTGTAGGCCGTCGCCTGTGAGGCACGCACCGAGGAGTAACCTTACACACAGATAGTGTCATTACTCAGATGGATGGGGTTATTGATCTGCAAAGTGTTTGCAGAATCCTTGGACTACCAGCCTTGCAGGCAACTCATCTGCATTTGTTACTGCTTTTTTAGGAGCCAAGTATGTTAAAAAAGGATGACAAATCCTTGAGTACTTTATAGGTAGCACACTTCAGAGAAGTAGTGAAAGTTGCTAAGTAACCAGTTGCTACTTACCTATGAAAATTTATAAAAGCATGGCTTCAGAGAGTGTGGAAATGACTAGTGAGGGGCACTGTAAGTCTTCGTATTCTGCATAAAGCATAGATGTATTTATCCAAAGAAATCCAACTTTCATCATAGTACAGCAGTGTTTCTCAGACCCAATATAAATATTTGTTCATGTTCACAGTCTTCCTGAAATGGGTTTAAAAAGTATATATTGATGAGTTTCTGCAGAAATTTATATTTGTAGTGTTACCAGTGAGGTATGCTTTCCTTCAGCTGTATTCCTCATGGTGTTGTATTGTTCCCATTAAACATTTCATTTATGATTTTATCGAGTTTTAGTCACTTTACAGTTACCAGAGAAAACATGTAGGTACAGAAATCAAACTGTATTCTCCTTCATTCAGCAGTTAGATTTAAGGTTGTCAAGCTAAGTGTAAAATACCCATGTTGGTACCCCTGATAAGAAAGTATTTGCTGTGCTGGCCTATGATCAGTGAAAGATGCATCACCTTTCTTTTTAAGGCTTTGGCTCAGTGTGCCAATTTTATGTGTACCTCAGCACCATTTAGCACGGTTTTGAAGAAGGAGGACAGGGAACTCGAGCGAGGCCATCGGTGGCGGCCTCCATGGCTCTGCTCAGGGTGGAGGCTCGGGCTCCCGGCCTCGAGCGGGCCTGGCAGCACCAGGCCGCTGCCGGTCCCGTCACAACGCCTGCGTGTCCGTGCTGGCCGTGGTGCTCCCCTCCACAAACAGCCCTGAAAATTGCTCTGTGTTTGATTTGTGTGGATTTGAGAGACTGACGGGCTTTAGCTTTCCGGTAAGGAGGAAATTGCAGAGCAGCATAAGAGCAAATTGTCCTCTCAAGAGACAGTTTCTCATACCAGGAAAAGAGAGGGAGGCTTTTCAGGCTAGGAAGCTATGGATGACATGAAATTCAATTTTTCCTATAGTCACTCTCTTCATAAAGGTAATGTTTTCTGAGAGAGTTCATGACCAGAGAGGTTTCCCTGTACTTTTGTGATATTTAAGGTCCATATTTGATGCTTGGCTTTCCGGAGGCAGCAACTGCTGCTGTGTTAGGAAATGGCAGTGTCCTGTGAGGACAGAGGAGGGCCAGTCTTCCTCCTTGGGCCATGGGGGCATCATCTCAGGAGCTGCGGGTCCTCCCAGCTGGTTGAACCACCGGAATCATTGTGCTCAGGGCGGACACTCGCCACACAGCCATTTCTAGACCTCTTACTCTTTCATGTAAAATTTGTAGTTGGGTCTCAGCGCAGCCCGTTCCCTGTCCACATCGAGGAGAAATGCAGGTTGGTCCTCGCCATATTCACATCAGCCAGGGATGAGAGCCCGGGAGCATGACTAATTAAGTTTAACTGGAAAAGGGGAATAACATTTTGCCTTGTATACCAGTTTTCCAAGCTGAAAAATGGACCCAGAGTGTGACCCTGAGGATTTAGGTGTTTGGACTGAAAGAAGCTGAGGTGAAAGGGTGCCGAGGAAGTTCAGCGCGCAACTCCAGCACAAACGCTGAAACCATCACAGGCTGTGGGATTTGGGAATCTCCACATTTCTCACAGTAGTGATGCCAGCACGGCTCGAAGAGCACGATCTGTATCCACAGCAGCTAAGTTTAGCTGGTGAAGCTGGTGTTCATGACTGCAGGCAGTGGTCCTCCGAAGAGCAAGTCGGAGCAGCTGAATTAGCCTCCTGCTCTGAATCACTTTCTGGAGGACGCTGTCCCTCCCACTGTTGACTTCGGCATGACCTCAGGAGGTTGGCCCCACTCAGCGAAACCAGACTTGACAAAAAGCCCTGCCTCCCCTGGCTCTCGGCAGAGTTTCTATTCTTAGTCCATTGACGAGTAGTTTTCATCTCTCTCTTGGTTTTTGGCACATGACAGTCTTTCAAAGGCAGAGTGGGTGAAAAAGCCAAACCTTTGCACACAGTTCTCGGCAACACTGGAGGAGCACGCGGCTTCTCTTAGTCACCATTCGTGGACTCTGTGGAAGTCCCCCCAGCCCCTGACGTTGGCGGCTGTGCTGCAGTTACGCAGAGCAGCATGCAGGCTCTGTGGCTACTCCACCAGTGTGAACTTCTCGCTGCTGTGATTGCCAAAAGCTACCCAAAAAGGTAAGACCTGAGGACTGATTAGAGATTCAGTGAGGGACAGCGAGCCAAAGAGGGTTCACATTCAGCTATTTCATGTCTTGGCTTTTT
This sequence comes from Heteronetta atricapilla, assembly GCA_011075105.1. Classification (NCBI taxonomy): domain Eukaryota; kingdom Metazoa; phylum Chordata; class Aves; order Anseriformes; family Anatidae; genus Heteronetta; species Heteronetta atricapilla. The sequence continues at coordinate 118,823,075 of CM021733.1, forward strand.
GGAGCACAAGTAGGCAGTAACCTTCTTAATTCAGCTCCTGGAAAGTCTCTGCAGTTTGTCAGTACCGCTGGTTCCAGGCTGAATGCTGATCTCTCTCGTGAATAATGCATTATTTTTTCACATTCCAGGCAGCTCCTAGTTTCTGCACTGCAAGCAGCATATTGCGCTAGCTTTCACGTGCTCCATGCCTGTGCTGGCCTGAGTGCCTCTGTCCCAGGGCCAGCACTGGAACATATATGTGGGGCTGCGGTCTGCCTTTCTGAATTATCTGCGTCTATTTCAGCCATTTACATGGCACAAAGCAAGACTGGGCTATTTTGGCAGCAGGGCAGGCTACAGCAACACCTGTGTTGACAGTGTTCATCACCAACACAGAACTCCCCGAGTATAATCTCTAATGTGCTTGAGGACTGTATAAAATATTGGGAGAGTGTTCCAGGAAATGATGGAAGCCATGAAGAATTTAAATATTTTCCCGAGTTTTCTGTCCTCGCCCACATTCTGTCTTCATTGGCTTCCTCCTCTTTTTGCCAACAAATTCAAACCTCGAGTCACATTTTTTAAGGTCCTGCAGAAACCTTGGGTGTTTTTTAAGCTTCCTTTCTGACATGACAGTCACGGATTTAAACAACGGAAGAGCAACCTTGTAAATCCATCCGGTGTTTTCTCCCTTTTCAGGGTCTGAAGCCGTATCATTAATTAATGATTAACTCTCACATCCAGTTAGTAATTGTTTCCATCACCACCCTGACATCAGTCTCCCCTTGGGACTACTCTACACCTTTTTTTCTCCGCATACGTCAGTAGAATCTCCAGGGCTCAATTTGGAACCAGAATTACTGCTCTCCTCCTTCACCCGATTGCCACTGTGGGTCCCTTTACGAGCGTTTACGCGCCATGACTCGCCGCAGCTACACAGTCCTCCTGGCAAGCGGTGATCCCTGTTGTGAACAGCTCACAGTCCGTCCTCCTCGTGAATTGGCTCCAAGGATCTGCTCGGGATGATTCGTGCGCTGAGCGCAGCCGCTGGCTCATGGCCCCGTAGGCGGGAGGGCTCTCGGGGGTCCCAGCCCAAGCTCCTGCTCCATGTGGGCCCAGCTGGGGCCGGTGGCTCCAGCTGCACACGCTGAGGGAGGAAGGGTCCCATCCCTGGTGCCACGGGCTGCCCCCTCGCTGTCACACCCCAGGATGTGGTTGGCCTTTGCTGTGAAGACTTGCTGCTGGCTTCTCTTCCGCGGGGCTCAGCTTGCAACTGCTGCAGTGAGGATGGGCAGGAGCAACAGGACAGGGAGGTTGGGAACCCAGCTTTGGACTTCTGCTGTGGCACGGTGGAGAAACTTCCATGGACTGAAAATCAAATTGACTCAAAGGCATTACTGGGTAGTACTGAGTGCCTTGGACAAACACCTTTTTGGATTAGGAACAGAGAAAAGTATCATTCTGCGAACCCAGATCTCCTCTCAAAAGAAGTTTTACCTCTAAGCACTGGAACATTCTAAGAAATGTTGTAAAGCCAGATTGCTCCTCACCATGGCACGTAAGCTCATGTCCAGTTACACCGTCCACAGGGAGATCCATCACTTCAAAACTTGCAACTCTTCAAAAAAAGGCCCTGGGCAGACAGGGCCGTGCTGTGCGGGTGTCGCTGCAGGTGCGTGCCGTGCGGCTGGGACAGCGTGCTGGCCGTCGAGCAGCATGTCTTCCTTGAGAGGGGCACTTCTCTTGGGTGTGGGGTATCTCCTGCTGTTGTCAGAACTGCTCAGAAAAAGTCTGGTCCAAGCCAAGAAGCAAATTTAGGTTTTTGTTGGGTCTGAAGGTTTTTGACTTGAGAATTCTTCTCTCTGGATGGCTTCCCAAAAACTTTATTGAATAACACAAGTGTTGCAAGCACAGAGAAATCAGATTTTTCAGTAACTGCATGGTACTGCAAGAAGAAGTTTTCTCTTCTGAAAGTAACAATATTCTGTTAATGTGTTTCAGACATTTATCTTTTCCTTGAAGCAGGTGTTTTTTCCTCAAAGCAACCCATTTTAAATGACTGAGACATTTTAGTTCCTTGGGAAGGCTACTGTTCCCCTACAGCTGTTATTTATACACTCCAAGTTTGTATTGCCTAAATGTAGAAAATTATTTTTGTTTAAAAAAATCCCCAAGACTTGGAAATTCACTTTTCAGTGAATACTTTTATGTTCAGAAGACATTCACATTTGCATAGCAAAAGGTTCTCAAATACCCAGAAATGTTGCGCGTACAGATTTCACGGCGCCCGTACGTTAATGCACTACACCTGTTCCTAGGGATTAGGTGGTGGGCAGCTCACCAGACAGAATTGTGACACACAAAATGTGTGAGATGGGAGTTGGCCAGCACGTCGAGCTCGCCCATTTCCGAGCATATGCTCACCGAGGGGGGTGACCCGCACTGGCACCTGGAGAGGGTCTCCTTTCTCCACGCCTTCTGGATCCGTGCCAGCGAGCAGCAGGAGTGCAAGGGCACCGGCTCGGGGCCAGGAGGAGGATGCACTTCCACGGGACTGGGGCGAGATGGGCTGAGCAGGGCTGGTGGCACTAACCAGGTAACGTGGGCACAACCCAGCTCACAGGCACCGGGCTTGTGTTCGGCCTCGTGCCTGGAGGGCCAGACATCCATCTCAGACACTGGTCTGAGCAGGCCATGAGCAGGCTCTGAAGGCCATTACAGCAGCTCTCTGGCATCCTTTTTATCATAGGGCATTTCACCTGATTGCTCCACATTTTGAGTCCAGTAAAACCCTCTTCTGCAGTAGTTTGTTTAGCCAGAAATGTCTCTAACGTTAGTGTGAAAACATGGTGATACAGAAGATCCACTGGTGTGCAGTGCAAGTTATCCCCGTGGTACACCACGCATCGTTGAGAAACATGTTGTCTCCATTCCAGAATGTGGCTTCAGCTTCCAGCTGGGTTTGATTTTACTTTTCCTGGCTAGATTAAACACCTCTGGTATTCTGTATTTTCATCTGGTGAATATACCTACCTATTTAGATAAAATCAGCTCTTAATTACTTTTTGGATAAGTTAAGAAGGTAGAGGTATCCTAACCCGCCACTATCAGTCATCTTTACAAATCTTCAAATAATGCCTCTGCTTGGCTTTTTTTCTTCTCAGCACCTTCTCCTTCTCACTCTTTGTTTTACAATGTACTATCCAGAAGTATTTTCCTCAGATTCTTCAATATCATCGCCATTAGCACCTTAATTACTTAACTGACTCCACTTCTCCTTTGCCACAGCAGCCCACTGCAAGGTCCTGCTAATGACCATTAGTTATAATCCTTAATTTTTTGTTGTTATTTTTTCTTACCAGCTCTTCCTGTTTGCCTGTTTTTAATGTTAGGCTATCTGGCCTTAGCTACCCAATCATTCTGATTTTCCTTTTCAATATTACCAAGGTAAATGCTAATATACCATTTGGAATTTCCCTGTTACTTCAAGATTTATTAAAATGGGTATCAGTAGGCCAAAAACCTCTTCAAGCAACTCTTCAGGGACTCTTAGTTTCAAGTTATTCATCCTGCTGCCTTTAAAGATAAGTATCTCCAGAGAACAGTGTGCTGCATACTGAAACACAGTACGGTAATCAAGTCATAAAACCTGGTCCCAGAACAACCACCAATTTCCCCAGCATCAGTCATCTTGTCTTGGTTCACCACCATGAAGTATGGTGCACTTCGTAGAAGAAAATTGTAATTTCGAACCTTCCTAAACACTACCGGTGTTTCTGAAGGAACACTTGTAAACCCATCTCACATCTAAATCCTCCAAAACCATGCAACTTCACTTGTGTGCTTTGCAAGTAGTTGCCTAAAGCACAGCTCATCCCGCTCTAATTTGCCATGATACTTGATTTTTGCATTAGCATTCCTCATCTGTATCAGTTATCTCACTGATCCATTGCATTCAAGCTCCCGGAGTTCTGTAACTAAATGAAAAACATTTAAGAAGATGTGCTACCACCCACGCACATCTTTTTGTCTTTACATTCTTCACCTTTCCTAAATGGGAAAATGTTGGATTTTAAGATTCCAAGCACGCAAATGTTTTGCAGTCAGCGTGCCGATGCTACCATGTTCTACTGTCTTGTTAACCACCGTTTCTATTTCTTTTGCTTCTTCTTTGGACTCCTACTTTTGGATGCCCAAATAAATTTTGATATATTTTTTTTTTTAATCCAGGTCTTCACAACACCATTGTTCTTAGGCAGCAGTTATATTTTTTACTCTTTCTAAGCTGGAAAACAAAATGTACGGCTCCCCCAGTTTTCTCATTTTCTGAGTTCCTCTTCCTGACACAGGAGGAACCAGAGCTGTACGCGGTGTTCTGCAGGGTGTCTCACCCGTGTTTTGTACATCAGAATAGAGGCGAGGGCTTATTACTGCTAATGCCTTGGGAGTGCATCCAGGAGTGGCCTGCCTGGCTACAGTGTCCTGGTAACTAGCACTTACCTGGTAATTAGTAACTTGTGCTGGTAGCCAGTCACTCGTTCCTGCCCTGTGACCAGCTGTGTTCCAGGCCTTCTGCCCCTCCTGCTGGCCTCGCTTGCTGCCGTGGGGCACAGCCGTGCGCCGTGCTGCCGCTATTGTTCTGAGCTTCGAGTTCGTCCCGTTCTTCATCTGCAATATTCTGATCTTCCTCTGTATTAATGATTCATCCTAACCTTTATGTCATCAGGAAGTTTCATTAGAGTGCGGTTATTTTTGTGCACATAATTAGAATATTAAATAGATGAATCCTTGAGGAATTCCACTTGTATCCTCCAGCCTGCAGGTTGTCTTTCAGCAGAACCCATTTTCTCCTCTCTTTTATGGCGATAGATAACCACAAATCACAACTCTGCCTCGCTGGTTGACCTGTGCTGACAACTGTTTCAGAGAGCAAAACCAAATACCAGGTTTATCTCCTGTAACCTGTTATTGCATGATGCCTCAGGCAGATTCCTCGCTGGTTCATTTTCTGAGCACCATGTAATGACTCCGTGCTCTGCATTGAAGGTTTGCCACGTCTGTCCCATGGTCACAAATGAACAGTCCGTCTTTTCAGCTCCTCACATGCTTGTTTGCCTGTTATATTTTTGGCAATGGTTATCACATCAGGCTGACCAAAATGACTTTATTCTTTGGGTGCAGTGTTGAAGTTTGTGCCGGGATATGTGTGTCTTTCTGTCTGACACAGCCCTGGAAGTTGCAGGCTTTGGAAGCCTTTTTTCCTGGTCTGAAAAAAAGAGAGCATAGCTCATGCAGGATTACAAAGGTACTTCTTTGTTGTCAATATCTGTCATATATTTAGGCGGAACTGTGGTTTGTGTCCAACTTTCTTGCAAGTCACATGCCCTTGCCTGCTTAGAAGTTCATGTGTAAACTTGTTTTATATACTGTCTTCTTAGCTTTATATTCTTATAACCAAGAATTTTATCGATGGCTTTAAAAGCTGGATCTGCTCAGGGACCCATTAGTTCTGGTAGTTATCCCATAAGCTCTTTAATTGGGTGGCATCCATCATCGCAGTCCCTACATCCTGTCCAAGAACTACCAAAAATAACATTTCTCTTTTCTTAAGCTTTAGGCAGAGCCACCCTGCTCGTGCTCAGGGAGAAAGAAATGGATCTCCATGAGCAAAACGTCAGGGATGAATTGCGTGTTTAGATGTGCTGTGATGTGCTGGTTATTGTAGCCTCTAGGTTTGTTTCCTTCCTGCTGCTCGGTGGTGCCACAGGCATTGGGTGGCTGGGCTGGGCCCCTTGGTGGCCTCAAATCACGGAGACCCTTGGAGGCGAGCCCTTGGTCCTGGAGACACCGCACAGCCAGGACGCCTTCCCCACAGGGTATACTCACAGCAGCTGCCCTGCTAAGGACTGGCTCCAAACACTTTGTGGAGATTTTCTAGGAGCAGGCGGCTTCTGCCCGTGTGTGACCTGCAGTAATCAGTACAGCTCCCGTTGTGCTGCTGCCACCGAAGAACCGTGCTGGAAGTCAAGCAGAGTCGCAGGCTGCCTTTTTCCTTCTGGTCGTGCAGGGCTGCCTGCTCCGCTTGGGTGAATGCTTCTAGCCTTTTGTGCAACAGTTGGGAACCTGGACCCGCGGCTCTGCATGTGTACCCTGAAATGGCTGCCTCCTCTTTTGGCAAGAACAGAGGAATTCCTGATCCACCGCGGCAGACAGCGATCAGTTGCTCAGAGCTGCCTGTGTGCATCCAGAACCAAAACACGACAGTCTCGCCCCCAGCAGACCCTCACCACGGCCGATGCTGTGGGCTGAAGCCCGAGGAGGCTCCTGCGGGAGAGTGCTGGGGCAGAGCTGCTTTGATTACCTCAGGAGCCAAGGTGGAAAGCTTTCCAACCACGTTAAAGGGATAAAAGCGCCAGCTGAGATGCCTGAAAAACAAAACTCAGATAATTTTGAAAGATAACACTTGCTTTTAGTCTTTGTAACACAAGTCTGCCAGGGAAATCATATGGGAATTGAAACTGTAAGAGCCCTGGGAACCACTGCAAGTGAGAGAGCAGACCGGGTGGGACTGGAGGAAATGCTCGATGCTGGTGAAGGGAACAATCTGGTACATATTGAGTGCAGTGACTGAATCCCTGCATGAGGCCCTGCTGGAAGGGGAGACAGCACATGCCCCATAACTGTGGAAATGGTGGATGAAAGCAAAAATGTCAGGCTTTGAAAGAAGCTAGGAAAAAGAAGGCATTCTGTGTGGTAACCAAGATTTTATTGTTTCCTGATCCCTGTTCTATATCCCACAGCTGGGGGGATCGAGAGGAATGAAAACAAACAACGTTTCATGAATGAAGGAGTTCAAACGGCTATCTCGTGCCGGGGCTGGGAGCGGGCTTGCTCCAGGGAGCCCGGGCAGCAGCTGGAGGCGAGAAGGGAGGCCAGCGGCGGAGGGAGCTGCCACCAGGAGGGCAGGAGTCACTAACAGCCATCACACCTTCTGCTGTATTTTACCGGTTTGGTGTTTAGTGCCAACTGCTGGAGGACATGCTTGGTTGTTTTTTTTTCTAGCTCTGACCAATGGAAAAGTCCAGTGGAGCTTCCTCTTCTTCCTCTCCGCTTTCCACTGCCGTAATTCAGCGAGAATCACCCTCGCTGCCCTTCAACTTCCTGAGGCACGGTGCTAACGCTGCAAGAAGCACGCGTGGCTCTGCTGAGCTGTGCACCCTGCCCGCATGCCAGGAGGAGGCAGGGGTGCGGGCTGGCTGCACACGGGCTCACGGCTCCCCCGCCCCAGACAGAGGTCGGCTTGAAGGATTCGTGTCCCGGAGCAGTGGCGGCGAAGATGCATGAAGCAGTTGTCCTGAAGCAACGGGTTATCTGTGCATTAGAATTAAAGCTGAAGAAGCAAATTGGAAAAAGAGCTGAGTAATATAATAACGTTGCCAGAACAGCAGTGGAAATAACGCTGAGGCTAGATATCTACCAATTTGGCAGCAGGATGCGATGAGTCGTGCCCTGCTGCTGCAGGGCGGCCCCACCAGCTCTGGGGCATTTCAAGGAGGGGGGGGGCTTGGCCCTGGGATGGGAGCTGGGGGCTCCCACGATGCCATTTGGATTTGGCACCAGAGATTGCAGCTGTGCTGCAGCCTCCGCGAGGGCTGGCACTGCAGTGAGGAGGGGAGAGCTTCCCTCTTCAAGAGCAATCTAGCCGTTGGTAATTAACTCAAAGGCCGCTGCGCTGCGCAGTTGTGGCCCCTCTTCCCCGCGTGACCCCGTTGCTGGATTGCCTGTCTCGCGGCCCACACAGTATTGCTGTGTGGTTTTGTGTATTTAATCTAACTACGCGGGTTTTGAACAATTAAATGCAAATGGTGTGCTGCAGTCGTCCCTGCACTGCCTGGCCCTTCTGCTGCGCCGTTCGATCAGGCAGCTGTGCATTGCCGCAACGCCCGGCCCTGATGGAGATCCAAACCAGAGCAGTGCTGGTTGTGAGGACTTGCAATGCATTCCCCCACGTGAGCCCCCTCTGTACGTGAGTGTGTCTATAAATGCATCATATACGGGTAGGTCCACGCACAGGCTGATGCTGCAGGGTGCCGGAGCCCCGCTCTGCAGTACCGTCTCCTCTCCGCACACAGCTCTTTTCTCTCGCTGCCTCTCGGCGCAGCACATCAGCAGCGTTCCCACAGGCCGGCAGCGGTGGGGCCGGGCCGTGTTGCGTTTGGAGGCGCTGCAGCCGGACAGGAATCGTCCACGCGAGCCATCTGCTCCCTGGCCGCCAGCCATGCGCCGGGCACCGGCGCGGCGCTTGCTGGTTGCCATGATAACAGCCCTGCTCTGGGGTTTAGATGGGGGATTTTAGCAACGCTTCAGAAAGGTTATTAGCCGGCCGCACTAATAAGCTTTTTATGTGTGCCTTTACGTGATTGTTCTCGTCGATTTTACTGTAATGCGTAAAAGGGAGGCAGGAAGCGTGAGGCCTGTGTGAGCAGATAGCCCTGGCTAATGTGCCACAGAGGACGATAAAATTTAATTTTCCTGCACGAATAAGGTTAACAGGACTGATTGGTAGGGGATCTGAGTTTAGTGACTTCATTTTCTGTTTTAAATATTTTCCTGAAAGTATATTTGTGGAGAGGGGGGTGAATTATTTTTGGCACATGCTGCAACCTGGTTGGAGTTATTCAAGCAGAGGCAGCAACAGCTTCACCTGTAGCACTCAAAGGATTTTTTTCCTCCACTTTGGGTTAACATAAACAATTTTTAAAGCGCTAGTAAAAAGGAAAACCACAAATGGCAATACAGACCCAAATGCTGGTGAAACACCTTACAGGGAACTTACAGCCTGAATGCAGCCGTGACGCTGAGCAGAGCAGTGCCCCTGCAGGTCCTGCACGGAGTTTTCAGCCCACACAACCCCGACGCTGCCATCAGATAGCAGGACTGTGCGCTTTGGTTGCAGGTGTGCTGTCTGCCACGTCCAGGGGCTGCAGAACACGACAGCAGAGGATGGTGCCTGCACTGCCTCGGTGAAACAAGATTCAGTAGCAGCAAGCTGCAACAGTGCCTGCTTGCGTGGCCGTGCTCCTCACCTCTGCCTGGTTTCTCTGTGAAAGCTGTAAGGACAAGACCTTGTGCCAAACTGGGGTTCCAATTTGCATCACAGGTTAAAGCAATTCAAATGTGTCTGTACTAAAAGAAAGCTAACTGTAAGCATAGCTGTCGTAGTTCTCCTCTACGATGCCACAGGTGGCTCTGGAACAAACAAACTCTTGCTTTGTTTCTGTTCTGTAGTGCCGAAGCAGCATGGGCTTGATGAGCTTAATGCAAAGCAGCTATAAATTTGGTTGGAGAAGTTATCTCCAAGGTCAGTTGTCAAGGTTTTCCTGTTAGAATAGAAAGACGTGTAAATTGAAATTCCTCTGTAGTTCATTATTTCTGTCCTGAATTAATTACTATTCAGGCTTCCTGCAAGGGACTTGGGTTTGCTCATAACATCTAGCAGGAGAAGATTGCAGGGGCTTTAGAGAACGGGGTAAGAATTCGAAATTATCCTGAAAAATGGCAGGAATATTTGGAGGGAAAAAAAAAAAGAAATTGGATTTCGGTATATACAGAGTGTTTGTGCAGTGAAGTCAGCTAAGTAAGCACAAAAAACAGAGCGACTAGAATGGTTCCCATTCTGCACCAGGGGGTCACAGCACAAATATAAGTCAATGTCATGATATATTAAATAATAATAATAATAATAAAGAAATTACTTTGGGGTTCTCTAGGCACACAGAGCAGCCTCTCCTTCCATGGACCTTCACTGTGGTCTGACCTGAAACAGGAGGTCTAGTTCTGGGCACCAGCTTTCCAAACAGATGCAGCAAGTCCAGAGAAGATCAAGAGGAAGCTTGCCTTCTCTGATTCATCAAAGGCTAAAGGACCCATGCTGTTTACTCCAGAGAAGAGAAAGACTGAGAGCAAGTTTTAGAAGTCTTCGAATATGTAGAAGATAACATCAAGGAGAAGGGAAGGGCTGATGTCCTCGTCCGGCAGGGCTGGGCCATGCAGCAGGCTTCAGTTGCTGAAAATTTCATTGAGGAATTTCATTTAGACTTTAGGAAAATCTGAATGAAGAGGTTTGTAAGAGCATTTTGGATAAACATTTGTCAGGAAGGGCTTATGAAGAGTGGGTCCAGCTGTGGTGGAAAGGGTGGACTGGATGCTTTCCTACAGCTCTGTTTTTCTGTGTTTCTGTGCATTTCAGGCCAATCAGAGCAGCCTGTATCAGCGAGTAACGTCCTATCTCAGCACTTCACCTTTGTAAACAGCAGCTTTTGTAATTCTTGACTGCAGAAAAAACACCTGAAATTGCACTAAACACAAGTTATTTTTGTTTCTTCAGTGGTAATAGCTGCGAAGTTTTCTGCAGCTTTTCAGCGTGCTGATGCTACTACAGGCGTCGTCAGGATGCTCCAGGCCCACTCTGGATGTGTCTGCAGAGCAGGAATGTCCCCAAGGGGGCTGCTCCTGCCCCAGCGGTGGGGACGGACAGGCAGGACACCGCAGTGCTCACAAAGAGACACAAAACAAAGATGGGGGAGATGGTGTGAGCAAGAGGCCCGGTGGCGGAGCCGGCACACAGCTGCAGAGCATCGGGCAGGCCTCGGGCAGCGCTCTGCTATGAAGGAACTAAAAGCAGCTCTGGGCCAGCAGAAAGCTCGTTTCTGAGTTTACAGCGATGGTGAAGAGCTCAGCTTGGCTCCTCAGAGCCCCCGGTGCTGGTGGGCCTCTCGAGGATATGAAGTGCCTGCTGGTGGTGCATTGCTGCCAGGCCTCTCAATTCTCTTCCCCTTGGTCTATGCAGAGTCTGTGTGCTTTCCTGGTGTTGTGTAGCGCTAACTTTTTCCTCAGAAAGTCACACATGGCTAAATCAAATGCCTTACGAAGGATTTTATTTCTCTGTAATTACCCTTGTCAATAAAACACAATCTTCTCAAGGAAGGAAGTCAAATCCTCGTAGACATATGAGGAGCGGCTGAGGTCACTGGGCCTGTTCAGCCTGGAAAAGAGGCTGAGGGGAGACCTCATGGCGGCCTACAGCTTCCTCACGAGGGGAAGCAGAGGGGCAGGCATCAATCTGTTCTCTCTAGTGACCAGCGATAGGATCCAAGGGAATGGTGTCAGGCTGAGGCAGGAGAGGTTCAGGCTGGATATCAGGAAGAGCTTCTTCACCAAGAAGGTGTTGCGCACTGGAACAGGCTCCCTGGGGACGTAGTCACGGCACCGAGCCTGTTGGAGTTTAAGAAGCGTTTGGACTGTGCTCTCAGTCATATGGTCTGAATTTGGGGGTAGTGTGGTGCCAGGAGTTGGACTTGATGATCCTTGTAGGTGCTTTCCAACTCGGGATATTCTAGGATTCTATGAAAGTCTCACATGGCAAGGCCTCTGTGCAGCAAGACCGTGTTGTCTGACACCCACTACACCTCTGTTGTTTATTCCTCATAGGCTAAAAGCTTCTTGGCTTTACTAGTTTGTTGGATTGTTTTGCTGAGGATTGCTGTCTGTACTGCTGTCTGGCTAACCTGCCTGTGGTAGTCCATAATATTCCACTTAGTAAAATATTTGTATTCTTCAGCACTCATAAATTTCCCCAATATTTCAAGGCGCTTCTAAACAAAATTAACCTCAGCACAAGGAGCATCTCAGCTAGTTGTTTTCAGGCTCCTCGATGATATTTATTGAGTTGGCTCAGCCCCAAAATGAGCAAAGGAATGCAAGAGCGCTGCGGCTTTTGGATTGTATATGTGTGAAATTTTAAACACAGATGATGTAGGCTAGACAGATGACCTATACATCCATGGAAAGAATAACTTGATTTCCTACTTGCCAGTTTTTTGGTGAAATATACAGAAAGCAAGATTTTTCTTCCCTGCTGCAAGATGTTCTGTGGTCACAGTACATGCGATGGTGTTCGCAGGGGTCACCCTGCGCATTCGAGCACGGTGGTGTCAGTGTTACTTGAAAAGGGGGGACAGGGCCTGGGGGACAGGAGCAGGTGATGGGGAGAGTGGCAAGGAGGCACAGTACGGGCCGAGGCACCCCATTTACTGACAGTAGGTGGGATAAAAGCTCTTCGGCATGAGCCTCGTGATACTCGACGTGAGGAAGCCAGACTCAAGAGCCACTGCGTGATTCTTAAATAAAGACAAAGGAGAGCGTGGTAAATGCGTATTAGAAACTGAGTGTTGCGTGATATGCAGATGAAAAGCCCATTCCCGTTTCACTCTCTAATGAAAATCCCCGCTTTTTCTTGGATGCTGTTTGACATTGTCTGATTTCCTTAATTTCCTACAGCAAATATGCAGAACAGAAAATGAGACTTGTAGGCCATGTGTTCATATTCTCGTTTTTGTTCCATTTCTGCAGTATTGTCTGGAGTTAGTTATTTGGGGCATGATGAGATGTTTACTTGTCTAAATCATTTATCTAAAAATTGTTAGCTCTTTTTTTATATGCATACACAATCCCGTTTATTTTAATCTACTGATAGGAATTGGCTAGGTAATAAAATACACTAAAATCAATGTATATTTCTTGCAAAGCAAATTTTCTTAGTTTCTCAATAAGCATCTGTAGGATCTTAACATTGTACAAATGTGAGGCCTTTTATGGGTATTTAGCCCAAGCTTCCACTCGAAGCAGGACTGCTGCCAGAACTAGATCAAGTCAGTTCTGGCTTCAGGTAGGCACATTTTGAAACCCCCCAAGGACAGAGGTCCCCTGCCTCTCTGGAGACCTCTCCCAGTGCTCCAGCACCCTTCCCATGAGGAAGTTTGTCCTAATGTCCTAATGTCCAGCTTCTACAAAACCTCTGCTCGTGGTGGAGTACGAGCTGGTTGTGCTCAGCCTAGAGGAGAAGTGAGGGAAATCCAGCAGTGATCGTCCATTTCTGATGGGTGACTGAGGAGAAAGCAGGGCCAGAATCTCCCAGAGGTTGAGGGCAAGAGGCGATAGGAACACATTGCCTGGGTGGATTCTGGCTGGATGTGGGAAGGAAATTCCCATGAGAGGTTAAAATCTGGGGCAGGCTGTCCAGAGCGGTGACATCTTCCTTCTGGGAGAATTCCAAAGATGAGCTAGCTGATCAGCACCTCCTGAGCAGTGCCCTGAGGTTGACCCAGTCTGGTAGAGGCTGTTGGGCTGGACACCTGAGGCCCTTTCCAACATGAGTTTTTCAGTTACTCTGTGATCCCGTTCTCTTTTAAAACTCTCCTCTGGCATAATGCTTGTGCAAAGGGTGCTCCAGTTGAACTGTTGGAACAAGGCAGGCGGTGGTACAACTATTATTTTGTATGCATGCTAGAAGCTGTTACTGTCACTTCTTCCTGTACCTCTATTGAACTGGTTTTGACGTACAGCCCAGTGCTCTGTCTCTTCATGTTTTTTTCAGGAAATATTAAGGGGTTTTTAGGTTAAACCTCAGAACTATTGTATATAAGACTTGATAAACTGGAGCCAATAAATCTAAGTCAGCTCCCAAACATTTCAGGAGCTGGGTCAGAGGTTTCCTCCGTTGTTTTTCTAATATGAAATCCATCTTCTATATCCTCCTTGGTGCAGTTGCCAGGAAGAAGATGCAAAAAGCCCATTCCCCGGATTTTTAAGGCTGCCGTTCTGCACAGCACGGTCTTCTCTTCACGGCCCAGTGAAGTCAGAACCTGTTCACGAGTCTGCCTCTGCTCTGTCTGCAAATGCCAGAGCTTCCTGTGAGCTCTGTGTCGGGTCCTCAGAGGGGCTGTGCTGCGCACACTCCTCGGCAGACCACTCTCCGTCAGGCAAAGCTGCAGAAGCAGTTGGATGTGCTGGGGAGCAGAGGCGCAGAAACAAAAGCCCCACGTCAGGCTCATTTCAACAGCTTTAGAAAACGCAGGAATAGCCTCAGCTCCAGTATTTATGACCTTGCCCCATTCCTTCCTTCCCTCTCTTTGCCTTCAGCCTCTGGAGAGGGAAGGCTGTGAGAGTGATTTATTGAGTTGCCCTCAATGATGCCTTCCCATTCAGCCTTGGGAACAATTCCTGAGCATATCCATTAGCTGTCACATGCTCCCTCCAGGCTGTCCCCATTCCCTTCCCACGTGTGCAGAGGCACAGTTAAACCTGCCGCGTCCTCCCACGGCTTCCTCTTCTCGGGGCCAAGCCCCAGCGCTGCGCCATAGCACCTGTGGTTCGCGTTATGACCGCCTTTTTGGCAAGGACTCCCCTGCTCTTCCTTTCTGCTTCCGCGTTTGTCTGCGTGTACCAGATGTCTTTCTTGCTTTCTCAGTAGATAATGTGCTTTCTAGGACAGGGCTGTTTTCACGCAGTACAGTGTGAGCTCAGGCTGTGCTTGAGGATCGTTGTCACCATGAGCATCCTTGGCTTCTGCTTGTGTCCTCAGCATCCTCTGGTTCCATTGCTGGGTTTCTCGTGGCTGTTCCGGGGGTTCCACAGGCAACGCTACCTCAGAGCCATGGGCTGAGGTTTATTGCCCAGGCTGACCTAAATAATGTCACTGGTTAGGAAATGCCAGCTTAAAGATGGCTCACACATTCTTATTTCTGATTGCTGTATGCGTCACAAATGTCTAAAGGTCATACACCATTTTTCTACATGCGTCGTTTTTCCACAGGACTCATCACTCAGTGCAGAGTGAAAACAATCAAGCATGTTTGAGACTACATTCACTACATAAAACACGAGAAAAATGAGGTCAACATGTAAAATAGATTTATTTTATCTGGAATTAGAGAAAAGCAGATAGTACCAGTTGCTAAAGAACCACATGCAGCCCTGAGCCAGGAAAGCACCTGATCCCTCTCCTTCAGGTGTTTGTGTTTGTGCACACTCTTGTGGGAGTACTTACAGCCACTGGAGACAACAGGATTTTTTGCTTCAGCAATACCTGAAGAGTATGTTTGTAAAGCCTTCCTCAGACGTGTGCAGCAGTGAACGCCCCCTGTGCACACCATGAGATTGTTGGTGAGGTTGAATCAATATTTCTTGTCCCGTCTTTTTGTGAGTGCATCATTACAGATTTCCTTTGGACTCAGTCTTGAATCACAGAGTCGTGGAATATCCTGAATTGGAAGGGACCCACAAGGATCGTCGAGTCCAATTCCTGGGGCCCCAAAGGACCACCCCAAAAATCAGACCATGTGTCTGAGAGCATTGTCCATCGTCCAATGGACTTTCTTCCTTTCTTTCCCAAAGCTTCTGTTCATTTTGTCCATTATGTCAGTGCTACATCTGTGTTTTAAATTCTGCAGTGATCGTTGCCACTTTCCTTCATGTATTTGATGCCTGGTTTCTGGATTGGCCTGGGAATAGCTCCATCCATGCTCAGTCTGTGAAGAGTCCAGCCTTGAGCAGAAAGGAATCATCGTCCCCCAGAGTACTCGGCTCTTCATCCAGCCCAGGCAGCCAGAGACTTGTGCAGGTCTCCAGGTCCTGCCTGAGACCCATGAAGGCATCATTTCCATTCATGAAAACGACAGCCACCTGATGGGCATCACGGCCTCAGCACGATCTCCCAGTAAATCATCCAAAAGGAAGTCTGATTCTTTCTTTCCTCGCTGTGACATAGACTTTGAGGCTTTTGTGCCAGCCCTCAAGACTACACGTGCAGCATGCGTGCAAGTACAGCTTAGACCTCTTGATCTTCCACCTGTGTTTCGGGAGATGCTGCGTTAATGATAAAGGTCTAGTGCTTCGTGCTCTTTGGCAAGTGCCAGTGGGCCAGCTAAGCTGCTCTTCAGCCTGCGCTGCTGGGAACAGTGTCCGGTTTCAGTCCTTGCTACCTGTAACTCAGGATTATCTTCCAGACACATTAGAGTCCTGTCATTTGTAATTTTAATGAGGTGCAGCCACAGCAGATGTGGTTTTCAGTTTGTTTTTCGCCTCCCAGCTCTTTCACGTTGATCAAGACTTCTCTGCTCGGGATGTGAGTGCTCCCGTCCTTGATGGAGACCTGTGTTCTCCTCTCCATCTTTCACTGAAAACAGGTGCTTTATATTGATAGTCAAAAGGACTGAGGAAATGTCTTCCAGAAGAAGTTCTGTATTTTTTTTCCTAGTAAGTTCACTCTTGAGACTTGACAATTTTCTGCCATAAGCCTCAAACTGGGGCTGTTGTTTCTCCCTACTGGTGGTGGGCCAGCAGAGGCTGCGCCGCTGCCAGAACCAGGGCAGCTTTGGCATCTGCAGGCTGCAGCCCTGCAGTCGCACGCCCAGTGGGCAGGCATGGACAGCCCACATGTTTTGCTTCTCATGAAGGTGATTCTGCAGTCTTCGCAACCGAAAACTTTCAGATCCTCTTTCAACTAATGGGTGCTGTCGGGTGTGTTGCCTGGGGTCGCTGGACATGGTGGTGTGGCCATGCGTGAAGCAGTGACGGCAGGGAGGCACAGCACTGCCCCGACGCTGCTGTCCCTTCAGCTGTGTTTTCTGTGCATGCAGTCACCAGCTTTTCTTGAAATCACTAAGATTTCCAGGAACTGTGTCATTGCGAGGATGAGGGACATTCCCAGCCTCTCTGCTCTAGCAGTTGCAGTATGCAAATGGGCACGGTCCATCTGCATGCCCAGTCGTTGAAAAAAAAAATATCAAATGCTTGGGTACTTATTCTAAGAATACCAATATAGGTGACGTGTCTCAAAGATGAGCAGCAGTGGAAAAAAGATTTCCCTGACTCCCCCAGAGGCTTGATGCACGTGGAGGTGCCTGGGTGCTGCGCCTTGGCCTTTGCTGCCCAGCCCATCAGCATGGGAGCACCTGGGGCTCCAGGGCTCCTTTTGGTCCAAGGAGATGCCCTGGGCAGGATGTGGAGAAGTGTGGAGCTGGCCATGCAGGCTGGAATTTGCCCACTGGCAGCTTGGTCAGTGGCAAAGTCTTATTCTATGAATTGTACTCTTGTTTTTCCAAATAACAACATCTCTAGCAGGCTTTTCCTTTTTAATCCCCCTCACCTGCCAACATAAGTTGGCCTCTGGGGATGTGTGCGGAGGTTCCGTGATGGCGAGGTGGGGCCTGGGGACCAAATTTTCAGTCAGTGACATTCCTCCTACCTCCTCCACCAGCCTCCTGCCAGGGAAAGGTGAGTTCCAGCTCACTGGCTGCTGCGTCGATGCTGGGCTGCATCCTGCTCATTGCTCTCGCTTGGTGCGTGGTCTTTGTGCCTCATCTGAGCGGCCGCCCAGGAGGGCACCGAGCGGTGCCGAGGGCAGGAGCCGTGGGGCCGGGCAGCCACTGCCACCGGCAGAGCCACGCACACGTCTACCACCGCCCTGTGCAGACTCTGTTTCTGCACACGTGCAGGTCTTTTTTTAAGGATTTTATTTCAGTTTTTGGTGCAGGGGAGTGAAGCTGATGGTGTTGCGCTTGCATTTCCTTTATCTGCTAACAATTTTATCTTAGAAAGACAATCTCCCCCCTGCAGCCATCTCCCCTGCAGACGCCAGCGTCACAAGAATATTTTGCTCACTTCTTTAGCTCCCCGCCTCATTAATGCAGTTTCAAAGCAACAAGCTTCGCGCACGGGTGGATTTCCGTGTTGTGTTTTACAAGAATGCCAGCTCCAGGCCCCAGCCGCGTCCGTCCCGGTGCTGCTGCGGGAAGCCGGGCGCCGGGGCGGCTGCGCGGGTGCGGCGGTGCCACCGGCACGCACAACCGGCTGCCGGGTTGCCCCGGTAACTGGTGCACGTCAACGGGAGCCAACGATGCACGGGACAGAGAAGAAGGAGACAAACAGACCGGCGCAAACAAAATGGGGATTAAATCGGGGGCTGTACAGTTTCAGTGTCCTTAACGTGTGATTTTTTTATGGGCAGCTTTCCCCTAATCAAAGGCAGCACAGCTTAAATATAAAAACAGTCACAGATTGTAAATCATGGCTAGCAAAGCATGGCAGACCTGATCGCTAGTAGTGTCGCAATAGAGCAGGAGGGAGCAGAGACTGCTGAAAGACAGAAATCGCTGCAGAGAATGACCAGGTTATAGAACCGTAGAATGGTTTGGGCTGGCAGGGCCCTCAGAGCCCCCAGTGCCACCCCCTGCCATGGGCATGACCCCTGCCCCCAGCCCCGGCTGCCCCCAGCCCCATCCAGCCTGGACTTGGGCACTGCCAGGGCTGGGGCACCCACAGCTCCTGGGGGCAGCCTGCGCCAGGGCCTTGCCACCCTCACAGGGAAGGATTTCCTTCTAACTAAATGCCTCCCCCTAATCTAAACCTGCCCTCTTTCAGTTATTAACAGCACGTAGCAGGTTACATACAGCATATAACAGGTCGCGAACTGGTACGCTCACATCTGGCTGATGCTCTATGGAAGGGCGATGTCCTGCTCTGCCGGGTGGTGACGATGCTGGGGCCGAGGGGCCAGCGGCAGGGGTGGCACTGAGGAGCTCTCTGGAGGTGTCATGGAGCACCCAAGTTGCTGCTCTGCTTGACAAATGCCTCTGGGTCGCTGGCATGGCACAAGTGCATCAGGGAGGTTATTGTTTTGTAAGCACAGAGCCAACAAGTGTGTGCCCCCTGGATTTACTTTCTCCTCATGAGTCCTTCAGCCCCCTCCCATCCTTGCTCATCACCGCAGTGTCTGACTCCAGGCTCTGCTCTGGAGACTTTGCTGGGGCAGCATTATCCCTGAAGCCAGGGGGTTTTGCCCAAGTGAATATTATAGCAAATTTCAGTCAGCCTTCAAACCTTTTTCACGGGGAAAAAAATGTATTTGTTTGATATTTGCTATGAAATTCTATGTACTGTGAGTGCACATTAAGTTCTGCCCCCACCCCCCCAGCACAGACAGACCTGGGCCCAGCGAGGAGAGCCCAGGCCGGGCCCCCAGGGTGCTGCCGGGCCCGGAGCCCCCGTGCTGTGAGGAGAGGCTGCGAGAGCTGGGGCTGCTCGGCCTGGAGCAGAGGAGGCTCCGGGGGAGCTCCCCCATGGCCGTCAGTACCCGCAGGGAGGTGCGGAGAGGCCGGAGCCGGGCTCTGCTCAGCGGTGCCCAGGGCCAGGCCCAGAGGCCCCAGGCCCAGCCTGGAGCCCCGGCGGCTCCCCCTGCCCCTCAGGCAGCACTGCTGGGCTGGGTGGGTGCCGGAGCACCCAGGGGTGCCCCCAACCCCAGCCATCCCATGGGGCTGGGAAGACCCTGGGGACCATCACTAGCCATCTGTGTTGCAGAGCCACTCTCAAGGCTCCCAGCAGCACTGCAGAGCCCGAGGTAGCTTTGGCCAGTCTGTCTGTTAAAGTCTGACCAGAAAAAAGATGTAAATTTTCTTTTTAATGACTTTAGGCACATATGTGAACTTCCTGTGCAAATATTAATAAATCACTTGCATGGCACTTGTGGGTTTGGTCAGCCGCTCGTCACGCATTTGCTGTTTGCTTTCTGAATGTTATCTGCGCCTTGCAAAGCCGTGCTCTCAACCATTCTTTCAACAGGTTGCCCAACTTCTTGTCTTTGTTTCATCTAACAGTGGACAGCTGGGGGCTTGTCCATAGCAAATGCTGTTTCCTGACCCAACCAGTAGGCCTATGGGTTCTGCGACTCTCATCGGGGTGTGTGTAAAGCAGGCCAGGTGGAGGGAGGACGGGCAGCACCACAGGGCCCTGCGCCAGGACAGGGATGGTCCTTCAGCAGCACCTCGCTGCCACCACGGAGAGGTCTCACTGTTGCCTGCAGGAGAGCAGGTGCAGAACAGCCCAGGGTAGGCAGCCTGGCACATCGTGCCACCGCCTTGTGTCCCCCAGCTGCATGGGGAGGAATCCAGCACCCGACAGTCATGCCTCACATCACTCACACTGAAGGTGTTTTGGTGAAGTGTCTTCCCTGATGCATGCTTTTTCTTTCTTTTTTTTTTTTTTTACACGATTATTTTTAGACATTGACCCAAAAAAGTTTAAAATTTGGAAACTGTGTCTGGTGTTTCCCATGCAGGCACAAGCAGCAGGCTCGGCACACTCGTCACCCACCCACGGAGCGAGCCGCCCCATGCCCATGCCCGTCAGATCCACCTCCGCCGGCTCTACCCCAACGCACGTCCCCCAGGACTCGCTCGCAGGTGTTGGGGGGGACGTGCAGGAAGCTTTCACGCAAGGTGAGCATCACACAGAGCAGAGCCACACCGGGGGGCAGTCCTGTTGTCACCACACGCGATGCAAACCTAACTTGCCAGTGCTGAGACAGTAGTTACGAGTGCCTGTCCTCTGCTTTAGGCCAAATATACTGGGGGCATGATTCTGATCTGTACAACTTAATGAAGTTATTTCTGTGAGCATGATCTGTCCTCCAGGGAAGGGCTCTTCCATCCCAGAAAGTTATGCCCACAAGTAATTTAATGGTTAGACATTAAAAACTGATCAGATTTGCACATCTGCTGGTTGAACTGTTCTAGGATTTGTGAGAGAGAAATTGGAGGGAAAAAGCAGTTTAATGACTAAAAGCAGAGAAAGCAAGCAGCCCTCCACCCCAGAGGGTTCAGCTCAGAGTTTCTCACCTGATTGCTCGTTATGAAGCACAAAGGAAGCTGACATTCTGCAGCACCAGTTGGTGAGGACTGTTCCTGACAGAGCAGCCGGCATGTTGCCTGCCATGGGCACAGGAATGCAGCGGCCCTGGGAGGGAGAAGAAGGGAAAAACTGCTGAGTACGGGGAAACAGAGCAGAGAAGGGAAGTGTGGCAGGACCATAATGAAGAAGCAGAAGGACACAGATACCTTGTATAAATAATGGTTGGACTTGATGATGTTGATCTTTTCCAACTTAGTAATTTATATATTTCTGTGACTGTGCTTTCTCTTGTTCCCTTTCCCCAGTTCTTGCCAAGGATCAGAGTTCCTTGTTCCTTTGCACCTTCTCTAGATGTTATGCCAGCACATTTGAAAAAAAAAATGCCACTTTTTGGCCTGAATTCATTGTTGCCAACTGCTCTGTAAATAGATACAAGAAATGCGGGATTATCAGGCTGTTTCAGCTCTCTTCCCCTCCCTGTAAGATCTCTGCCATTTCTGTGGTAAAACCAGTGTGGTTGGATCAAATGTCCATTTGCAAATAATAAAGCTTATAGTGCTTTGAAGAAAACCAGGGCAGCAGTTAACATACATATTTTTATTCCCCAACTTCTGTAGGTAGTGTGAGTTTATACTTAGCTGCTGTTGCTTTTTACAAAAAAAAAAAAAAAAATCTTCTGCAGTCACGCATTTCAAAAGTTAAACTTTTACATGTCAAAGCCATTGTCGGCTCAAGAAGTGCTTCAGAATTTGAAGACAACGAGATGAAACAGAAACGTCCCACTCAATCCAGATCTCTGCCTCTTCCTCACCTACTGGAGAGGAGGAAGAATGGAAGTTCCTTCCTCGGGGAATGTTGGAAGAAGGCAAGCAAAGACATGACTGTCAGTCTGATGTCAAGAAATTTGGCAAATAAGAGATTTTTACCTTCAGGGAGCCATCTCTGCAAAGGAGTAAATCAGTTGTTTTTCAGTCCTACCTTCTTCAACTCTGCTCATAGCAAAAGAAACCATCCCCAGTAGGAATGGGTGCCCATATTTTGTATTTCTCAGGAGTAGTGTCACTCGGGTTTCGTGTGCTCTCTTCCTTTCTTTTCCCATTTTGGCCCAGAACTCTTTATCTGTAATACTCCGGAAGCAGCCTGGAACGTAGAGCTCTGAGAAGGAGATCCAGGGCCTGATCGCCCCGGGTACCTTTGACATACACGGGGTTTGCTTCTGAATCACTGGGCCCTGAGAAACTCTGGTGCAGTTTTATCTTGGGAAAGAATATCCAGATGGATGCATGCAGAAGATGTTTTATTTTACCTTTATGAGTAGCAACTTCTGCACTTAACTCTACAGACTTCTCATACTGTACCCTGGCCTCTCTATTGATTGAACTCCTAAGTCCTAATGAGAGTTATTTTCAAGCAGACCTTCCCCAGCCACATTTCTGGAGACTGACGCCCACATATCTATTTTATAATTCACTTGTTGACAATAAAAGAAATGACAGAAAATCCACATCTCTCTAATGTGCTGGCAAGGACTTCAGCAGTTTGTGGGCAGAGACACACAAAGGGCAGCAACTCTTCCCATGGACCTCTTGGTACTCCATGAGAAACCCCATGAGATATTTGACATCTTAGAGCCAATAGTGCTTTCTAATGTCTTGGCTCTCTGCATTAATCAAGAGTGCTGTACATCTTCCAGAGGCCAAGCTGCTTATTTCCATAAAAGATGACAATTTTGATCATATGCTATCACAAACTGGAGGTGGTGTTTCCTCATTCATGAGAATATTTCTTGCTGGATAGGGAAGGTGGTGAATATTAATGCCAAATACTTTTGTCGGATGTTCTCCTTTTTGAAATAAAGAACCCATGAAGAGAAACTTCCCAGAACTGACGGTGTACCTCAGAACCAAAGAGATTGTAAAGAACAATTTGCATTTATGGTTGCTGATTGGAAACAACCTTCCAGAACAGTCTTCTTCCTTGCCTAAATGAGCTGCTGCCGGAAGAAGGTAAGGAGGAGCACGAAGCAGCAGCAAATACTTCTAATTGGTGTTTAATCCCTGGAGTGCTACATCAAGGACTGCAAGCCTTCAACCCCCAGCAAACTTGGTAAAATGAAAGTCTCTGTTAATTGTTCTCCAAAATTTCAGCCAGTGAGCAGGTCAGATGGTGGAGGAAGTCCAGTATGAAAGCACTGAGTATCTACAACTCATCTCTGAGAAGGATGTGTCTTTTTCCGATCCCATCAGTAGGAACAAGCTCCTCATCTCTCTAAACACTTCCAGAAACGACAGCAGAAGCAGGCATTTCCAGGGAGGCATGATGCCAAATACCAGAGGCACAACACTCCATCTGTTGCTGTGGGTGGTCCAGTCGCCTCCTCTTCATCTCTACAACAAGTTTGATGGTACAGCCGAGAGCTCTCAACTGATTTCTTTGGCAGCTGCCTTTCCTTCCCCCTTTGCAGATTGGCTTTCTTTTTCCAGGCTGCGTGAAGTGGAACAGCAGTGCAATGAGTCCTACCAGTTACTGGGAAAATCTGCTCTATCTGGTTCATCATTTTCCCCTTTGGTTTTTTAATGAGGAAAGCACAAAGAGATGAAATGATCTCCTTTCTGCAGCTAGGAGTAATGAACACATGATTATAGTAGTACACTAACTGCCCTACTTGATTCTTTTTATTTTACAGTATTGCTTTGGCATCAAAACGTGCTTTCTATCCATCTGCTTTTTTCTTTGGAGATACAGGCAAAAGCCATTACAAAGCAAACTTCCCTCTGCATGGTTTGCAGTCAGAGCTGTCTTCCTCAAACTCCTGGCTCCAGTACAAGCTCACGTAATGAATCAAGGGATCATTCATGCCTTTTACCTGAGTGACTGGTTCATAGGGGAATAATCTTCGTCAGGACCTGTTGGTATTGCCCGAAGTGAAAACTTGTTCTTTTCTAGGTTTTTAACACCTGACAGAATCTCAAATATATGTTGCAGTGTATTACAGGTATTGTGTCGAACAGTTCATGGCAGGGCTCAGGACTCAGCAGCTTGGTGTCAGTAGTGGTGATGGCTCCCCAGGAGCAAAAACCCACAGGCAATGCCTGCAATACAAAATTCTTGCAGAAGTGACATTTATTTTATGGTTTTTAACAAAAACATTTAAATTACCTTTGATAACTCTTGCCTGTCTATCAGCTTCTTATCAAATGGGAGAGAGGAGGAAAAGGGAGTGAAGATCTCAGTTCTATTCACCTCTCGTGGCTGTGACCTACAGATGGGCTGGACTGCCAGCTGCTTTTGCAAGACTACGTTTGTCTTCACCCCAGACCATGAGTCTTCTGTGAGCCTCCCTGCCAGTGCTGGAGGGGAAATCAGCAGGTCTAGAGAAGGAAACCTTTACAGAATCGATTCTTAGTGATCCTGGTCATATGGTCTTAAGATGAGACTTGTTTCCTCCATAGGTGATCTCTTGATCTTCCCCTTGGCCACAGGGAAAACACAGTGATGCAGTGTTACAATAAAATGCCCTGATGGATTCACATTGAAATATTCAAGTAGAAACCACCATCTAATTAGGAAACTAATGCTGCTGTTTATCATCCTGAAAGAAGAGAAAACAGTCCCTCCAAATTGCTGAAATGCAAATACAATCTACCCCTGCAAACAGAGAAGTGAAAATTCCTCTTGTGATAACCACAGTGATGGCTTATTCCTCTCAACAACTAGAAAAAACTCTTTCAAGAAAAAATGGTCAACAGACTTTGTAATAAGTTTCCAGGAACGATCCTTCCGGAAAGGCAATCTGCACAATTAGTGCTATTTCATATTAATCATGAAAAAATCAAGCAAATTCAAGGCAAGTAGAGAACACAGGAAACAGGATAAAAATTCTATATTTTCACATAATAAAATAACTTAATGCCATGAACCAGGAGGGCTTCCAGTGGCTTCTGCACGTAGATGTCCAGACAAGCTCATTAACTTTACTCGCTTGTTTCACGGGAGGCACTGGCTGGGGTTTTACAACCTTCCCCTCTCGAGTAACACCAAGCAGGGCGGTGGCCGTGCCTCACTTCAGCATGCAGTGACAGTCCTCAGGACAGCCAGAGATCGGGATGAAGGAGCCTCCTTTTGGTCAGGTAACGACTCAGTCCCCTGAGCCAAAGCTCCCAACCTGCTGGCCAAAAATCTGCGCTTTTTCTCAGGAAAAAGTGCTGTTTGCGCACGTACAAGCGCAGCCAGTACCTCGCTGCCTGGGGCATGATGCTGGCCCCTTGGCACCCCAACCGGAGGGGCTGGGATGTCCCTGTGGAAAGCTCGTCCACTACGGAGCGTGCACGGGCAGCGCTGAAACCCACAGGCAAAGCGCAGCAGCCGGAGGCCTCGGAGCACCGCAGCTAACAACAAAACTGCGCAGAGGAGAGCCAAAGCCGGCATTTGGGAGATGAAAGCAGCATGTCTGGAATGAGAGAGGCACCAAACTTCAAACAAAAGTGAACGTGTAATGTACAGTGGTCGTTACTGCAGTTCGGTGCAGCTGCAGAATGTCACATCAAATGGCTCCGCTGATTCCACATGTGTTGTCTCCATGCCCTCGCCGGAGTAAATGACAGGACAGGATGCCGGCCACTGAGATCTTAGAGCGCTGTCAGATATCAGCATCAAAGCCGTCCTCCTGGAGGCTATGCTGACTTGGACATCTGGTGCGTGTGCTGGGTAACAGACTGCCTAAAGCCATTTTCTACAAGGACTTAAAGTATGGGAACGGCTGAGAGGTAACCCAATGAAACAGCGCACGGATGTGCTCGTGGCAGAGCTCCAGCTCGGGGCCACCAGCGCCTCTGAGAAGCGGATGCTAAAGACCACCTGCCAGGGCAGAAAATAGGAACCCGTGCCATCAAAGCCCGCAAATAAAACCTTAACAGTGTGAAAAGGTGCCAGAGGGAAGGGGGCTCAGCCAGGATGGGCAGTCAATGGCTGCAGCCGCTGCAGCCTCTGGGGGCGGTGAAGCTGGGCGGCAGTCAGCAGGAGAAAGCACCCCTGGAACATGGAGACCAGCACGGCAGTGGGCTGCCAGGAGTAAGTGGCGAGTAACAGATCTTGGCACGAGGCAAGAAGGCCCCGATGTGCGGCCGTGCCTGCTGCTCTTGCTTATAGCTTTTCTGGGCGGTTTCGCATTTCCTTTGCAGATTTGGGCCGCTCACGGTTCCCAGTCGTGCTTGCCCAGATGTTCACGTTGCTGATACGTGAGCAGGTCCCTCCAGCAGCACAAGTGCCTGGACAGCGCTGCTGGAGCTGGGCTAGTGGCACATCGAGGAAGAGGAGTGCTTCCTCCAGCAGTGCAAGCGGACAGCTCTGCACAGCAGACTCCCGTTACTTGCTGCTCCTCTCAAACCTCAGCGACGTGACGTTGCTGCAGCAGAGAAGCCAGCGATGATAATGATGTTGAACAAACGGACGAGCATGGATCAGCTGCGCCCCAGCCCAGCAACTCCCGGCTTGAAAAGAGGAATATCTGTCCTTGTTGAGAAGAGCAGCACAGGAGCTAATTAGCCAAACAGGCAATCAGTCAGCCGAGCAGAACAGGATCGTTCCAGAGCAGCTCCAAACCTCTCGCTACACCAGGCTGCTCCTACAGGCGCCTGTCTTGCAGCTGGGTGCTGGAGCCGGGCTCTGCTGCCGTCGCGTCCCCGGGCAGGCGGCCGCTGGTGGGGCTGGGCAGGGTGGTGGGGCTGGCACTGTGGAGCGAGGGGGTTGGCGGCTGCTGTACCCGCTGTTTGTGTCCGCTCTCCTCCCAGGTACGAGGAGGAACCTCCGCAACGACCTGCTGGTGGCCGCCGACTCCATCACGAACACCATGTCATCGCTGGTGAAGGAGCTTCACTCGGGTAAGCGCTAACTCCGCGACGTGTATCTGCAGCCGGGAAAGGAGAGCTTGGCGCCACAAGTTGCAGATTAGTCTTTAGATTTATTTTTTATAAAAACTCTATTTAAGGCGTAATGCAAGATTATGTGTTCATTTTTTCGATGATAAAATGAAAAATCATTTTTATAGCTAACATTACTGGGAGCTCCAAATACCATCTGAATAGGATTTCCATTGATTTTATCACTGATAGTTAAGGCAATATTCTGCAGATAGAAGCCTGGCTGATAGCAGTGCTGATGATTCATGAAGCAGACTAAAATTGAGCTCACGCACTCCTGCTCGTATTGATCCGTGCATGCATAGCAGTGGGAGCTTGCCACAGTGCCGTGCAGGCATGCCTTGGACCACTCACTGGTCAAAAGTGTCACTTTCATCGTCATACTTCTGAACGTCAGAGCTCCTTAACAGCAAAAGCTGAGAAGCTGGCAGTCAGGGCTGATATTTGTGCGAGTCTGCACAAAATATTGCTTGTGGGCTGCGCTACTCTACCAGCAGGTGAGACTGCTCTCAAATGAATCCCCACTAGATGCCCTAATCACAAATATAGAGTAAATGTATGTGAGTCCAATTTCAACAAAGGATTAAATAGCGATGTGGAAAAAAAAAAGATAATTATTCCCTTTGTGCCTTTTCAGTATGCCAGTGTGAGCAAACATGCTGATTGGACTATAGTAGCTTCTGCTATAGTCCAAGGGACACATCGCGTGACTCCTGAGCGTTGTCAGTGATGGAGTATAAGATTATTTGGTATTCCAGCAGCCTGTTCATGTGCTGTGAGAAAGACATAAAGCATCTGCGTTCAGACCGGAGTCAGGGTTTCTGTTCCACACACACCTGGAAGGAGCCTCCCCAGCCCCTTTCCGTATCCGGTAGTTGCATCACATAATCCCCTCCATAAACTTATCAAGCTCCATATTAAAGCTAGTTAGAGCTTTTGTTCCCACTACACTTAATGGAGAAGTCATAGTTATAAAACGGGTTGATATTTTACTGCTGAGCAGTAAATTCACCCAGCCTAAATCCTGTGTCTTGGCTGCAAAGGCAGCTGCGAGTTAATAAAGTCTTTCATGTATTACAGCAGGAATCACCAGTGCCACTGCAGTGAAAGGGCCTTGTGTTTCTTCAGTAAATCACCATGCTCCGAGACGCACAGCTCTGTTCCCTCCAGGCTGAAATGCGGTGAACAAACTCTCTGCCCAAAACAGATGTCTGCAGTAATTTATTTTTTGCTTTTAATAGAAGCGCACATTTACGGGGTATGGCTGAGATCAGTGTCTGGTCCGTGCTGCTTGTGGCGGAGGTGGAACGTCAGCTAGACCTTCCTGCCCTCCTCTGAAAGCCACGAGAGCTGGGCAAACGCCAGCAGACCGGCTTCACGCTATCAGAAACTGCTTCGGTCTGGTCAGGTGTCGTGCGATGCAGTTACGGGTCACAAGGGAGTGAAAATAAAATTAATTACAGCCTCTTACTTGATGATAGGCAGATAATAAGGAAGGCTCCCTTGAAAGGAGCTGGAATCACTTGGTTTGTGTAAATTAGGAAAAGCATGAGTTATGCTCAGCTGATGAGAGTCAGTGGGATTTAACACATATTGTCCAGGAGCGAAGCTGTGCGAAGAGACACCTCCTCCAGCCCGGGGCTCGCCGCTACCGCTGCGGGCATTGTGCACCAACATTTTGTGA
Organism: Heteronetta atricapilla; assembly: GCA_011075105.1. Lineage (NCBI taxonomy): Eukaryota > Metazoa > Chordata > Aves > Anseriformes > Anatidae > Heteronetta > Heteronetta atricapilla. Next base: position 118,851,182 of record CM021733.1, read on the forward strand.
GACGCTGGGGCCGGCGCTGCCCACGCCTCTGTTTGCCTCTCCATACCTCGGTATGAACTCTGAAACCAGTGCTTCGGAAAGGAGACGCTGCCTCGGGGTGCGTGTTTCTGTGTGGGCTTCAGAGGTGCTCTGATTATCCCCAGCCTTTCTTCTCCTGTGCTCGTAGTCCTAGTACTGCCGCTGCTGACTAGGTGCTGACTAGGAAACGGTGATGCCATTTTTACTCAGAGTGAGCTCGAAAACACACGCTTCTGATCCCCGGAGGCTGAGCGTCATGCTTCTGGAGGAGGCTCAGCCCCTGCCCTGCCGAGCTGCTGAGCAGGAGGCAAGTTCAGGACCCAAACTGAAGCGATTGCTAAGCTCCTCTAGGTCACGTCTCCTGTTATGAAAAATGAGTTTGGTTTTGTCAGTGACCTCGCAGTGAGGACTCATCGGTAGCCGTCCCCGAGTAGGCAGAGGTGGTGTGACTCCACGGGGATCACTGGTGCTGTTATCAAAGCAGCAAAGAGAGCAAATGTTTATATGCCTCCCTCAAGACCCACTTTGATCAGCGCAATTCAAAATGCTTCATGTTTTCAGACTGCGCCTTTTATTGCAGGGTTTTCTCCCTTTCTTTGCTCTCAGCAGCATGTGAAGTAGGCAGAAGTGATAGCACTGCTCATAACAACTGTTACCTGTTTACCCAGGTCTCACCGAAATGTTGCACACAGAGATATGAGCCACCATCTACAGAAGAATGTGACCTTCTGCTCCCACACTCTGCTCTATAAATATGAGCCTCGCCATAAATTCTCTTCACCTTAACTGGAATTCGATATAACGAACCGCCAGCGCTCAGGCATGAACCCGAATTTCTCGGGGCACAGCCTGTGAGGGGTTACATGGCTTTGCCCCAGGGGTTCGCTGAACACCTTGAGCGGGCAAACTCTGGGAGTCCAGGGGGAAACCTCCAGGGTTTTCACCTCCGATCACCATAAGACTTCCCTTTTTCTTTAGATTTGACTTCAGCCTACAAATTGTGACTTCCTTCCCTGTGTCCATGTGGTGCAGTCCCTTTGTTTCTTACAGTGCTAAAATAAGAGTGCGCAAGGGACTTGGGCCCTGTAGTGCCTGCCCCAGGTGGAACTCCTCTGGGCGACGCAGGCACTGCCTCCAGCCAGCACTCCACAACCTCTGGTTGTCAGATCAGGGTAAGCGGGGCCCCGCTGGCCACCAGCAGTGCGCAGGCACTGTGCCACGGAAAGGACGCTGCTGCTCCCCTCCAGGTCCCCTTGGCGAGCCCAGACCCCATCCTCCATCCCCGCCAGCTCCAGCTGTCAGAAAGGCCAGGTCCTCCTTGCCATGGAGAAGTTCCCCGCGTGTCTGTTCTCTCACGTGTGCTTTTTTATTCTTTTTGAAGCAGAGGAAGAAGACGAAGAAGAAATGGAAAAAATGCAGAATGGAAAGGATCGAGGTAAGAGGAGGGGTTACGGTCTCCAAGCCGTACCGCGCTTTCTGACCTGCTCCTCTCCAGGAGATCGGTGTGCTGCCTCCACGTAGGGTCCCAGGAGAGGACTTTGGGTGCAGACGGCGCCGCGTTGCTGCCGCTGCTGTTACGCCACCTGCAGACACGCAGCAGGTTTGCCTTCCTGCGCCGTCCCCGCCGTTCTGCACCATCGCTCCCTCCACATCTGCCATGGCTGGCGGCGACGTCACTGCCAGCGTTTCTGCAGCGTGTATTCAGCTTCGGAGAATGTTTTCCTTTAGCAAAGGTCATGCACAGATATTTGAAACGTGTAAGAGGAGGAGGAGGAGTTGCTTCGAGCGCTGCAAAGAAATCCAGTTCGGATGAATATGTTAGGGAAAAATAAAACAACGTGTGGGCTGGTTACCAGCGGAGTCACTAAGCTGTGGGACTGTCATCTGCTGAACCGCTGCCTCGTGTGACCTTGGCTGGACAAATACTCAGAATTACTCCGTTGATGATAATCCTGTGTAGGCAGCGCAACTGGCTAGATGGGGTTTCACAGGAGGTCTCTTTCATCTCTGCTATCCCTGGATTTCAGGTCTAGAAACTAATCCCCCCCAGACCACGCTTTCTTTGGTGTGAATGAATACGTACCATGTGCTAGAGTTATTCACAGGACTGGAAGTGATCATCGCAGGCGTGGAACACAGCCCTGCGAGTTGCAAACAACCGTGCAGTGTATGCTTGAGTTGGAAGGGTCTGGAGGAGATGTGTTCCTCATGTCACACTCCACAAGCGAACACAAAAGCACTTCCCAGAGCCCTCCTTGGGAAGAGGCCTTGCCCAAGCTAGAGAGGAGAACAAAATCCTCAGCAGCCTGTGCCAAAAGGATCTGGGAGAAAATGCTCTCCGGACCCCAAAGCCAGCAGCAGCGCCTTGCTGGGACTTGCTTCTCCGAGAAAGGGCCTTGGACAGGGACGCATCGGCCCAGGCATTTGAGTCTCGCTTGAGCCAAGCCTGATTTCAGCACAGACAAACTTGAACTTTTTCTCCTTTTTTGTTCTGTGCATATTTTCCTTCTGGCTAAGATGAAGCGAAAGGGCTCACATTTCACTCTCGGAGAGCTTGTTTTCCTGGGTTTTCCTGTCCAGTGAGCAAAGCATTCAGGTGTTTGGGAATGCTCTGCTTCCTGATGGCTTGTCCATCAGTATTAGGCATCGTAAGTTTGCATGAAAATAAGTTTAATTTTAGCTAAACCGACAGCTTTCAAAGCAGAACTGTGTTGGCTCTAAATCACAGGGCTCTCTTTTGCCCTAGAACATTCCTCCTAAGTTAAATATTTGAGATGCTTAGCAGATGACCCTTCTGCTTTTTTCCAAATGTGCGTTGTATCTTGCATGGGAAATAGGGAAAGGGGGATTTTGAGGAGCTGAAATGTGATGTATGGTAGCAGAGATGTAGTAAGACAACTTCTCTCAGATACTCATTGCAGCAGCATTGGAATCAGGGGAACGGAGGCATACCAAAAGCAGAACTTGGCCCACAGCATTTGTGTGGAATGTAAATATTATCTCTGCCAGACATTAAGTGATTTTTTTAATGTCACAGAGTTAGTGAGATAAAAATCTGGCAGAGAAATCAAGGAATGATCAATATATAAATTACAGTCCTCCTGTAGGGTGTACCCTCGAGAGGGCTGTGGAAATGCTGAGAGCACCTCCAGAAAGCGAAGTGCACGTGGTGATGGGAACTCCGTCCCTGGGTTTCATTGGAGCTGTGCTGAGGACTGGCATGACAGCCCAGCCTGGTTCCCCACCGCTTCTCGTAGCTCGTGTATTTCCAAACCTCTGCGTGAGCGTAAACAAGGGCGCCGCGGAGTCCTTGCGGGGCTCTGGCGTGGTGTGTTCCTTAGGGACAGCACTGCCCTTGGGCTTCCTCACGAGCTTCTGCACCAAGTTGTTTTGCAGTTCTCTCTGTCCCAATTAGTCAACCTCAGGGTTTTTTCCCCTGGACTCGCTTCCCTGCTGGAGAGGCTCACATTCACCCCCTTGACAGTGCCGCTGCGCTGCCTTAGCAGGGTGAAGCCGTTTGAGAAGACTCCAAGTTGGCTGCTGCTTCTATGGTTATGGTGACACGTCAGGCAGCCTCTCGAGAGATGTCTACGTGGTTTTTCAGGCACAGAAGAGCACCGCTGGAGCTGGCAAAGCCACATCTGTCTGGTCACGTTAGCGTTGCCCTGCTGCAGCTCAGCCAGCCACAAGTGCCTGCATGGGTTAGCCCTTCCTGAAACCCGGTGCTCCACGTGCCGTGCCTTACTTGTGTGCCAGACATCACTCCTCAGAGAGGGCTTCCAGCTCGGATACCCACTCGGCTGGTGCGGTCCCACAGTCATTGTTGGTCATGGCTCTGCCGCCTCACTCCAAGACTTCTTGGTGACCCAAGAGCTGAATCCATGTCAGCATCACCTGAAATAAGACCCTGCACGAGGTGGTCTCTTAATGTATTGGCTTTTTGGATTGTCTCAGCCTCAAAATGCGAGAAGAGGGACTGATGAGCTGTGATCTGCTCTGTCAGACTGCTGTAAGGAAGGGCATGGTTTGCAACCTCATGAAATCTGTTAGCCAAAAACATCCAGCTGAAAACACACCTCCCCAGTCTTCTCAGTGGTGCCCAGTAACAGGACAAGAGGCAAGGGGCACGCAATAAAACACTGAAAATTTTGTTTAAACATAACAACTGTGAGGCTGGCCGAACTGGAAGAGGTTCCCCAGAGGGGCCGTGAGGTCCCTTCCCTGGGTGTGCACAAACCCTGCTGGGATCAGGCCCCGAGCAGCCTGCTCTTGGCTGAGCCTGCCCTGACGGGGGGTTGGGGGCGACCTTCCCACCCCTTCCCACCCCGATTCTGGGCTTCTGCAGCTCTGTGAGACAAGGGGCACCTTTCTTCCTCCCTTGTGCTTCGGAGGACTGGAGATTTATCCAGATGCCCGTAAAGCTCTTCGCAGTCCAGAGAAGAGTTACCCATTCGAGCAATAAGAGATGGGGAGGCGAGATTTCTCATTTTAAAGGAAATAAAATTACCTGCTTTATAAACGTGTCTTTTCCCCTCTGTTGCAGGCTAGACAGATGACCACAGGCTGTACAGTAATTCAGGTAAGCCTGGCTATCGTTTCTCTGTGCCATTTCCAGCAGCGGTGCCCTGCGCGTGCTGCTGCAATGCACACGACCGAGGCCCTGGAAACCTGCTGCCCTTGTCCTTTATTTTCTATTTCTGTGTGAGACGAGGAGCATTCCCCGCCTGTTGCTCCACAACCATTCGAAAGGATGCTGAGTTTTTCTTGTTATGACCCAATTTTGCTCCTGCTGCAGACAGTGGGAGGACATCATTAACTTCAGTGAGAGCAGAATTACCAGTATTATCTCTTATTTTATTAGTATTACTTCTATACTTAGAGGCCTCGGCTAGGAAATAGGACCCTATTGTGATGGACACTATCCAGATGTACTAAAAATACGATCTCTACCCTCAAAGAGCCTGCACTTTACGTTATAATAAGGCACAACAGATGGATAGACAAACAGGTGCTGGAGAGCATGAGACAGTGTGAGCGGCGAGAGATCGAGTCCTGTGCTGACAATGCCTCTGAAGCACCTGAATAAGATCCCTATCTTTCCCCCTGTGAAAAGCTCGTAGGAGGGCACCGGCTTGGGTTTCTACATCGCATGGTATTTGCCTTAGCCTCAATGCTGGTCTTTCACCATTTCCAGTGGGAAGGAGGAGGTTCCCGTGGCCGAAATAACGTAGCACGGCCACACACATAATTAGCCAGGGCTTGGGAATGGGGGAAGAGGCAGCCCTTCTGTCTGGGGCTCTTTGTATTGCCCCGGAGGGCTGTAGGTTGGTTAGTTGTGGAACCTGGGCGGGAGAAAGAGACTTTTATCTTTAAATCGCCATCTCAGGCTCGGCCCATGTTGGTGGCGGGCCAGATGAATCAGACGTGGCCAACGTGAAGCGCGGTTTTACATGACAAAACCAGCACAGTGCTCCTCCGGAGGTAATTTGCAAAGGAGAAAAGCGGGGCTTTTGCCCTTTTTGCCTCCCTGCCATTTTACGAACGTATAGAGATAACCTGAAAGGGGCTCAGAGTTTCTCTGAGAGTTTTTACGTTAGAAATTCAAGTCCTGCCCCAGCTGGGAAACAATCTGGTAACTCAAGAAGGAGCGAAGCTGTGCCACGGGGAGGGAGTTAGCAGTGGGGAGCTCTTTAAACCGGCCGTGCGTGGCTTTCTGGTAACGTCCCTTTGACTCTAAGGGCTGAATAGCACTTTGGAGATGGGTGGCTTGGACCCTGCCCACCCCTGATGGCACAGGCCTGGGGACGAGGAGCTCGCTGCTCTCACAAGCCCACCAAGGGCTAAATTGGAGACAACTGAAAAGACAAGAAACTCCTTCCAAGGTTTCTTTAGCCTCCAGAAGGAACCAGGAAAGAACATGTCTGTGAGTGAACAAATCCCCTCCAGTCACTGTTAAACCCCGCTGGTTCTCCAGGTTCCTTGGCTTCCCCCTCGTGGTGCTGGGCGCTGTGGTGGGTCCTCCCGAGCCTCGCTGCCAGCGAGGCCGAGCCGAGCTGCGCTGGCTGTGGCCGGCCTTTGGCTCCGGCTGCCTCCAGCAACAGAGGGGCCTGGGATGTCCCAGCACCTCCAGGGGCTCCGTTTCTTCAGATCGTGGCTGCTCTTTTTTTTGGGGGGGGGAAAGGAGCCTGGCACCAGCTTCACCTTAGCTTGCAAAGTCCGTGTTTGGCGGAGCGCCGCTCCCCGCAGCGCCGGCGATTCTCACCCAGTGTTGTGTTTCCGATGGCACAGGCACAGAGGGCACCACGGCGAGCTCCTCTTCGGAAGACGTCTCCACATCCTTGGGCAGAGGCACGTTTCAGCTGATGCATCCACCATCGTGCAACTGTGAACGATCTCAACCACCTTGCTGACGGCAGCGGCTTTCTCCTAGCCACCTGGAGGGCTTTCCCTGCGGGCATTTGCCTCTTAGGTTATTGCATGTACTATTTTCCTAAATGTCTTTACTAGCGATAATCAGACAGTGCCCCATCCAACCCAGCAGTTCATGGGGGGTTAAGAAAAGGGGGGGAAGAGAACACTCCCTGCTCCTGCTAAGTGTACTGATCTTTTTTTTGATTTCCTACCAAACGGTGTCGTCATCGCATCACACGCTGGTTGTTTCCTCTTGGCTCCTGACCCCCGGTATGCATGAAAAAAAACGGGTGTTGCGCCTTTTGAGCTTCCTCGCGTGTAACACAAAGGGGATTCTGAGTGCAGACCCTCCAAAAAAAACCCGCCTTCTAAAAACACCACTCCGTCTATCGCTGTTTGGTTGCCGTAGTGTTTGATGTTGCATGTCGTGCTCGGAGTAAATGACAGGGCATGTCAAGGGGAGAGGAATGCGTAACAAGAGGAGGAGCAACTGTAATTACGGGCCATAAACCCTGGGTGAGCGCCTCACGGGGATTCCTGACTCCATACTTTTCTTCAGACGCTACAAAATTTCCCTTTACAAGCGGGGAATTCAGGGACGAGCACTGCTAGGTTGACGTTAGCATCCGTGCATTAATTTTTTGAGAGCCGAGCTCAGGTTTGTTTGAAATTAAGAGAAACAGCAGAGTTGTGTAGTCTGAGGCTGGAAGCTCACCACTGTCTGGGTCCTCGCTAGGCTTTTCTCTTATAGCTGCTTAGAAAACATCGTAATCAGTTCCAATCACCAGTGATTTTATTTTTTATTTTTTTTTCCTGGTGCTTAGGAATGTTATTTTTAGTGGAGGGAGCTGAGTGCCCTAATGCATCTATAAATATTTATCAAGGGTGATGAATGGAAAGGAGTGATAAACCCTGAAGCCAACCCTCAGCTTCTCTTCCTGTCTGAACCGATACGCTGCATCGGGTCCTGGCGGAAAGTGCTCGTTAGGTACCTACAGCCCTTTGGGAGAGAAAAAATAAACATACATGGTGGCCGCAGATTTAGTTGAGTATAAATATTGTGAACGAGCTGTCAAGAAGGAAAGAAAAGTGATGATAACCTGGTTCAGCGTGTTAGCTCTAGCCTGCCAAGCGCAGTGCACTTGCGGGGACGTGGAAGGTTTCATGGTCGCCTTTGTGCGCTCTCGGCTGCACGAGCTGAGTTATTGCCACAAGTCGCCTTGGCTGCAGCTGTGCAGGCTCACGGGGGTGAGCTTCAGAGTGCCCCAAGAACCAGGGTTTTGCTCGTAGCTGTGCTCAGGGACCCGACGGTGTGGTGATGGCTCCAGCAGTCACCGTCACCCCTGCACATCGGGCTCCTCCTCGCACCGTGGGACCCCCTCCCTGTCCCCTGTCCCCTGTCCCTCCACCACCAGCCCAGCGGTGGGGGCCACCAGGGGCTTTGCATCTTCCAGGGCCTCCTTCTGCCAGCGAGGCCAAGCACCCTGAGCCCCGAGGCCAGGAGCTGGAGGCTGAGCTGGTGCCAGAGGCATCAAGGGCCGTGGCGAAGGGGAGGCTTTTCCTCCTCTGCTCCCAAAGGGAAGGGCAGGCGGGCCTTAGAGGTGCCTGGCACGCAGCTCGGAGCTGGAGGGAAGGGATGGACACCCGCCTTCTGCAGCCATCAAGGACACACAAACGTGAAACCCAGATTCACAGGGGACCAGCATATTTGCTGCTGGTTTTTTTTCCTATTATTACTCACCCCGTGACTTTCCCTTCTCGCTTTTGTCACCACAATTCGCCCAATGCGAGGCCAAACTCTTACTGCAGCTGTCGCCTAATGTCACCTAACGCTGCCCTCGCTACGAGATGATCTGGGGGCACAGCCACACACGAGGCACATCTCCAAGCATGAGGTCTGAGCCCTGGGACACGCTGGCCACCAATGCACCCACCCCTGCTGGCTGGGGCACCCATGGGTGGCCCGCCCACACCCCACAGTGTCACAGCGGCATGGGGGACACGGGTGGGAGGCAGCTGTGGGTCTACTCCAGACCCCATCCAGCTCCCCAGGGCTTTTTAGGAGGGTTTTGAATGCCCAGCGCTTGCACAGGAGCTTCGGTGTCTCCTTGCAGGTCCCCACCTCCGTGGAGCATCAAGGAACCTCCTGAGATACCCCTCCCACGGCTCTGCCCACGCAGCGCCGCTTGGCGCTGGGTTTGTTGCTTGCTGCCTCCTAAAGGAACAATTCCTGCACCAGAGCTGCAGCAGGCAGCAAAGCCCCAGCGGCTGCGTGATCTCCCCCGGGACCCCGCTCCCCATGGCGCCAGGCACTGTGCCACGGCAGCGAGGGACACCGGAGGACGGGGCTGTTTCCACCCGCGCGCCGAGCGCTGCGGTGCCTGGTCTTTGTTTGGAAAACCTGACAGCTCCAGCGGGTGTTAGCAGGCACAGCCGGGACAGGGGGGGTGTGTGTGTGTGCGTGTGTGCGTGTGTTAAACGTCACCCCGTGTGCCACGGCCCAGCGTTACCTCACCCGCAGTGCCATTTATTTTAGCCAGTAGAGTGTTTGAGCAGATGCTCGATGCAATCACCACGCCGGGGCGTGCAGGTTGCCATCAGCCCCTGTGCCTGCCGTGACAGGGAGGACCTCGCTGCTTTAGGAGGCCACCAGCAGGGCAGAAGGGACCCGTGTGCTGCCGGGCTGCAGGCACACCGCTGGCACAGCGCAGCCAGCAGCAGCAAACGGGCACCGGGGCTGCCGGGGAGCGATGGCAGCGCTGCCTGCGTGCGTCACAGCACAGAGGCTTAATTGCATTCGTCCTCGCCAGCCTGCAGCCGACGGCTTTGCTTTGCTGCCTGCTCGTGGGCCATGGAAACGATGCTGCGGGCATCCCACCCCACGGTGCGGGCAGCCAAGCGCCAGCGGTGACGCGGAGGAGGATGAGTGCTGCGGGCTCGGTGCTTGTCACCAGCGTGATGCTGCGGGAGGCCACTGTCAGTGCCACCCGCTCGGACCCTGTCTGAGAAGCCTGGCGGCGGGCACCGGTCGTGCTCTGAGATGGGGAGTGCCACAGGCGGGTCCACCCGAGCCCGTAGAGCACCGGGACACACGCCGCTGGTGGCTGTGAGCGGGGCCACGGCCGGGCAAGGGAGGTCCCGTGCGAGGCAGCAGGACGCCTGTGGCAGTTTGGCACTCCACCGATGCCAGGCGCTTCCCCTGGTGGCATTCTGGGGCTTCGTGTTTGGAAACCAAACCACCCTAGCTCGCTTGTGGTTCACTGAAAGCTGTGTGTGAACTATTGCCTTTGGCATAATCGCCTTAAGCCCCACGGGAGGAACGTTTCAGGCCAGGCTTTAACGCATTCCCCCAGGCTGTATCCCCTGGTGTTACAGCTCCAGCCTGTGCCCGTTCCCCTGCTGAGGCCATTTTCGTCTGCTCTGGCTGCTCGTGGTGGCCCTGGCGGGGCACTCAGGACGTGGTGTTTCGGGAGCAGCCAAGGGAGCTGCGAGCTGCTGCAGCAGAGCTGCGGCCGCGCACCCAGCGATGCGCCAGCAGTGCCAGTGCTGCACCCGGTGAGCTCTGCTGCCTCTGGACGCGCTGCCTCGGTCCTGCACGGCCAGCCCGGATCCTTCAGATCCTTTCCTTCCAAGTTCGGGGGTTGTTTTTACAGCTGCATGGTCATTTTTTCGACTGGATGCAGCAGTGAGGGTCGTGAGCGAAGCCAGGGCTGGATGCGGTGCAGCCAGGGAGCCCTGGGGGGGCCAGGGGCCCGCTGCAGCCAAACTGCTGGGGCTGGTGTGCTGATATCTGCTGATTGCTCTCAGGTGATTTCTGCCCCTTTCTGTGCTTTAATTTCCTCACTAACACTGACCACAACGCCTGTTTTCACCCGAGCAGCGTACAAAACGTGTGGTTTGGAAACCACTTCCTTCTGCGCATCGCCCTCTTTTTCCTCGGGGATTACTGGGGGTCCAGGGGGAATGGCCATGAGGGCACGCGCTCGGCAAGCTGCCGGGCTCGGCAGCTCGGCGGCTGCACGCGTGTCCCGTGGGGACGTGCACGGGGTGGCACCGGGTGGCACCTGCCCTGCAGGGCACACGGCTCCCCCGTGGGGACGCTGGCAGCGGCCGGCATCGCCAGAGGCCACCGCGGCGTGCACGCGGACAGAGAAACCCCCAGGGACCAGCAGGTGGGAATCCTCACGGTCCTCACCGCTTCAGGTTTAAACCAAGCTTTGCAGATTTCCTGAGGGAAAAGAAAAAAAAAAAGAAAGAAATGAAAAGCAGAAAGCCATTACCAAATGTTTTCTCATGGGAAAGTTACCCGAGTGGTGCCATTCTCCGTGTCGGCAAAAGAGGCCAGGGCTCAGGTGCCAGCAGAGCGCAGCCTCCGTCCCCGTGCCGCGAGTCCTGTCGGGGGCTGCAGATGAAGAAGCGGGTGCTGGCGATTTCTGCAGCCCCTCCGCACGTGCGGGCTCCGAGGATCTCCAGCCCCGCTGAGTCCTCGCTGCCCTGGGGACATCGCTGTGGTCCTGGGACATCGGCACCGCTGCCCCCCGCATCCTCGGCGGGGTCGGGACGTTGCTGCCCCGGGACCCAGCTCTGACCCCAGCACGTCCTCGTGCCTGGCTGCGAGCGGGAGCGTTTCACAAGCACGTGTTGGAGAAGACGCTGTAAGTGATGGGAATGTCGCTGGGAGGAACCTGTAAACTGGAAGCCATGTTCTGTCGTCTGCCAAATATTTAATAAATTCATCTCATCCCTAAGGGGTGTCCTGTCCCTTGGCCATGCGAGAAAAGTGGAAACGTTCCTGGAAAAGCAAAAAATAAATAAATAAATAAATAAAAAGAGATTTTAGTAGGAAATTGCTGCTCCAAACCGCTGCACGGTATGAAAGCAGCTGCCAACACTTTGCTGTGTATTTATATGGAATAGCAGAGCCGGGGATTATCCGCATTTGTCATGGGCGCAGGTCACTGGAGGCAGACAGAGCTGCCTGTGTTCGGGGCCGCGGCGCCCGCCGCATCTGTGCCATGGGCCCGGCGCCGGCGGCGCAGCCCCGCCAGATGTTCCTCCCGCTGCACATTCTGCACCGCTCAGCACATCTGGTCGCAGAAGCGAGGGCGGGTTTGGGAGGACAGCAAGCAGAATCGGGGCAAGTGCACACACCTCCCGCGGGCACTCGAGCCCCCGTCTCCTAATGCAGGGCCAAAAACCTTTGTCAGCGAGCTGCGCCTTTTGGGTAGCGGGGACAAAAACCCTGGCAGCGAAGGCTCCGGGCTGCCACGCACACGGGGCTGTTGTCTCCTCGGTTCCCCGAAGGAGTCTTCTGCCCCCGGGGCAGGGGCTCATTCCCCAGCCCACCCCGATGTGCCCCTGTGCTCTCCTGCAGGGATGCTCCAGCTCCCCTATGGCCGTCCCCAGAGGCGATGCCGTGCCCCAGCCCCGCTGCCAGCCTGCGGCCAGAGGAAGCCTTGGCCCCAGGAATCCGTGGCTTTATGGGCACAGGTGCATCCCCTCCGCTTCCTGGCCCCGACCTGGCACAGCTGCAGGCACTCGTTTGCTTTAGGAATTAGTGGGAAAGATGCCACCCCCTCCCCTGCCAGGGGGGCTCCTGGTTGCTGCTGCTGGGCTCGGGGGGCTTCGTGCTGCTCGCAGCCCCGAGTAAGCAAGGGCAGCTGGTGCCCAATGCAGGGAAACACCAAGCAGGGGGTCTTGGGGGGGCTGCAAGCACTGAGCATCCCCTCCTGCAGCCCTGGCCTGAATATTCATCCTCCACTCCCTCCCTGGCTGTGCTGGAGCTCCAGCTTCTCTAATCACACCCTGCAGCAGCCCTTCCCGCCTCCTAATTGCAGCACAAGGGACCCTCTTATCACAAAGCCCTTCCAAGGAAATAAATTGGAAAAAAAACAGAAGAGCCCCCGGGCTCCGCAGGGGCGCGGGGCGAGTGCTGCAGACCCAGCTCCGCTGCTCCAGCACTGGCACCAGCAGCAGCACATGTGATTAACACGAGGTGATTAACACGAGGTGGTGATGCCTGCACCTGGGGGCACCGGCTCGCCCTGGTGCATCTCCCAGAGCCACCGGGACCACCGTGACGGGGCTCAGGGGTGACATCGTGGCTCCCACAGGGTCCCCAGAAGGGGACCTGTGCCCACCCACACAGCGCACCACGGCCAGGGCCGGGCAGAGCTGGCCCCAGGCACTGCAGTCACCGCCCCTGGTGTCACAACGCCCCCCCCCCCCACAAAACGGGATGGGGACGGGGCCGTGGGGCAGCTCCGTGCATTGCTCCCGTCCTGCAGCCCCCGGGAGCTCCCCGAGCCCAGACCCCCTCGGTAGGGACCCCACGCACCCAACCACCTGGGCGCTGCAGGGACGTGAGCGCGGTGAGGCCGGGAGATGGCAACGAGCGGTGTGAGCACCGCATGGGCCGTGGCTGCTGCGGCCGCACGCGTGTGTGCACGCTCACCCGTGCAGTGCGTGCACGCCGCCCCCCACTCCACCTGCCCACCGGTCTGTGTGCCGTGCGGGCACACGAAGCACGCTCAGCCACGCTTTCGTGCACACTCACACACACGTGCACGCCCCCATGCCCCCCGCACACACGTGGGCACGGTCCTGGTGCAGTTGTGCCTCTGTGCACAAGTTGTCACGGGCACAGGAATGGGTTTGAGCAGCCCCGTGCAGAAGCACGCGCAGAGCCGGCTGCCCCACCTCACCCAGTGCAGGGCTGCAGACATCCCCAGGGGGCTCGTGGGGGCTGTGCCCCCCAGCACCGTGCTCGGTGCCTGGTGCCCTGTGTCCCCCATGTCCCCTGTGTCCCCCAGTACCTCATTGCCTGGGGTCCTTGAGCCACCACGTCACCTTTCCCCAGTGCCGCTGGCCGTGCCACCTGGGAGCCCCCTCAGCCGCTCCCAACACAGCCCCCAGCACCCAGGGACCAGCTGGGGAGGGTCCCCCCGGGGTCCCCCCCTCCTGACCCCATCCCGAGGAGGCTGCGGGTGCTGTGCCGAGGGGGACACGGGCGCTGTGCAGGGGCACGGGACCCATCTGCAGGCTGCAGCCGGGGCACCCATGTGGTGGCACCTCCACCACGGCCCCTGCCCGCTCCCTGCCCCTCTGTTTATTCTATCAGCCCTATTTTTTTCACGCCTCATTAGCGCTGCATTAAACCCAATTACCCCCAGCCCGGGGGAGGGGATGAGTTCCTGCTCTGCACCGCACAAGGGCCGAGCCCCAGGGACACCCTGAGGGCCCTCGGGGAACCATGGAGCCTACAGGGACCCCATGCACCCCACAGACGGGCTCAGGATTGGGGACCCCTTGCCAGATGGGGGGGATCTGGCCCTGGGAAAGACCCCAGCCCACTGCCCGTGGAGCCCACCCCGCTGCCGTGCCCCCGCACTGCATGGGGTCCTGCACCCCGCAGTGGCCCCGGGTCCCTCCTGTCGGTGCTCACGGGCACCCAACACCGTGCAGGGCTGGGAACGGGGTCCCTGCTCCCACCCCGGACCCCCCCAGGCCCTGCCAGGGGCAGGGGGCACGGCGCAGGGCCCTGATGTGGCTCCGTCCTCCTTCCTTCCCCCCTGCCTGGAAGCACAGGGGGGTCCCTGGGGGGGGCAAGGCCGAGCAGCTCGGACACTTGTGCCACCGCCGCCCCCTCCCCACTACGGGGCAGCCCCACAGCTCGCCCCCCCCCGGGCACAGCGGCAGGGCAGGGGGTCTGGCCTCCCCCCGCCACGGGGTCGGGCGACCTCCATGTAAGCGCTCTGACCCCGGGGCACCAGGGATGGGATTTCTCCTCATTTGCACCGCTTAATGGCCACCCTGGGCTGCATTAGCCGCTCGGGCTCCCATCCATCACTGTAAAATTAATTCCTCTGCCGCTCACCACTCACCGCGACAAGCTGCTCATGTGAGCCGGGGCCCTTCCCCTGCGCTTCCTCCCCAGCCCTCCTCCTCCTCCTCCTCTGCCCCGCACCCTCGGCGGGCTGGCAGCATTAATGATTGATGGGGCAGGAATGGGGAGCGCCCGCCGGGGTTATCGGGGGGCGATCGCAGGGCAAACACCCAACCGGGGCGGGGGCGGCTCCAGGTGCAGGGGCTCTGGGCACGGGGCTGGCCCTGGGCGCCGCTGGCTGCTGCTGGGGGTCCCGTTCCCCTGTCCCCCCCACCACGGTGGCTCTCTGGGACATGGCTCGGGGTGACACGGCCCCACTGCAGCGTTGTGGGGTGTCTCCAAGCTCTTTCCAACATCCTTCTCCTGCAGACACGATGCCTGACTGGGGGCATCCAGGCGAGGGGCTGGGACATGCGGGGTCCGTCCTGGCCACCCCCGACACACTCTGGGACACCGGGACCCCCCTCACTGGGTGCAGGGGGTTGGGGGTGCGGGGGGGGTGCAGGGGTCCAGCAGCAGCGGTGCAGAAGCAGCGTCAGCGCCGCCGCAGCTCCGACAGGAGCTTGTCAGCAGATCCCCCCCAAACGTGTGCGCAGAAATTCAGCAGCGATTACATAACGAGGAGCCAGCGGGCGTGAAAACAAGGTCAGGCGCGAGGGCTGCGGGGCCCGGGGCTGCCGGCAGCAGGGGCTCGGGGCACGGGGAGGCTGCTGCAGCCAGCTGGACACAGCACCGGGATGTGGCACGGCACCGGGATGTGGCACAGCACAGCACGGCTTGGAACAGCTTTGCCATAGAAGCTGCGCTGCCATGCTAAGTGCTGGCTCAGATGTGGCTCCCAAGGGGACCAGCCTTGGGAACGGGGGCTGCGGCTCCATCCCCACGCACCACGGCTGGCGCAGGCTCACACCAAGGGCGATGCTCAGCGGGGCTGGCACGGCCGGGATCCCCGCTCCGCCAGCACCCTGCCTTCCCCTCCGGCCGCGGCGCATCCTCCATCTGCTGCCCCCGTTCCAGCAGCAGCCAGAACAGGCAGCAACAAAACCACCCAGGGGCGAGGTGGTGCCCGGGGGCACCCTCCCTGCCTGCTGCATCCATCGGGGAGCAGGGGGTGCCGGGGGGGGGGGGGGGGGGGCTCAGCTCTGCCCCTTCCCGGGGGCTCCCCTCCCCATCCAGCACTGCTGCAGATGCTCCCCAGGGATGCTCAGCCCAGGGCGAGCACTTGGCAGAGCCGGAGAGGTCTCCGGGCTGACAGACGCCGGCGGGGGACGCCCGCAGCTCCCGCGCCAGCCCGGCACGCCACGCAGCTGCAGCGGCGCGTGACGCTCCCCGCGCAGGGGCTGCATCAGCTGCTGCTCCCTCCGCGCGCGCGGCGCTGACTAACCGGCTGACCGTGTGTCACCGGCTTAATTTGGCACCCGCCCTCTCGGCGAGATTCATTAATCCAATCCCCGCGCCCGAGCCCCCGGAGGGAGCTGCCTCTGAAATTGGCACCTGTCACCGGGACGGCGTGCCACCGCTCGGCTCGGTGAAGAGGCTGCGCTGCCGGGGCGGCGGGGATGGGGGTGGGCACGCGAGGGCCATACGGGGACAGAGCCGTGCCCCGTGCTTGGGCCCACCAAGCACCTCTGGGAGCACAAAGGAGCCCGCGGCAGCCGGGCACGCGGAGGAGCAGGCAGCAGCACCGCTGGGTCGTCCCCGTCCCGTCCCTGCTGCTGCTCCGTCCTGCGGGCCGGGAGATTTATGGCCCAGAGGAAACTTCTTGCCAGGAGTCTGCTGCCCTCCTCCAGCCGGCTCTGACCTCTGCTGTCACACCGAGATTTAAGCCTGGGATAATTGCACCGATTAGCCTAAACGAAGCTGCTGGTCCGGGAGCGGCGGCGGCTGCCGACGGAGCCCCGCGGGGCCAGCGGCGTGGTGCGGGTGGGCTGCACGGTGCCAGCTGCACACCCCCGGGCCCGGGCTGAGCCCTGAGCCCCGGCAGGGATGGGGTGAGCTTGGAGCACGCCTGGCCCAGGCTGGCCGCTGGTGATGGGAGAGCTGCCGGACACTGCTGGGACCAGGCAGGGGCACGGCGGTCTCTCGGTGTGGCACACCGGAGCCAGCGGGCATCCCAAGGGGGCTCAGGGGCTGCAGAACACCCCCAGTGCCACGAGGCACCGTGCAGGGCAAGGCACGGACGGGACAAGAGCTGCTCCCTCCACAGTCTGCGGGGTCAATGCGATGGCTTCCAGGAGCCCGGTGCCCCCAGCGAGGTCTCTGCCGGGGCAGCTGTGCCAAGAGGTGCTCCCCTGACCCACAGCCACAGGCCTGGCCCCATCCTGCTACTGCCAAGGAGATGTGGGGTGGCTGTGATGGAGCACCAAGACCCAGCATGGGACGATGGATGACCCATGGCCATCCTCCTCCTCCTCCTCCTCCTCCTCCTCCCTGGGCTTGCAGCAGTCCATCCCCCCCCCACCAGCTGCTTCATCGTCGTCACCCAGGATTGGTTCCACATCACTGCCAGGGTTTGTTTGCTCCCGGTGTGCTTCAGTTCCCTTTATTGTCCTCCTCGTGCTGCCCAGAGGCTCTTCCCCGACGCTTTTCGTGTCCCTTCTCAGTTTGCCATGTGTTGAGTCCAGCCCCATGTCAGCAGGGCTGGGTGCCAGGGGCTGCACGTGGGGCACAACAACCCCTCGCAGCGGTCCGGGCTCAGGAAGAGGGGCTGGAAAGGTGCCTGGTGGAAAAGGAACTGGGGATGATGGCCTACAGCCGGCCGAGCACGAGCCCACAGAAATGACATGGCCAGCAGGGCCAGGGCAGTGATTGTCCCCTGTACCTGTCACCGGTGAGACTGTACCCCAAGCACTGTGCTCGGTGTGGGGCCTCAGTACAAGAAGGACATTGCGTGGCTTGGCTGAGTGCAGAGCAGAGCAATAAAGCTGGTGAAGGGATTGGAAAACAGGACTTAAGAGGAGCGGCTGAGGGACCTGAGGTTGTTCAGTTTGGAGAAGAGGGGGCTGAGGGGAGACGCCACTGTTCCCAACAGCTACCTGAAAGAGGTTGCGGTGAGGATGGTGTTAGTGTCTCTTCTCAGGCAACAAGTGGTAGGATGTAAGGAAACAGCCTCAGCTTGTGCCAGGGGAGGTTTAGATCGGTTACCAGGAAGAATTTCTTCCAGTAAAGGGTGGCGAGGCACTGGAAGGAGCTGCTGAGGGCAGCGGTGGAGGCCCCGTCCCTGGAGGCATGTAAGAGCAGCGGGGACGTGGCTCAGCGATGGGACTCCGCGTGGTGGCCCTGCAGGCCTCTTCCAGCCTCGGTGACTCCATGACTCTGGCTCTGCACAGCTGTCACAGCCCCTCGTGGGGCTTGAACGCTTCACAGCACTTTCAGCCCCTTCCCCTTTCCCACCAGCAAACGCCACCCCCCTTCCTCCCAGCCTGGCCGCGGGCTGCTGGCACTCACACACCCCCCGATGGAAAGGAGCCCCCGGGCTCCAAGAGCTGCCCGTCCCCGGGCACGCGGGGCCCCGTCCCCCAACCTCAGACCCCAGCCCCCGGCCGGCCGCAGCCGTTTCCTCCTCCCCGTGGGCCAGAGGCAGCTTCCTCCTGCCGGGCGCGGTGACAACAGGATGCGGCCCCCGCCGTGCCTCCAGAGGCGCCCGGCACGCTCGGGTGCGCCCCGGCAGCGCTTGGTGCACGGCAGGCACCGAGGTGGTGGAGCAGGGTCGCAGGGAGCTGCCAGCACGATGCTGGCACGTGGGGCACCATCCCAGAGCCAGGTGCCCCTGCCGTGGGCACGACCCCTGCCCCCAGCCCCCTGCCCCCAGCCCCATCCAGCCTGGCCTTGGGCACTGCCAGGGCTGGGGCACCCACAGCTCCTTGGGCAGCCTGCGCCAGGGCCTCGCCGCCCTCACAGGGAAGGATTTCCTCCTGACGTTTAACCTAAACTTGTCCTCTTTTAGCTTAAAGCCCTCACCCCTTGTCCTGCCGCTTCCCTGGCTGGCAGGGGCAGGGTGCGAGGTGTGAGGGTGGGAGCAGCGGGTGCGGAGCTCAGGGCACAGCCGGGGAGCCCCGCGCAGGATCCCGCCCGCCCCTGGGCCCGCTGCGGCCAGCGGGAAGTGGAGGAAAAAAAAAAAAAAAAACAGCAAATGTTCCTCACATCGACTTTTCCTTTTAAAAGGGGGGATTCAGAACAAGAGGGAAAGAAGGCTCTGTTTTTCAAGAGAGTCATGTTTTCCATCCCCAAAAACTGTCAGCAAAAGCAGAAACAAGGGGTGAAACCTTCTGACGAGTGAAGAGAGAGAATCAGGAAGTGTTTTGATGAAAAGCATCCTACCACCTCTGCCAGACAGAGGCAGACAGGCAGAGATGAGTAACCACGCGCCAGCTGTGCCTCATCTGCAGCCCAGATGCCCCCGGCCCCGCCGGCGCCACCCCAGCGCCGCGGCCCCGCTCCCGGCCCCGCTCGCCGCCGGCCGTGCCGGAGGAGCAGGCACAAGCCTTGGGTCTTGACCACGACGCCGGCAGCTTGGGCAGCACTGAGACACCGCGTTTATTTATTGTCCTGCCGCACGTGACCCCCGTGAGCGCAGCGGCGACGCGGGCGCGAGAGGAGGAGCGGTGCCATTTCCCTCGCCCCCGTGCGCGCAGCCTGCGCCACCCCACCCGCGTGGCGGGCCGGCAGCACTTCCTTTCCTCTAGCAAACCCAAGTGCAAATCACTCGAACACCAACTTTTTGTCCTGCACATCGAGCCCCCACCTGGCGCCCACGTGTCTCCAGGCAGGTAACGCCTCGCGGCGCTGCTCCGGGGTGCTCTGCCTGGGCTCCGGCCCGCCCGCACGCGGCCCCGGCAGAAGTCACCGGTGAGAATTATCAGTCACCATCTGGAGGGGAAAAACCCTCCGCTTCCCTTTTCTCTACTTTAGCAAAGTCAAAAGTAAGGCCGCGACGGCGCGTGTTTCTAGGCAATGATTAACCCCGAGGCGGGGCGGCACCGCGTCCCCTGGCCAGCAGCGCGGCGGGGCTCGGTACAAAGGCTGCCTTACGGCGGGTTTGAAGAGCTCCGGGCGGCGAGGGCTCAGCCGCTCCTCAACAACACAGCGAAAACCACAAAGCCGCGCCGGCCGCTCGCTGACCGTCCCCGTGAAGCTGCCCTGCCAACAGTGCTGTGGGGCTCCGGGGTGGCTTTGTCCCTGCCAGGTCCCCGTTGCCACCCGTGGGTACATCTGCTGCGCCCGCACCGACCTGCAGATGCGTGCACCCAGCTACGCCTGCATGCAGTCCTGTGCGGAGCCAGGCCTGTGGGTAGGTAGGCGATGATGTACCCGCATCGGGCTGTCCTTACATGCAGAGGCACCTCCATGGTGCACCTCCACGCAGGTGTACCCACAGGAGGCACCTCCACGCAGATACACCTCCATGCAGATGTCCTACACACAGGTACACCTGTGGACGTGCCTCCATGGTGCACCTCCATGCAGATGTACCCACAGGAGGCACCTCCACGCAGATACACCTCCATGCAGATGTCCTACACACAGGTGCGCCTCCATGCAGATGTACCCCCGTGCAGATAAACCTTCATGCAGATGTCCTACACACAGATACACCTCCATGAAGTTGTACCTCCACGATGCACCTCCGTGTAGATGCTCCTCCATGAGGCACCTCCGTGCAGATGTCCTACACCCGGATACACCTCCATGATGTACCTCCATGTAGATACACCTCCATGAAGACGTACCTCCATGATGCACCTCCGTGTAGATACACCTCCATGAGGCACCTCCATGCAGATGTCCTACACCCGGATACACCTCCATGAAGACGTACCTCCATGATGCACCTCCACGCAGAGGCACTACACACACGTACACCTCCATGGAGCTGTACCTCCAGGAGCCACCTCCATGCAGATGAACCTCCATGAAGACGTCCTACACACAGGTACACCTCCACGCAGGTGCACCTTCATGATGCACCTCCACGCAGATGTACCCACAGGAGGCACCTCCATGCAGATACACCTCCACGTAGATACACCTCCACGTAGATACACCTCTACACAGATACACCTCCATGCAGATACACCTCCACGCAGATACACCTCCACGTAGATATACCTCCACGTAGATACACCTCCACACAGATACACCTCCGTGAAGTCACTACACGCAGATACACCTCCATGCAGATACACCTCCACACAGATACACCTCCACACAGATACACCTCCACACAGATAAACCTCCACGCAGATACACCTCCACGTAGATACACCTCCATGCAGATACACCTCCATGCAGATACACCTCCATGCAGATACACCTCTGTGTAGTCACTACACACAGTTACACCTCCATGCAGATACACTTACACGCAGATACACCTCCGTGTAGTCACTACACGCAGATACACCTCCACGCAGAGGCTCCTCCACGCAGATACACCTCGGTGCAGCCATTCCCCCACGCATGCAGAGCTCCTGGTGGTGCCGTGGCCTCGCCAAGCCCCACGCACGGCCCCGCTGGCTGCGCACCGCTGGGCGCACTCCCTGCCGGCGCGGCGCAGGCGGCCTCGTGCCGTGCGGAGCTGTGCATGCCCGGGCTGCTGCTCGCTGCTGGCCGCCGGCCAGCCACGCCGGGTCCAGTCACCTGCAGTTTTGCAACACAATGAGAGGGAAGCCGCAGGGGCCGCAGAGAGGAGAGGAAGGGTGTGCCAAGCAGCAGAGCAATTAGGGTATGGCTTCAGGATACGTTAAAAAATTCCTACAGCACGGCAGACTCAGACGGGGAATGGGAGAGGGAGCGCACGTGCGCCAGCCGCAGCAAAGCCCGGCAGGGTGCTAAAGCTGGCGCTCCCAACGCACCTCGCCGCGGCGGTGGGAGCCTGGGGAGAAAGCCCCAGGTCAGAAAAAAAAAAATGCAGAAGCCTGGGACGGGGACGGAGGTGGCCCAGGAGGGCTTGCGGGGACACCGGGGAGAGCAGCGGGGTCAGCGTGTCTGCAGGCGGCCGGAGCAGGCGGCTACCGCAGCCCACGCCGGTGCCAGCATCCCGAAATAGCAGCAGCGCGGCGCAGCTGCGGAGCCAGGGCTCGCACCGAGCTCGGGGCCCCGCACTGCAGCGGCTCCGGCACCGTGAGCGGGGACGTGAACTGAAAGGAGCGAGCGAGCTGCCAGCCACCGGGGAGACCTGCAGGGAGGGAGTGACGGCGGCTGCCGGTTACCAGGGCACATGGTTCTGCTGCGAGATCATCACTGGATAAGAGGGCAGCCTGGGGCACATCACGCATCTGGAGAAATAACGTCGTGCCGGGGACGAGATGCCGCGTTGTGTGCGGAGAGGGCACACGGAGAGCGCGGCGAGGCCTTCACCTGCCTCACAAGGCCGCTGTGTGCCTCGGGAACGGGGCGAGCGCGGCTGTGGGGATTTACCCGGCTGATAATAGCTCCCTGGCACACCTCCAGAGCAGGGGCTTAGCCGGCTGGGTGCGCCGAGCCAGCGAGGCAGGGACGCTTACCCCGGGGTCCCAGGCTGCGAGCTGGCACGCTGCGCTGCCGGGGGGCCCCGAGAGGCAGCACGACAGGGGAGATGGGGCAGATCCCTTATCTCAAATACTTTAGAGATGACACACCAGCGCTCAGGGCACCCATCGCTCCTCCTTGTACCTGGAATCATCGCAGGGCGATGCCCAGCGCAGCACCGGGTCCCGGGAACCGTGGCTGCAGCCACCCCGTGGCTGCCGGAGCTGCCCACGCCGTGCCGCGGGGCCTGGCCAGCCCCAGAGCCACGGGCACCGGTGCCGAGCAGCACCGTGGGCTGCTTTGGCTGTGTGCAAGGAGGTGTCGGTGGCACCAGCACCGAACCCTCAGCACCTTCTGGGATGGGGACCAGGGCCCCGAGCATGTCGGAGCGGAGCAGCACCCCAGCCCCTGCGCAAAGCGCCCGGAGCCCTTCCCGCAGCACCAGGGAAATGAAAGGGCCCTGGCCTGGAAGGCCCCAGGGTAGTGACGGTGCTGCCACAGCCACTCAGCAAAGGGAGGTGGGACAGAGCAATTCCAGGCTGCAAAATGCATGCAGTGGTTCAGAAGGCCCCACAAAGTCACGGTGGCACTGCGGGGACCAAAGGTGTGCTGCCTCCATGGGGACGTGGCAGGGGAACCAGCAGGGTCCCAGGGGCACCGCGGCCCCGGCAGGGCCAGCACGAGGCCAGGGAAAGCATCGGGAGCGGTGTGGGTGCACGGGGAGCTGGGGGGCAGCTCTGCCCCCCATGGGACGGGGGGCAGCGGAGGGGCCACGCTGTGCTCGTGTCCCTGCCCAGCCCCAGGCACGGGCAGGCGTTCAAGAAAGCTATTAGAGCGCGAGGGAGAGAGGGAGCAGCTTTCCCCTGCAGCAGTGAGCGAGACGGTCGTATTAAGTCAGGGGAATGTAACATTAATTATTATTATTAATTAATGTCTTATTTTACAGTGCCCCCATGTGCGCTAGGCGCCTTCCAGCACTGAAGGCGAGCCTGGGTCCCTGCCTAAAAGGGTTTGTCTGGGCTGCAGCCCGTGTGGCACAGCCGGGCCCCTCTGTGCCCATGCTGGGGGCTGCGGGGTGCTGGCACTGGTGGCCTGGCACTGGAGCACGGCCCCTCACCAGCCCCATGTGGGAGGTGGGGGTGCTCCCTGGCCCCCTCCCCAGCCCCGTCTGAGGGGCAGCTCCCCAGCACCCGCTACGGTCCCCACGATCTCCGCAGACACACCAGGCAGGAGGCTGTGCCCACGGAGCCCACGCCGCTCCCCCAGGGAGCACGGGCATTCCCGGGGGGTGCCAGGCTGCAGCCTCGTCCCCCAGCCCCCAAAGTTCCCCCTTCTCTGGTTCAAGGTGGCCCACGGCTCCCCGGGGCTCCCCAGTGCTCCTCCACCCTGCCCCTGCAGAGCCCCCTGCGCGGTGCGGGGTGCCCGGTGTGCTGCGGTGAGGTCCCCACGCTGGTCCCCACCGGGTGGGGGGCGATCACCTCATGGGTGTTGGCCCAGCCTAATTGCTGACTCGTTTTGTGCACCTTCTGGTTTGGAGCCTCCGTGGTGTGTCTGTGCCCGTTATCCGGCCACCAGCACGCACCCAGAGGGTGCTCAGGGCCCCTCGTGGTGCCAGGACCCCTCCGGGCACCTCTGGCCAGGACAGAACAGGGCCAACGTGGGGTGCTGGGGCGTGGGCCGTGGGGTAGGGGTGCCCAGCGTGACTGCCCCCGAGCAGAGGCACCCAGAGATGTCCCCAGGGGGTCAGGGCTCAGTGGCACCGGGGGACCAGGGACACACCGTGCCCCAGCACGGCACCACTCACCCCAACGGGCTTGTCCTGGTTTGGCACGGCACTGCCTGGCTCGGCATGGTTCAGGACGGCTTGGCACAGGCACGGCACTGCACAGCACCATCGCTCAGCACCGCATGGCTCAGCACTGCACAGCCGTGCATGGCTTGGCACAGGTCATCACACGGCACAGCACAGCTCCGCGCCGCACTGCACGGTTCGGCTCTGCGTGGCACTGCTCAACACGGTTTGGCCCTGCTTGGCACAGCTCAACCCCCCGGCCATGCGCACGCTGCATGCACAGCACCCGTGGCCCTGCTTGCCTTGGCCCTGCTCCCACCAGCACTGCATGGCCCGGCACCGCGTGAAGCCCCTTGCCTTGGGAGCCTCCTTTGTAGCTTGGCATTGCACGGCATGGCTCGGCTTGGCACGGCACGGCTCGGCTTGGCATGGCATAGCCTGGTGCTGCTCAGCGCGGTGCTGCATGGGCTGGCACTGCCCAGCACGGCTCGGCACTGCTGGGCTCAGCCCGGCTCAGCGTGGCTCTGTCCCAGCCCCGCACGGGACTGCTGGCCTTGGCTCAGCTTGGCCTGGCCCAACTTGCAGGACATGGCATGGCTCGGTTTGGCTCAGCTTGGCTTGGCCTGGTCCAGCACAGCTTGGCTCGCCTTGCCCTGTCCCGGCTTGGCACCGCACACCACCTTGACCCAGTCCGGGCCATCCCGGCCCGGCTCGGCCCGGCTTGGCACTGCACCGAGCGCACAGCACTTGACCTAGCTCGGCTTGGCCCAGCACGGTCTGGCTCGGCACGGC
>CM021733.1:118881878-118895700 GCA_011075105.1 Heteronetta atricapilla
GTGCACCCACCTTGCACTGTGCCCCCATCCCTCACTCTGCACCCCCATCCCACACTGTGCCTCCACCCCACACTGCACCCCTATCCCACACTGTGCACCCCACAACCCACGCTGTGCCCCCATCCCACACCGTGCACCCCACAACCCACGCTGTGCCCCCATCCTTCACTCCGCACCCCCATCCCACACCGTGCACCCCCATCCCACACTGCGCCCCCATCCCTCCCTGTGCCCCCACCCCACACCATGCCCCCACCCCACACTACCCCCCCCCACGCTGCACCACGCACCCCGTGCTGCACCAGGCAGATCCCGTGCCCCACGCCGTGCACCCCACGCCATGCGCTGCGCACCCCGAGCCGTGCGCCCTGCACCGCGCTCCCTGCGCCCCGGTGGGGCCGCGGCTCCGCCGCCTGCCGGGGGCGACGCCGGGGGCACGGCCCAGCCCGGCTGAGTCAAGGTTGCGGCGTGTTAATAATTGCTGGGCGCTGGGGCACGGCGGGCGGGCGGGGGGCGCGGAGCTGGCGCTCCCCCCTCACCCCGTGCCTCTGTTCCCCGCAGGGCAGGAGGATCCCGGCAGGCGCAGGGGCTGGGCGAGGGCTCCCGGACCCCTCGGCGGCGCAGAGCCGGAGCGCGGCGGCGGGGCCTCTCGTGGTGCTGAAGCGGCGAAGCTCCCCGGTGCCGGCCCGGCCCCCGCCCTCCGCGCCCCACCATGCCGTCCAGCGGCGCCCTCGACGCCAGCAGCCCCGTGCCGGACCGCGAGGCGCTTGACACGCACAAGGTACGGCCCCGGCACCGCGTGGCACGGGGACGTGGGTGGGGGGCTCCTGGCACCACGGACACCCCGTCCCTGCGGGAGCCAGGCTGCAGGGGGGTGGGGGGGCTCCAGCCGTGCTCCCCCCTGCGCTGCCGCAGCCTGGGGAGCGCAGAGGGCGGCACGGGGGGGGCGCGAGGCTGAGCCGCGGTGGGGATTAGCAGGGATTGAGCTATTTCTGGCAGTGGGGAGGGGGGGGGCAGCAGGCAGGCTGCTCCCGCCCTGCCAGGGGTGCGGGTGTCCCCTGCTTTGGGGCATCCCCTGCTCTGGGGTCGCATCCCCTGTTTGGGGTCGTGGCAGTGGAGTGGGAGGGGGGCACGGGGAGTGGGGCAGTGGGAAGGGCACAAGATGGGGGCGGAAAGGGGGGCGTTTGGGGACAGGAGGGGACGACACACGTGTGCTCAGGGCTCGCTGGGGTGGGGAGAGCAGCCAAGGGGCAGAGGATGGGGTCATGCGCCCCTGCTGCTGCCCCGGGCCGGAGGGTGGCTCAGCCCCCAGGGAAGCCCTGCGCCCATCCCGAATCACCCGGTGCTTTGCCACGGTGCTGTTCCACCGCCGGCATGGAGTGGGGCCGAGCGGTGGCCGGCAGAGCAGGCAAGGGGCTGGGCGGGGGCTGCAGGTGCCACACGGATGGAGGGGTTGCGCTGGGTTTGGGGGTGCCCAGGGATGGTCCCCGGCCAGACCCAGGCATTGTGGCAGCTCTGGCCATGGCCTCAGTGCTGCTCCGTGCCCCCGCAGCACCAGGACGGGCAGGGCCAGCCCAAAGCTGGGTGGCTGCTCCCTTCAAGGGAAAGGCATCGCGCTTCCTCTGGGAAGCAGCAGCGTCCCCGGGGCGCTGGGGACACGGCGTGCCCCGGTCACGGCGTGGGGACTGGGGCAGCTGGCCAGCTGGACGCCGGCCTGCCGCAGGCGGTGCGGGGCTGGGGTCATCCGAGTTCCTCCGGGCTCCTTCAGCCGTGGCGGCCGCGCGGTGCCTCCCGCTCTGGCAGGAAGGTGCCCCCACCGCGCCGCTCCCCTCGCCGCGCACCCGCTGCTGCCGTCGTTCCCAGCCCCTGGACGGGGAGCCCGGTGCGTCCACTTGGAAAGCGTCCAGCACGTTATTGGCACTGCTGGGCGGCGTGAATAAGTAATGGGGGAGACGGAGCGCCTTCTGCTCCACAGGGAGGTCACGGGGTGTGAAGCCGGAGCGGGGCCGCGCGTTCCACGCAGGTAACCGGCACCAGGAGCCGCAGCGGGGAGCTGGCGCCGTGGGGCTGGGGAGGAGGCGAGCATGGGGCCGAGGGCTGGGGGGTGCTGCATGCGGCACGGGGGCGCGTTGGGGTTTCCATCCCCTGCCGGGCTGCAACACGGTGCTCACCGACCCGTGCCATGCCAGGGCCAGCTCGTGTGCCCGCTGCCATCCCCGTCCTTCAGGCCAGCGGCTCACCCGGTGGGACCCTGGTGGGGTGACAGCGGTGTCCCCCCCGGTGTCCCATCCTTGCTAGCTGGGGTCCCTTCGAACCCCCGGGCTGGATGTGACCACGCCGGGCTGAGCTGTCCCAGCCTGACCCCGCCAGGATGCGGCACCACATGCGGGGAGGTCACCTCTGCAGGAGGGACGCACACGCTGCCACGGGGCCAGGCCCTGCCGGTGCCGTCGGCACCGCGCCCACGAGGCTGCATCCTGCAGCCCCTTCCCCTGCGCTGCCAGGCTGCTGCCCCCCCTGCCTCTGCCGGCCCCGGTGCAGCCGGGAGCTGGGACCCGGCGGCGCTGCAGCGGCGGCACTGCGTCATGCAGCAGCTCTCCCCTCGGAGGTGGTTTCCCTCCGGGTTGTTGCTTGGCAGCGGCGGAGGAGCGCTGCGCCGCGCTGCGGGGACGCGCCAGGCTCTTCAGCGAGCCCCGGGGAGATGAGGAGCAGGGTGATTTATGGCGAGATGACTCAGCTCCGAGCAGGCTGGAGGCAGCGAGGGGCTGCAGCATCAGGCGGGGGGGGGGGGGCACGCAGCCCCCGGCTCTTTTCTGCCAGCCCCCCCACCAGCTCTGGGGCTGCATCCCTGCGCCTCCTTTCCTTACTGGCTTTTTGGGGTGCGGGCGCTGCCCTGGGGGTCCCCGCAGCCCCCTGGTGCTGTGCCAGACCCTGTGCCCCCAGCCCAGCAGTGCGGGGATGGTGCCAAGCCCCACGGCGGGGCTGCCCCACGCTTGTAGGGCCGGTTTGTGGGGTGCACGTGGGGGCTCTCCCTGGGGGGATCCCCACCACCCCTTGCTGCAGCATCCCCTGAGGCAGCGTGCAGCAGCGCTGGGAGCGGGGCGAGCCCTGGATGGGGCTCTGAGCACTGAGGCTGGGGGGCTGCCCTGTGGTGCTGGGGGGGCCCCGTGCATCCCACCTCCAGCCGCGGGATCTGGCCACTGCCTTCCCCAGCAGGTCGCCGTGCCCAGCACCGCCTCGCCGGGGAGGCATCGCAGCCACAGGGCTGCTGGCGGTGCTCGGGCTGGGGGCACTGCAGAGACCCCTCCCCGCAGGGCACAGCAACACCCCTGGGGCGAGGGCACCCCCTGGGGACCCTGCGAACTGCCCCCCCTGCACCCTCCTGCGCGTGGCTCTGGCACAGCCTGGGGCTCGCTTTGGGGATTGCAACGAAGCCCCAGCACCGCTGCTGCTGTTCCCTGGGGGCTGCGCACCCCCAGCAGCCCAGGGAGCCCCCCGCAGCTCGCTGTGCACCCCGACCCCGTGCCATGGCAGGGCTGGCCGGCCGGCACGGCCCTCGTGCCAGCAGCGTGCCTGACACCCCGCTGTACGTTTCCCTTACATCCAGCATAAACACGGCCGCGGCCCGGCTCCCAGAGCCCGGCCAAAGCCAGCACGTGGGCGCGGAGCCGCTGCCCGGAGGGACGGGTTTTGTGGGGCTCACCGTGCCCGCGGCCTTCCCGCTGCCGAGAGCACGTGCAGTGCTGGGCGAGCGGGTCCCCAGGTGCCAGCAGCGGGGTGAGCGGCCCCGTGTCTGCGGCTCAGGTCCCCGAACGCTCGCGGTGTCGGGAGCTGCTCGTTCCCACCGGGGGCTGGCCAGAAATCGGCCCGGCTGCCGGGACGGGTGCCCAGCGCTGCGGGACCGCCACGGCCCCGCTCTCCAGGAACGGAGCTGTGTGCCCGGGGGCGGCTCCAGCTGGGACAAAGTGCAGCGCCGCGTGGTTTGGCAAGGCGCGCTCCCGTGGCCGCGGCCGGGGGGGGCTGAGCTCCGCTCCCCCCAGCCACGGTCTCCCCGGCACGCTCCTCCCTGGCGCGGGCGTTGCGCGGGGCCGGAGACATGGAGAAGGAGCGCCTGCGAGGAGCGGGTTCTGCCCAGTCCCCCGTCCTCTCCTGGGGACCCCGTGGCCCCCCGAGGCTGGAGGTGGCTCGGCTGGAAGCACTGCGAGCCCTGTGTGCGCCTGTGCTTGGGCCAGCACCAGGTCCCACACTGACCCCGATCAGCGCGGGGTTGGCACGGACCAGGGAGCGATCCCAGGGGCACATTTGGTGTTTGGGGCCAGCATGGCACAGACGTGACCGGTGCCAGCGCTGCAGCTGTGGCGTGCTGGTGCCGTGGTGGAAGGAGAGGGGTTTCAGGGGGAGCAGAAACCCGTGGGGAGCTCGCGGCGCTTCTGCGGACCCCGTTCGGATCCTGTGCCGGGACTGTGCTCAAACCGCGCTCCTGACGTCGGCCTTGGACCCGTCCCAAAACCTCCCGATCGGGGCCGTGTGGAGCTCCGAGCCCCAGGCAGAAGCCCCCTGGGTGCTGCAGAGCCGTGCCGCAGCCCCTGCCCGCTCTGCCCTGGCTTCCCGGCTGTGGTGCGGGGCCAGGGCCAGGCTGGCTCCTTGTACACCCACCCCGGGTCCTGTGGGGGCTGCCGGGGATCTCCAGGGGTCCTGGGCAGGCTTTGACCCCCGGCCTCACCGTTCTGGAGCCAGCTACGGTGCTCCGAGCCCTCTCTCCGTGCCCAGTTTGGGTCCGTGCAGGGGACGTGGGCCTGCAGGGGGGTGGCTCAGAGCGGGGAGCTGCTTCTGGACACCGGCCCTGGGTCATGGCATGTGCCCTGCGCAGGCTGGGCCCCGCGGGGCAGCCCCGCTCGGCCCGTGCCGGGTGCCACCGGCGGTGCCGCGGGCACCAAACGCAGCGCCCGTGCCGCGGGCAGCCCCTGGGCAGGAATGCGGCCGGGGCCGGGCGAGTGCAGCTGGATGTCGGAGCTGTCTGGCTGCCAGCTCCCATCCCCTCCCCGGCCTCTCCCTCGCCGCCCCCCCGCCGGCCTCTCCGCCTTCCCCGCTCCCCCCTCCGCGGCCTCTTCCTGCCTTGGCCGCGGCCGAGATCTTCTGGGGCTCAGGTGAAACGCTCCCCGGCGCCGCGGGACGCGCCGGGCCCCGCGCAGCCCTGGCCCCCGCTGCCACCTCGGCCTCGCCGGGCACGGGCACGTCCCCGGCCGTGCCGTGGTGCTGGGCGCGGGGAGCCGGTTCCTTTCCTGGGGCAGAGCCCGGAGGGGACCAGGGAAGGGGCCCCCAAAGCGCCGCGGGCGGTGGGGAAGAGCAGGCAGCTGCCTGCGTGCTGCCTCCTGCGGCCTGCCCGTGTCCCTGGGGGCCGGGGGGCCCACACAGCCCTGTGTGGGGTGCGGGGGGGTGCAGGAGCCCCCAGCCCCACACGTGCAGGGCTCCGGCAGGTTGTGGGGGCTGGCGTGTTCCCCGCTGCATTGCCAGGCCGAGGTGCCCGGCCCCACTGCGAGGGCTGGCACCAAGCCCTGGAAGAAGGTCGCGCTCGCCTTTCGAGCCCCCCAAGGGCGTGGGGAGTTGTGGTGGGTCCCAGCCGGGCCCCCCAGGAGGAGACGGGCACCTTGTGCAAGCAGCACCACGCAGGGCACCCACGGGTGCCAACGAGCCCAGCACCAGGCAGGAGTGGAGCCGCGACCAGGCGCCCGGTCTGCGCGGCCCCGGGGCCGGCGGCGTAACCGTCCTCTCTGTCTCCGGCTCGCAGGGGGAAGAGGAGCCCGAGGAGAACCAGAGCAAGGAGGAGAAGCAGGATCCGGGGACGCCCATGAGGAAAGCCGGGCGGCCCGGGCGGAAGCGCAAGCATGCCCAGGTGAGCGCGCGGGGGCGAGGCGGGGGCAGCGGGCGGCCCCCCGTGTGCGTCCCGCACCGGGCGAGCTGCGCTGGCCCGGGACTACGGCTCCCGGCGTGCCGCGGGCCAGCCCGCCTCCCTGCGCCAGCCGCGTGCCTCCGGCCGGGAGGAAAGTCCGAGAGCGGCGCAGCAGCCGGAGGGAAGTGTCGTGTCCGCCCCCCAGGCAGAGCCCTCCCTGCCGCAGCCCCAGCGCCTCCCCCTTCCCCGCGGCCCCCAGCCAGCTCCTCCTGCCCTGGCAGCGCTCAGGGCTTTGGCACCGCTTTGGTCGAGGCCCCGCTGTGCACTTGCTCCCCGTGCGGGGGGCTGGCTGCCCCGCCCCCCCCCCCCCCCCCGCCGGCTCCCGGTGCCGTGCAGCTCTGGGATGGCCCCTGGGGCTCGCTCCAGCAGCTGCAATAACAAGGGGAATGTGGCCGTGCGGAGCCGAGCTCCCTGCTGGCTTCCCCAGCTCCCACGGCGTGGGCGATGCCCGCTGCCACGACCCCGCACGCCCCAGCCCCGCTGCAGCCCCTGTCCAGGTGCCTGCGGCTCACGGCTGCGGGGCTCAGCGAGCTCCAAGCTCAGCAGTGCTGCTGGGCAGGATTGCGCCCTGCCGTGTGCCGAAGTGCCGTGCCCGGCTGTCCCCAAGGCTGTCCCCACGTCCCTGCTCGTGCCGTCCCTGCGCTCCTGCCCAGGCAGGCAGTCAAAATGCCTGCCCCAGGGGAAGGCTCAGGGCAGCGCCGGGGGCTTGCCGTGGAGTGGTGCCACAGGAGGGGCCCAGGCAGCAGCCAGCCCCGGTGGGGCGCCGGGTTTGGGCACCCTGTTCCAGCAGGACTCGAGGTGCTGGCTCTGTCCCCACGAGCGCTGGCACAGGGACACGTGGGCACGCGCGGTGCCGGTGGGCACGGCTGGCAGACCTGGTGCTGGGGTGGGAAGGGCTGTGCCAGCCACCGGGTACCCTGCCACCGTGGTTCAATGCCTGGGGCAGGGGCAGGCGTTCCCCGGGGTGCCACAACCCCACTGGGCACACGGAGCCCCTGGGCATGGGGCTGGTGGCGAGGGGCACCGCGGAGCCACCGCGGCCATCGCAGAGCACACACATGGCTGCAGGGGGCTGCGGTGGCACCGTCCGTGCCTCGGGGCACCAGCAGGGCTGGGTGCTCAGCCCGCAGGGGCAGCGCCCCGACCCTGTCCCCGTACCCCCACGGGAGCTGGGGGGGGACAGGGCTCCTGCCGGGCCGCCCGTGGCTGGAAGCCAGCAGTCTTCTGGGGAGCACATGGAGACGAGCAGGGTCGGGGAGCGTTTGCTGCTGAAAAAACTTTTTTTGCAAAGGTTTGCGGCTGTGGAAAGGTTTTATTCTGTGCTCGGACACGTCCGAAGTCTCCGTGGGGCTGCGGTGGCCTCGCCTGGCGGGACCACGTGTGGGGCAGGCACGGTGCGAGGGGGAGCAGTGGGGCGCGGGCCGGAGCGGCTATAAATACAGCGGGTGGGAGGTGAGCGGGGAGGGCGGGGAGCTGTTGCGGTGGAAGAACAATACTGGCACGGGGACAAACGGGGAGAAGTCGTCCAGGAACAGGCCGAGCCTGGAAACCGGCAGGGCTCTGACCCTCGGAGGGGGCGACCCTCGGAGAGCCGCGGGACGAGAGGTCCCCGCGTCCAGCCTGTGGGGCATCGGTGGCGGCGGCAGTGCCGCGATGCCGGGCACCTCCTGGTGCTGGAGGCTGGAGGTGGCCCCAGCCTGCAGCGGCCCCGGCTCCGAGGGGGGTCCCCGGGCACCCGCACGCCGTGCCCGCTGTGTGCACCGCGTGGCCAGCGGCTCCGCTGCAGCGAGCGGAGCTGGCAGAGCCCCGCGGCCCCGTGGCTGCCCGGGCAGTGCCAGGAGAGCGCCGCTGCGCTTGGGAAAGCCCCGTCCGGGTGTGGGTTGCTATAAATATCCTCCCAGCTGGAGAGCCCCGCGGTGCCGGCTCCCGCGGCGAGGCCAGGCCGTGACCGGAGGAGCCGGACGCGGGTGGAGAGGAGCCAGCGCGCGGTGTGGGGCGCTGGGAGCGGGGGTTCACCCCTGGGGGCCCGCCGAGGGGCCCCGGCCCCGGGCTCACCATGGGCAGACGCTTTGCAGAAGGGTGCTGAGCACCCCCCTGGCCGGTGCACTGCTTCGGGACGCAGCAAATACGGGGCCCGGTAGGGGTCCGGGCACCGAGGGCTTGTGCCTGGTGTGTCGGTGGGGCAGGGAGCTGTGCCCCGGCTCCCCAGCCCGGATGGGGCTGGGGGGGACGTGGGGCGCAGAGCCGGGAACCCGGCGGAGGCTGTCCGGGGAGGGGGCGGGAAGCCCTTCCTGCAGCTGTAACCGGACCTTTTGTTTTTCCAGGTGTTCGGAGGTATTTTTCCCGAGGGGTGACGTTGTCAGCCAGGTGAGCAGGGCCCGGGGCAGGGAGGCTCTGCCCCAGCACGCTGCTCCCAGCAGGTCCATGCGGGCGGCCCCCGCCTGGCTGGGGACCCTGCGGGGACCCAGCTGGGGCCCCTGTGACGCCCTGCGGGGACGAGACCCGCGGGGTGTCGGTGTGGGCAGCAGCCGGCAGGCCGTGCCGTGCCATGCCCTGCTGTGCCGTGCCGTTCTGAGCTGTGCCGTGCGGTGGGGAGCGAAGACACCTTGAGCTGTGCCGCGCCGTGCCGTGGATCTGAGACCGGTGCCCCCGGGGGGGCGGGACAGCAGCAGAACACCCCCAGACAGTGCCTCCATGGTCAGTGCTGGGGACAGCAGTGACTGCCGTGTGGGGGGAACAGGCAGGAGCCGTCCCGGGTGCCCTCAGGGTGTGCCCAGCACCGTCCTGGTTGCGGTGCACGGGGGTGGCAGAGCAGTGCCATCCCCTGTCCCCCTGCAGGGGCAGGACCCCGGCACAGCCCCGGCACAGCCCGTGTGCCCCGGCAGCAGCGGGGCCGCCCCGCTCCCGGCAGAGCAGCGTCCTTGGCGGGGGCCCAGCGGCCGCGCGGAGGGGAGGGGAGCACGGAGAAAGGCAGCGCTTGTTCCCAGGGCCGGCCGGCGTGGAGGAAGCGGGTGGGTGGGAAGGAAGGCAGAGCCGGCCGGGCCAGGCCTTCCTCCGGGGACGGGGACGGGCGCCGGGGTGGATCCCCGACCCCTTCCCCTGCGCCTCCCCGGCACGGCAGCAGCGATGCTCGAGCGGCAGCACCAGGACGTGCCGGCGGCGCGGGGGGCCTGGAGAGCCACGGGGCCCGTCCTGACCCAGGTAGGGCTGCAGGAGCGGTGCCGGAGCCCCGTGGCACAGCCCGCCCTGCAGGCACAGAGCACCGCTGCCGTGCCAAACCGTGCTGGCTGCGTGCCGGCCGTGCTGCCTCTCCCACCCCCTGCACCCCGCCGCGGGACCCCAGACCCTCTCCAGCGCCTGGCTCGGCGCTGGGGCAGGAGGAGGGGACGTCAGGTCCCACGGGGAGGGCATGGCCCTGACGCTCAGCCCTGCCTGCGCCGTCCCGACCCAGGAGGCCATCGTGCAAGGGAGGCCATGATGAAAGGGAGGCCGTCGTGCAAGGGAGGCCGTCGTGCAGGGGGACACGGCGCCTGTTCTGCCGTGGGTTAAGCCCCCAGCACCCCCCGGTGACACGGCGGGGCCCTGCTGCCCGCCCTGCCTTCCTGGCATTGTCCGCCAGCCCCGCGCGGCCCGCGGAGCCCCTGCCCATGGCGGGTGCCGCGCTGGCGGGGGCCGGGGGCGGCGGGCGCGCGGTGACGCCAGCTTCCTGACGCGGAGGCGGGCAGGGGGCGGCCGTGCCCGCGGGAAGGGCTGCGGGAAGGGCTGCAGCACGGCCGGGAAGGGGCTGCCAAGGGAGGAGCTGGAGCAGGGCCAGGGCTCCGGCGCGGTGCTGGAGGCGCACGGAACGTGGGGAGGGGGCGGCCAGAACCCGTCCGGGGCGCGGCGGGGCCGTGCCGAGCCCCCCGTGGCCGTGCCTCCCGCCAGCCCGTGCCGCCGCCTAATCCAAACCACATTGGTCGGCGCTTCCCGTTTCCTCCCTGGGAAGCGCACGCAGCCCCTCGCATTGTTTTCGGCACGGCAGCCAGGATGCGGCCCCGAGCGGGAGGCGAGAGCGGGGCTGGGGGCACGCACGGCGGCGGGGACGGGAGGCTGCGGACCCCAGGGGAGGGCAGTGGCCCCCAGGGCCGTGCAGGGGGCTGGCAGCGTGCAGGGAACAGCGGGAAGCGGCTGCCTTAGCGCCTGCTGCAGGGCCTGCCGCAGGGACGTGGGCCCTCAGCCCGTTCCCGTGCTCCCCCTGCTCATCCCTCTGCCTTCAGCCCCTTACGGCGAGCTCTGGGGCACAGGGACGCGGTGCAGCTCCCAAACCCTGCTTGGATTCGCCCCTGAACCCCTTTCTGAGCCCTCTCCGCCCCCCCAGCAACTCCGAGCCCCGCAGCCGTGGTGGTTGAGGCGCCGGCGGTGCGAGGGTGGCAGGGGGACACAGGGGGGGAGCGGGAGCGTGCGCCGCACAATCACTTCCAGACCCTGCACGAGGCTCGTGTGCAGGCACCGACCCCTCGCGGCTCCCCCTGCTCCCCGGCGTCTCTCTGTGGAGACGTGGCCGCATCCAGCCCCGTGCAGCCACCCGGGGCCCGGCGCCACGCTGCTGGTGGCGCACCTTGGTGTCCCCGCAGCCCTGTCGCTGCAGTCCTGCGGGTTGCAGGGAGCCTGCGCGGTGGCCGCGTGCTGGGCTCGGCGAGGTTTGTCCTTCAGCCTCGTCCCTCTGCGCGCGCCCTTGCTCTTGTCCGGGCTCTCCTGCGGCACAGCGCAGCCAGACACCTCCACCCTGCCGGTGGCACGGGCTTTCTGCTAGGCCCGGCCACGTCCGCCTGGGGACCAGTGGCT
Source organism: Heteronetta atricapilla (assembly GCA_011075105.1). Lineage (NCBI taxonomy): Eukaryota > Metazoa > Chordata > Aves > Anseriformes > Anatidae > Heteronetta > Heteronetta atricapilla. Next base: position 118,892,653 of record CM021733.1, read on the forward strand.
GTCTGGCACGGGGAGAGGCTGCCCGGCGTCCCCAGGACTGGCAGCAGTGTCTCGTGCGTCCCCAGTGTCCCTCGTGCTTGTGCACGCTCGGCCCCACACGCGATGCCATCACTCCGGGGGTCGCCGCGTCCCTGGGAGCGGTGGGAGCGGGACCAGCCCGGCTCCAGCTGCCCCCCCCGGCACTGGCACTGCAGCGGGGGCCGTGCGGCACAAACCCTGCACGGCGTGGAGGCCCCGGGGAGCGCTGCCCTGCGTCCCCGTGCCCCGCGCTGGTACGGCTGGCGCTGCGAGACCCCGCCAGGGTCCCCCCCCCCGCCTCTCCAGCCCCGTTCCTCCCCCTGCGGGTTGCCGCGGGCTCGTCCCCTCCTTCCCGGCTGTGCTGGCAGGCTGTGCGCAGCTGCCTCCCCGCCTGCCCCGTCCTTCCCCGCCGCCCTCTCCGGCCGCGCTGCCTGCGCCGGGGCTGGGGCCGGCCGCGAGCGGCTGAGCGAGCGGAGGAAGTGACTGCGGCAGCGGGGCCGGCGGCCGGGCGAGCAGGAAGCGCCCGCCGTGGGGACGCCGCAGCGAGGAGCGCGGCGAGGAGGCGCCCGGACGGGGGTCTGGGGTCTGCACGGCCCTCGGCAGGGGATGCGCGATGGTAAGCGGCATGCGGACCCCCTCGCCCCCCCCCCCCACTCCCGGCAGGCCTGGGGAGGGGGCTCCCGCACCCTGGGGGTGGCTGGGCCGCGGAGCTGCGCCACGGGCGAGCGGGTGGCAGCGGCAGTGCAAACGTGGGGTGTGGGGGACAGCAAAGGCCCCTCCGTCACCTGCCGGCCCCCTCGTGCCCCCCCAGGACAGGGCTCCCAGCCCACACCTCATCCGAGGAGCCCCCCCCGGGGGCAGGGGAGGGCGCGCAGCGCAGCCCGGGCACCCTGCTCACGCCAAGCCTGGCTGGCAGCTCGGCATTTGCTTCCTCGCCGCCTGGCTCCTCGCCACCAAACGGTGCATCCTGGGACGTGTAGTTCAGGGGGAGGACGGAGCCTGCCGCCAGCTCCCCGCTGCGCCACCCGGGCCCCGTGCCGCGGCCCCGGAGCTCGCTGCCCCCCGGCACCGCAGGGACCCCGAGGTGGGCTCTGGCAGCGGCGCAGGGAAGGTTTCGGCGCACCGCCCGTCCCCCCAGCACTTCCTGGCGTCCCCGCCACAGAACCGGGGGGCTCTGCCCTGGTAGGGCAAGGCCCAGCTGGGCCACGAGCAGGCCTGGGGCCTCCTGCTCTGTCCCAGGGCTGTAGCAAAACCGCCGCGGCTCCAGGCCTCCTGCAGAGCTGGCGCTGCGGTGAGGGAGGCGAGCGCAGGGCTCGGGGTGCACAGCCTCACGGAGGCGAGCGTGGAGCACAGGAAGCGGCCGGGTGCCACCGCCTCGGCACGGGGAGGCAGCGGCAGCACCCGCAGGTGTCAGCCCTCGGGGAATTCGGCCGCCTGTGTCCCAGGGCTGGCAGAGCCGGGGTGACACCGGGGTTTGACACCGGGGTTTGACAGCGGGGTTTGACAGCGGGGTTTGCACCGCAGGCAGCGCACGGGGCCGCGGGGAGGCCGGTGCCGGTGCGAGGCCCCGAGCGAGGGCCCTGCTGTGGTTTGCACCGGCCCTGCCGCTCAGGGTCGGGTCCCACGCTGGCACGGAGCAAGGCTGCGCCCACGGGACAGGGCTGAGCCCGTGAGCCCGGTGAGCCGGGGGGGGGGGCTGAGCCCACCGCGCCGCAGCCGAGCCGCGCACCCGGCTGGATGTCGCCGTGACGCAGCAGCACTTTCACTCTCCTTTGCCACGGAAACCGCCGAGCCAGGCTGGGTCCTTTCGCTCTGACTCTGCTCCCACTGCCTCTGTCCACACGCCCTCGCCGCTGCGGCCGCTTCGCCCCCGGACCCCTCAGGGCCCAGCAAAGCAGCCTCTGACCCCGCGGCCTCGCTCGCCGCTTGCACGCGCGTGTCCTGGCCGGCTTTGGCACCGCCGCGCCGCTGCCGTCTCCATCTGTCGCACGGGCTCACGCGCAAGAGCAGCGTCCCGGCAAGCGCCGGCACAGACAGTCCTCCCCCGAGTCTCACACCCACGCACGCCCGCGGGTCTGTCGCTGCACACGCGAGCCAGGACCGGCTGCACACTTCCTGCGGCCGCCGGCACCGCCTGCCACACGCGCACACCCGCCCCGAGGTGTTGGCACCGTCAGTCTGACACACCAGCGCGTGTGACAGGCTCCGGCTGTGCCTGTCACTCTCCCCTGCTCGCACACACGCCCTGTGAGCCATGTCCCCGTGTCATATGTGCACACGCATGTGTAAACAGGGTTGTGGCAGGGCCTGGCCCTGCCCGTCACACGTGCATGCACAAAAACGTGGCTTGGGCCCTGCCCATGGAGCACACACACGCGTGGCTCTGCCTGAGGGGCACGTACACGTATGAACACCCACACGCACACGTCACGGGCGGTTTCAGGCCCATGCACACACGCACACAGTTGTCACACGCCCTGTCTCTTCCTGTCACATGCACACACGCACACCACGGTGCCCGGCTCCGCCTGTCATGCGCGCGTGCACACATGCACACTTGTGCTGTGGGCCCTGGTTCCACGTGTCCCTTGCACGTGCACGTAGCGCCGTGCCCAGCCCCGCTGTGGCAGGGTGGGCAGCAGGGAGGTGGCTGGTGCTGGCCCTGTGCCGAGGCCTTGCACCAGCCTTGGTCCTTGGGGACCAGGACAGCCGGGTGCCATCCCAATGTGTCCTGGTCCCTGCGGTGTCACGGTCCCATAACTGCATCCTGAGGGCACCTTGATCCTCCAGGATCTCCTGACCCTGAAGGTGTCATAGCCACGTGTCCTGGCGCTCGCGGTGCCGTGGCAGCACGTCCTGGGCCTGAGGGTGTCGTGGTGTGTGCAGGTCCTGAGGGTGTCACGGCATCGTGGCCTCTAGCAGAGGGTGTCATGGTAGTGTCCTCATCCTGATGGTGGCATGGCGGTGTGTCCTGGGCCTGGCAGTGCCATGTCCATGTGTCCTGGGCCTGGCAGTGCCATGTCCATGTGT
>CM021733.1:118923361-119131289 GCA_011075105.1 Heteronetta atricapilla
AGTGCTTCCCCTGTAGCTCCAGCACAGGACTTCACAACACTTTCCTGCAAATTAATAAGGCTTTGCACAGGAACCTTTGCAAGTATGTCTTCTCTCTTCATTGATCGCAGTTTGCCTACAAACCAGGCCACCTTCTATGAGCAGAGCTGGTAGTGGTGGTACCCATCTCTCTTACACAAAAGACACAAAAGTGCTCACTTGCACTGTTTTAACCAAAATTTCTAGAAAAACAAGATTTCTAGAAAAACAAGATTCTCCTTTGGAGTCCTCTGGCTGCAGAAGATGATTCATCACAATGAGTGATGAATCTAATAGCTCTGTGTCCCTTTGGTGCACAGGAGGCAGCTACCAGCCCAGCACACAGACCAGAGATCTAGTTGCTTGCACAGCAGTCCCAGTGAGGTCTAATGGTTTTTTTAAGCTGAATCAGTAACTACCCTCAACACACAGTGCTGCCAACATTGCCAGAGAAATGGAACTGGCTCAAGGAATTCATCTTCTACATGCAGACAGACGTACTAAACTATTCTGTCTCAGCACTTCTAGACCTGTCACAGCAAGAAACCCATCAGGTTTTTGTCACTGAAAAAGCCTTTATGAGAGTACAAGGGAGAAGCCTGATCCCAACTGGCACACTGAGTGGGCACTAAGTACCAGAGCCAGTAGTGGCAAAAGGGGAACCTTTCCACAGTTCTGCTGAGGTGCAGTCAGTATAATTACCCCGCTGGATAATAAAGGCTCCTTTCAGTTCATCGGGTAACATACTCCCAGATTTGCTTACGCATACCAAAAATCAGCCCACTCACCACATTTTAACAAGAGCTCATCCTCATTATGTATCAAGTATATTCCCTCTGAAAACTGAGGCCCAGGGTGAGGTCAGCAGCAGCGGGGTTGAACAGCCAGGTAAGAAAGCTTATTTAGATACCCCAAGTCCTGCTTGGTGCTTTTTATCATTATCTTTCCCTGTCAGTTTTACTAGGAACCAAAGGATTCAACCTCATAATATTCCTTGCCTTTGGTGCTGGAACAGGGAGAAGAACAACCACCAAAGTGACACCAGTTGCAACTGAGTAACACTGACTCCTTGGTCCAGCTGCAAAGATTGCAAAGCAGAAGACTTCCCTACTCCTCTTCCAGCCACATGCCACTCTTCTCCGATGGTGTCTCACCTACTGCAGTATTGTCTCAAAATTAAAAATCCCCTCACTTCTTCAATTTCTGTGTTATACAAACAAGTGTACACTCATTATGGCTATACAGAGAAGCAACAGACAACCCCTTAGGATAAAAATACTCCCCAAACCACTCATGCTCACCTGGGCATTGGAAGCAACTAAAAGCCTCAGAATCATCTGTTGACAATGAAGTGCTCAGGGCTGTGTAGTTGCCTAGGCAGACCTACAGCAAATGATTCTGGTTGCCCTCACCTGTAACAAGCATTTTAGACAACATTTCCAGCAAAATATAAGTTAGGAAGAGCTCTTTGAAGCACAAAGCTGAACCGTAAAACGGAATACATTTTCCAAAGATGTAAGCACACAGAAAACAAAACAACGTGAGAGGAACTGCCATGAAGGCTCTTCCATTAACCATGGTAAGCAAGACCACAGGGCTATCAGCCCAGAGGAAGGAATGGAACCTATTGCTTGCGACTGACAGAAAGAGTTCTATGCAGTTTAAAATGTACCTTGGAGCATGTAGGAGTCCTGGCACTAATGGTTTTCAGATAGCAGGGAAAAGAAAATCTCACTAAATGTAATTTTCAAGAAACGGAACAGAGGAGAAGCAGGGGTACAAAAGCACAGCTTGATATTCACTCATGTGGAGTGCATTCACCTGGCATGGACTTCAAAAGCCTTCCGGTGCTGAACCCTTAGAGAATATAATTATTCATATATAAACCAACGATGATTTCAGGATCATATCTTCCATATCTCCAGTATTAAACCCACTGTAAAAATCTCAAAGCCTCCATGAATCATTATTAATGTTTTCTAGCAGAAAAGCATCCAGCTAAGTAATGCCAAAGCATCAGCTGCATTTCCTGCTTAATGTGATACAGATGCACGAGAAAGTCTGCAGGAGCATCAAGTAAACTACAGAATCCATAGAACTGAATTCAATCAAAAAGTAAATACTTAGAGGGCTCTCCAGAGAGCATACTTTTATGTTTGTAAAGAATTAGGGAGTGCTTTTGATTGCCACAGAGTTTTGGAGTTTTCAGGCTCTCTGAAAGATCAAGCAGAAAGGTGAATACATACATTAGAGAGTTCAGGTCTCAAAGCATATTTCTGCACAGATGGATGTCACTGCCAAAAACTACATTTGATGCAGTTTTAAAAGCAGGAGTCTCATTCAGATGAAGTATGGAACAAAATCCATTTATCTTGGCATTTCAGGAAAAGGTGGTTCCAGAATACCTAAGACCCAGCTGGAATCTTTCTGCAGTTTAATTCCTCCACCCCCGGGAGCACGGGCTTGAATAGGACACGTAAAGACAAAAACAGGCAGCAGCCTTGAGGCCAACACCTAGAAACCTAGGCAAGACAAAGGCCTCCAGAGATAAAGGTTCCTAGACAAAATCTTTTTCAGTGCATGTACATGCACAAACCCATCCTATCTCATCTTTGTAAGGCTGAAAGTAGATCTCCCTCTAAGATCTGATCTTATATAGACACATACACTCAATCTGAATATAAAATAAAGCTTAGAGTCACATAACAACTAAAGTAGCTACCAACAAATACCACAGAATCCCTATGAATTAGAATACCCTGCCAAAACAGGAAAAGAAAAAATTAAGACCAGAGTATTAACTCCCATCCTGAGACAATGACAGTGCATAGAGAACGCTTCTGTCTTAGATCAGTAGGCAAGACAATAAAAAAAACAAACAACAGGTGAGGAGGTTGTGGAGTCTCCTTCTCTGGAGATATTCAAGGCCTGTCTGGACACCTACATAGGCAACCTGCTCCAGGGAACCTGCTTTGACTGTGGGGTTGGACCCAATGATCTCACAAGGTCCCTTCCAATCCCTACAATTCTGTGATTCTGTAAGAGAGTTCCATCACACTGCATACTAACTGGAAGAAATTTACAATAGGGCTTGCTGTATTCTACTTAAACACCCTGCTGGGGCAAAAAATAAGGAGACCTCACTATGATAGTGTTGAGCTCCAAAGTGGGGAGCTATGTGTAAGTGAAAATGCTTATTAAAAGGAAATTAAAACAAACAGATAAAAGGATAAAGAGTGTGTAGGTAGCAACAAAGACTGATCAGAAACACCATGCTTGTGGTGCAGAGTACCTATATATCATTTTCCAGGGTTTGGGAGGGAAGAGGTCAGGGCAACTAAAAAGGAAAGTAAAACAGCCTATTACAATGTGAAAGCCAGCTACAACTTTCAAACAGTGTAAGTCTTGTCCATAACATGAAAACAAGGTATAGAAGCAGGTATAAGAACAATATTGAATTTAACCTTTCCATTAACAGCTAAAACTGGTTAGAGAGGTCCCCACCCCAAAGCCTTCTTTTATACGGGACAAACCTGAGGAATTGTTTCAAACTAAAGAATGCATCAATCAAATCATACAAAAGTAGGAACAGGCAAATGTTGATCTTCAAAGTCAAGTTCAGTATAGGATACTGCATCTGCATCCTTCCTGATAAGGTTTGCCTAGGAAAAATGTAGAAATTCAGATTTTCAAAATGTTTTCGAGTCAAATGTTTATATACTAAGTTGTGATGGGAAAACAAGGCCAAATGTGCCTGGATTAGAGCAATCCCAATCATGAATACAGGCAGGGCAACGAGTGGATTGAGAGCAGCTCTGAGGAGAAGGACTTGGTTTTGGCAGATGAAAAGCTTGACGTAAGCTGGCAATGTGCACTTGGAGCCCAGAAAGCCAACCATACCCTGGGCCACATCAAAAGAAGCATGGACAGCAGGTCAAGGAAGGTAATTCTTCCCTTCTACTCTGTTCGTGAGACACTACCTGGAACAGTGCATTCAGCTGCAGGACTCCCAACACTATAAAGACCTATTGGAGCAATTACAGAGAAAGGCCACAGAGATAATCAGTGGGCTAGAGCACCTCTCCTATGAAGGCAGGCTGAGGGAGCTGGAGTTGTTCAGCCTGAAGAGGAGAAGGCTCCAGAGAGACCTTATAGTGACTTTCCAATACCTCAAGGGAGCCGACAGGAAACCTGCAAGGGACTCTTTATCAGGCAGTGTAGTGATAGGACAAGAGGTAATGGTTTTGAACTAAAAGAGGGTAGATTTAGCGTAGGTACAAGGAAAAAAAAATTTGCTCTGAGTATGGTAAGGCCCTGAAAAAGTTTGCCCAGGGAAACTGTGGATGCCCCATCCCTGGAAGCGTTTAAGGCCAAGCTGGATGAGTCTTTGAGTAACCTGATATAGAGAATGTGTCCCTGCCCATGGCACTGGGTTGGAAACAAGATTTTAACATCCCTTCCAACTTAAAGCATTCTACGATGCTGTGGAAAAAAGAAAAGACAACCAGCCTACATATTGGATGGACTGAAAATCATCTATTACCACTTAAGAAATATCTGGGAAGAACTGGGAAAAGAGTTCTAAAAATGTCAGCTCACAGCTTAGTTGTATTAAAACAGCTGATACGTTGCTAGGAAAGGAACTGAAAACAAAGCAGAAAACACTTAAGTCACAAATTGATGATACACCCATATCTTTAAAGCTATATGCAGTTCTAGTCAGCCTACCTAAAAGAATGTTGCAAAGCTAGAGTATGTTCAAAAACGACAAACATAATTAGAGGCGTGGAACGATATGAAACATGGAATTCACAGCCATGTCCAACACAGGTAGTGTAATGACTGCTGTGGCCCAGGCATTTAATTGCCTATGCAAAAAAAAATTACCAAAATGATCCATGGTGCACTTTTGGCATAGGCAAGTTTGTACTCAAATTATTTCTGGACACAGTTCAGGAGGCAGTAGGAACCAGGGATCAACAGCCAGTTTGGATTTAGTCATACTATTCTAAATTCTAAGACAGGTTAATAGCATCAGTGTGGCCACACCATTCTAGCTGGCCTCGGGGCCAGAAAATTGGCCCAGATCTTATTTAAAAGCACAGATTTAGCTGTATGATCAGAGACAAGTCTAGGACTCTTATTAAAAGAAAGAACACAGAGTCCAAAGTTATAAAAGTGGTAAGTGGTAACAGAGTTATTATTTACTAATTTCTCATAATGTAAGTTTTTGTGATATTGCTGTGAAATTATCAGACAGAGACAGATCAAAGTATTTTTTCAAACAAAAAATAATTAACTTGTATGTAAAACATCCTATAGAAATAACCACCAAACATATAAATCTGGTTTAAGATGCCATTAGACAAACTCACAAAGAGTTAATCAAAAAGACTCAGGAATGCCTTCAAGATTGTACAGCTACAATCCCTAGCTTGGATCCCCTAAGTGGCGAATGGAAGCTGGGTATGCAAGGGAATGGATCTGCCTACTCTGTTTTTTCCTCTTTCCTTGAGTAACCACCTCTTGTCCAATCTGAAATAGTCTTTCTTAAGGCCACTCTTCTGTGATTATCCTAACTTACCTATCAAGAAAATAAACAGGCATTCTAGAGTTTTAGAAGATGGAATGCAAATCTCGTTGCAATTTTGTACCAACCCATGACCTTCCTTCTAGAAATCTTAAGAAACTTTCAGACCTTTAGGTAATGATACCTATCTACCAAAGAAAATGCTTTCCAAGAAGGAGCAGGATTTCTAATGATAAATAGATGCTTGCTCCAGCTGCCCTGACAGAAGCCGCTTTTACTGAACAGCCTAGAAGAGCCACAGCAAAGAACTCTGGAGAGAACAGGGAACGCAGTTACCTCCATGTCCATCGTAGACTGAGAACATTGCTGTTTCACTGTCCAGCTCAGGTATGCAGTTGTGTGCATCCTGAAAGAGAGAGCAAAAATCAGGAATGACAAGGACTGCAACAGACCCTCATACATAAGTGGGAGAAAGGAGTATGGAGGCTATGAGCACTGGAGGGAGAACAAGAACAGTAAGAAAGCCTCCTCTCATATTCTCAAAAACTTACCTGGTGAGCACTTATCTTCAAAGAAGGAGCACAGATCTTTAGTATTATGTTGCTCTCTGTGCTAGAGCAGTAGCCCAGCCTTGTCGCCATGAGATCGTACCATAAACAGATTTAGTTCCTTGATACAACTCTAGGTATTTCCAGGCTCAAGCCAGAATCAAATCCCTCTGCTTATGGTACCTGGAAGGCCTGTGTTAATGTAGTAGCTCACAGTCCTTCAAGAACATATGGCAGTGAGCTCTGTGCTCCATTATATAAACTGGTATCTAGACCAAGGGCTGTCTAAAAGCATAACTAACACTAGTACCTATAATTTGACAACTTCCCCCATGCAGGCAAATGTTGGCTATGGGTCACCTACAGCATCTAGCCATTCCCACATACATTTTGTCTTCCCCTGCTCTGACCAAGCAAGTTCCTAGCACACTGAAAAGGCACTCTGATACATCGGTGAAGCCAGAATGTCACATACAGAACCTCCTGACCTCACGTCTTCAACAGAACCATCAGCTTCGCCTCTGCTTGTCCTGGTGAATACAGTCACGAATGACAACAGTTGTCTGTCCCAGCAGGCCAACGAAAGGCAGCCTTGCTACGCATAGGATTACTGCATCCAACAAGAACAAACAACTGGGTTCGAAAACCTCCTCTTGGGGACACCTCCTCTTTCTATTGCTCTTGTCACACAGGATGCTCCAGAAATGCACTGCTGGCCTCAGGCACAGTTACCTGGAGAGCAAGGTGAAGAGCCAGACCTCTGACAAGCATCTTTTAAGCAGTGCAGCAGAGGACACACAACTGATCAACCAAAAGCACTCAAACAGAAGTACCAAACCGGGTATCAGGTAAGACAGGCATCTCTGTCCAGAACTGTCCAGAAACCATGAGACTGCCTGTGGGAAAACTGAAGGAAAGGTGTGTCCCAGGAGTTCTGGGGGCATAAATATCAAATTCCAACCAGCCTTTCTCTGTACGTGCTCCCAAACTACGAAGATGCACAGCAGTGTACAAGGTATATGCACAGACTGGCCTCTCTCTCTCCACGAACTCTCACCAGGAACAGTGACTTCGAAGGAGGTACTGCCCGGATTTTACAGTTGGGCGCCTGGCCTCTTTCACCCTGATTAAGCAAACCAAATTTGGTAATTCCAGTGCAAAGCCTAGAACTGATGAATGGACTGAACCTCTCTCTCAAACTCCCGCTCCCAACTGATTCCCTAATGCTTTCTAATTTTCAAGGCCTAACCTATCAACTGACAGCCTGACCGCACACCAAGTGGTCTTGTTAAAGAACAATCATGCAATTGTTTAAACAATGCAATCTAGTCTCCTTGCTGTGGTTCATCACCTTGAAGTTCAATGTTCTGCAGGCTGCCCCAAAGCAAAACCCTGTACTTTGAGTCAGCTGGCTCTAAGGTTTGGGTGTGTCCACACTGTCAGCCATAACCAAGTACTTCTATACATGCACATACAGCCACACTTGATTGCTGCAGTCAGGCAACTGATGAGCTTTTCTTTTTATCATAGACTCATTAGATAAATAAGTGTGATTTATGAAGTCTTTGGCCTCTAGGATCCCACAATCTTGGGAGAGAACCCCATTCCCCTGCAGTTTCTACTGAGGGGTAATAAAAATGGAAAAAGAGTTTCTGGGTTTATGCAGCACTTGTTCCAATGAAACAGGCCAGTTATCATCTTAGTTCAAAACAACAACAACAAGTCTCTAATTATGATGTAGGAAATTTAACCAGAATTCACTGGACACAGTGAATGGAAATAAAGTCTCAGCATTTTTATGCTCACTTTTCACAACATTTACAGAAGCTAGAGAGATAGCAAAACCACAACAAATTAACTGGGATAAGTCCCTGGTGACTAAACAATAGCTTAATTAAAGCGAGAAGCACAAATGCTGCTGGGAGGAAACCCAATACTGGCAAAGATGGTCTTCCTGCTCCATCTGTATGACACTCACTCAAACACATCCTGGTCCTGAACCAGGGCACTACTGTCAAGGAAGCAGACAAACAAGGCCAGCACACGTCAGTAGGAGGCAGCTCAGTTCCCACACTGCACACAGAACTGTCTCTACACTACGTTGAGCAGTGCCAGGAGCTGCTAACAGCTCTGGATGTCTGACCGCACACAAGTTTCTGGCATTTTCAACACTAAGGCCAGTACAGAGAGCATCCAATTGACCACAAAAACCATTGTGTGCCAGCAGCACAAGAAGCAGCTGTCAGCTGAGTCTCCACCTCCCCTTCAAGGCCTGTTAAACTGTCTGCAGCCAACTGTCCTCTGACTAACCGTGATCTCATACTCGTCAGAATGAGCAAGAAAGCTCACAAAGCCTAGGTGCCAGCAACCCCTTCAATATCAGCCTTCTGCTATCCAACCTTAGAGTTAGAACAGCACCAAAGAGCTCAGAGGAACCCAGTCCATCTGCCTAAGAAGTGCCTCCCCCCTTTACCCTTCACATTATCCCAAAGCACCCCTCTCCGTACTGGAAAGCTGTCTTCATCTTTTTCCCTTTTCTTATTCACTCATAGTACCTGAGCCTACTATTTTGTTGGTGGTGGTGGTATTCATATCCTTTGTGTGTCTCACCAGCCAAAACCATTTCCTTATTCACAAAGCAAACTCTCTGGGCTAAGAATGGATTCTTATTACAGATTTCTTCCGAGCCCTGTATACCTGTCTGACTTAGAGGCTCCTAAAATATAAATTAAAGGCAACAGACAACACTTACATCATTTTTCACTGCGTAAAAATGTCTGGTTCCTCCTACTACTTCTGCATGCTCTGTCTAGCTTCACTAATAAAAACTTCACCTAAAATCTTAAGCGTTAATCAACAAAATACACATTTGCTCAGAGCTTTTTCCAAGCTTTGTGAAAGAGTAAAAGTAACCTTAAACATGAAAAAGTAATGGAAAACACAAACCAAGACAACAGACAGAAAACTCAGTACTGGAACGCAAGAAAACACAAAAGAACTGTCCAATTCTGCTCAGCTGTATGTAAACACAATGAGTTTTTCATCCCACCATGGACTTAGAAGCAATTTGCAGCAGGTTCAGCTTGCAACACAAGCACTCCTACTATCTCCTTATCCCTTGTTAAAACACAGCTAAACCATATCTACACCAATGTCCACAGCATTGCTTTTGTCAGCATGGAGATATGCCAAAGATGTTGGTTAGTGCAAAAAACACAGCTGCAAGCTCTGGGCCTCATCCAGTTTCCATAAAAGTCAGTGACAGCAAGAACAGGCCTCAGATAAGTGAAATTACGAGCCCACTTCTCTCCTGTGGAAGGACTACTGGAGCCCACCACCAGTGCTGTAATTAGCTGCAGCTCTGAGCTCTCCTCATCCAAACCTCTGTGCACCAAGCATGCCAGAATGCTGCCTGCATTCAGCTTCTTAGCCATGAACTAATTGCCTTGCAGAGATTACACAGCACACATCTCAGCGTTACATTACTGTCTCTGTGCCACCATTTCACCCATGCAGAGGTCACCAGAGTGGAGCAACTGCAACACTATTAGTCACATTCAATGGAGCACAAATATCCTCTGGGTTTATCTTAAAAACATGAGCAACAATTTTCCTGCCTTTTCTACCCTAGAAACTATAGCTCACAGTTTCTTAAAGGTCTGCTGCACACAAAATGAAGAAAAAACTGGTCCCTATTTTGCAGCAGTAAGACTGTTGTAACATTTCACAAGCAGTGAATTATCTGAAAGCAAGACTCGTGAAAGTGTATTTAACAAGAAGGCTGCTTTACTGTATTTAGAGGAGACACACCCTTGGGACTGCAGGGACCAGTATTGGTCCTTGTCTCATTTCCCCAGTTTGCTGTCTGCCTGGAAGGGAAAATAAACCAGCACACTAATGGTATTCAGAGGGTGTCAAATTCCAAGAACTAGTAACTGTAGGCAAGGAAGAGAAGTAATCCCAGCAGATCTGCGTTACTCTTGTACAAGCAGTTTTACCAAGTAGTTCCAATAGACTCCATCGTTGGGAGGAGTATGGAGAAGCACCTGGCTCCTACAGCCAGATGTTTATCTTGTGATAATTCATTTATCCCATAACAAGTACCAGTAATAGGCTTGCAAAGCCAGGAGCAGCTACTGCTAAGTGACAGCAGCAGTGAGAACTCCTTCAATCGTTTTCCTATAAAATAATAATAATAAAAAAACAGAGATAGAATTAAACTCCCTTTCTGCTCGGGAAAAAAGCAGACATCTTAGCCTGAGGACTTGTTTGCTTTCATTTCCTGACTCATCCCAAGCATTCCATCGTCCTTTCCCTCCACTTTTCAGCCCAAGTTCCTTATTCCCTGCCGAGGTTTGTCTGGCTCTACGTGCCACCTCCCAGCGCGGGGAGGCCCTGCAACAACTCCCAGACGCTCCCACAAAGCGGGGCGGTTTCCGCAGCCGATCCCCGCGCGAGGCGGCACAAGCAGAACGCGCGGGGGCTCGGGCAGACGGCGGCAACGGCACCACCGGGCGCCGCCGGGCCGGGCAGCCCCAGCCCCAGCCCCCCGCCCCGCGGCCCGGCAGCAGACCGCGGGGAAGGCGCGGCCCCCGCCAGCCGCAGCGGCCCCGCCGCGCTCACCTCCATGGAGACGCGCCAGCCCTGCATGGCGCTGAACCCGAAGTGCAGCGGGCGCGGCCCAAGCCCGGCCCCGTCCCCGGAGCTCTTCACCGTGTTGGGCTGCGACAGGTAGGCGCCCATGGCGCCGCGGCGGCCTCCGCCAGCGGACCCGGCCCCCGGCGCGGCGGCCGAGCGCGGAGGGGCTGCGGCGAGGGGCGCGGAGGCGGCTGGGGCGGGGCAGGCCGGGCCGGGCAACGGCGGGGACGCGGGCGGCCCAGCGGAGGCGGCGAGGCAGCGCGGGCGGCGGAACCTCCCACCAACGAGCCGCCGGGCGGAAGTAGCGCGGCCGGAAGCGCGGGCGATAGAGTCGCCGCGGGGGGGGGAGCGGCGCTCAGCCCGCGCGGCCAAGCCACGGCGACCGGAAGCGCGCACCATAGAGACGAGCTTCGGTGGCCTCGGGACCCGCCCCCCCCAGCGCTCCACCCCGGCGCGCGGCCGCCGCTCGCCACCGGCGTGCGGAGCCGTCCCCGGGACTTCCCGCCATGACCCGGGCCTGGCCACGGGCCGCTCTGCGGCTCCATTCTCCCCGCGCCGCGGGGAGCGGTCAGAGGGCCAGCGCTCCCCCCCCCGCCACGCCTTGGGCGCGCTCGTCCTGGTGGGGGAACAAGGGGCAGAGGGCTGGGAACCGACAGCACCGAGGCGAGATAGTACCGGCACCGCCCGCCTAAGGCGTGCGCAGGCTCCGCGTAAGCCTGCGGAGCCGGAACAACCCCCACGCACGGAGAACAGCCGCCCCTCCCGTCCCTTATATAGCCCAGAGCCCCGCCCACCGGCCAATCCGTTTGGGCTGGCAGCCAGCTCCTGGGCTCTCATTGGCCGCGGGGCGCGCCGAACCGCCCCCGCACCGCATCTCGCTCGCGGCCCCTCCTGCGGTGCGCGCGCGGGCGCCCCCTATCGCGCTGTGCTACTCCGCGCCCCGCCCACCGACCAATCTGCGGAGGCGGGGGGCGCACGTCCGGGTTCCCATTGGCCAGCGGGTAAGCGGCCCCGCCCCCGACGGCGCGTTACGCAGCGCGGCGGTTGGCGGCGGTCCGTCAGCGGCGGAGTGACGCGCCTGGGGACCGGGAGGCGCCGGGCGAGCCCGGTAAGTGAGCGCTCCGCGCCCGCCTGCCCGCACCGCGCCCGCCTCGAGCCGCAGCTGTCTCGGGCCCGGTGCTTCTGGCAGGCTCGGGGCGCGGCCCCGGCTGACAGGGCCGGCGGGCGCGGCCCGGTCCGACCCGACCCGCCGGGCCGGGTCGGGCCTGGCCGGGCCTGGCCTGGCCCGGCCTAGCCCGGTGCCGCGGCCGCCTCGGCCCGGCTGACGGTGCATCCTGCCCGCAGGGTGTGCGGCTGCGACATGTCGGAGGGCGAGTCCAAGCAGGTGCCGAGCGGCGGCTCCGACTCAAAGCCGGAGCCCGCGTCGTCCGGCCCGGGAATGACCTCGGTGTCTGCGTCGGTGGCTTCCGCGGCGCCCCCAGAGGAGGAGGAGGAGGAGGAAAGCGAGGATGAGTCCGAGATCCTCGAGGAGTCCCCGTGCGGCCGCTGGCAGAAGCGGCGCGAGGAGGTCAGTGTCGGAGGCCGGTTGTCGGGACTGGGCCTCTGGGTGTGCGAGGGGAGTCCTGGGAGCTGCGGGCACGGCACCGGCGCGGGGCCCGGTCCCGCCCTGCCGGCTGTCCCCGGGCCAACCCGAGCCCTGGCGACGGTGGTCTGTCACAGTCCTCGGGCTCTAGAACATCGGGGGTTGAGTGCTGCCTGCTTTTCTCCCTGTATGTCTGTAGCGTTGAAAGCTCTTCTGAACAGGTGGTGTCGGGGCCAGCTGTTGCTGCTGCGTTGAGAGAGGGTTATTTCTAGCGTTTATACACGTGTCTTGTTTCCCAGATCTTTAGTTCTGGTGGTAATGAAGAACAATGACTGGATAGCGCTTGGCATTCAGTAGGGAGTGTGAAGTGAAGGGTACCTGCTTCCAGTTTTGCAGTCACATCTGCTTTTGAGTTTGCTTTAGAGTCTTCAGTTAAGATAAAGCACAACCAGTTCATGCAGTTCATATCTTGGCTTGTCTGATTTGCCTTTGCTTCTCGGTGCATGTTTAATGACATGAGTAGATTGGATCTTCCCATTTTGGAGCTCTTTTTTTTTCCACACCTTGCTGTGTTTGTCTTATTGAAGGCTGTCTTCAGAAATTGGTTTCTGCTTCATGTTGGTTCAGTGAAGCAAGCTCTGTAGCTGAGAAAGTCTTAATTCAAGTGCTGATGTAGCCTTTCTTAAACAAGTCAGGATGAGCATAGAAGCATCTATGTTAACAGATAAAAATCCAGGGCAGTAGAAACTTCGGAGGTGGTCAAAGAGTTATTTGTTTTGATGTAAATCTGGAGGTCAAAATAAGGTCAAGGATTCCCTCCATTTCTTTACCTTTTTTTTGCTTAAAAGCTGTTCTGTTTTTGTTAACATAAGCTAATTCCTAGCAAGGTGTATTAACAATATGCCATTTTTTGATGAAGCTGTAAAACTTGGTTGGAGGGGAGGGATGTCTGTGTAATGCTTTAATTCTGTTCTCCAGAATATATTCCTTATGATAATCTGAAACTATGGCTAGATTTTTTTTTTAACAATCTGTGCTGAATCAATGCACAGGAAAGGCTAGGGGAATTAATTTGAATTGCAGAATACTGTTATTGTTTAGGTTGGAAGGAACCTTAAAGATCATCCAGTTCCAATCCCACCTGACATGGCCAGGGACAACTTTCGTTATAGCAGGTTGCCCAAAGCCCTGTCCACACTGGACTCGAATGCTTCAGGAATGGGGCATCCACAGCTTCTCTGGGCAGCCTATTTCAGTGTTTCACCACCTCTATAGCAAAGAACTTCTTCCTGTTTTTTGCTCTAAACCTTCTCTCTTTTAGTTTAAAACCATTACCTCTTTTCTTATCGCTAAACTCCGTGACAAAGAGTCCCTACCCATTTTTTCTGTAGATTCCCTTTAGGTATTGGAAAGTCATAATAAGGTCTCTCTGGAGCCTTCTCTTCTGTAGCCTGAACAACCCCCACTCCCTCAGCTTCTCCTCTAGGTGCTCTAGAGGTGCTCTAGCCCTTATAAAGCTAATGTTCAGTTTATGTGGTCTTTTCAGTATATTTTAGAACAGATTATTTTGATGTAGAAAGATTAGTTTTCTTCTAGTATTTTCCATACTGTCCTACATAAAAATAAAGTTTTGGTAGGTTTAGTATTTTCTCTGGATGTCAGTTTCCCCATCTACAGACAAATAAAGGCTCACACTCAAGAAGTTCCTTAAAACTTTGGCATGACTAAATTACTGACTTCTGTCTTGGGAATGAAGGTGACTGGTTGGTTTGAATGCTGACCATTCTTGTATGTTAGATGTATGAGCTTTGTTCCACCTCACAGATAAAGAAAGGACGATAGATTAACTGTTGAAGGCCACAAAATGAATTGATGACAGATCTGGGGTAAACTCAGGGTCTCTTCTCATCTGTCAGGCCTGTACTGTCTTCCTGCAGGAAATGCTAAACACTTATGAGCCTGTTTGTTGCACTCTGGTTGCCTTCAGGTGGGCCTTATGTCTCAAATGTGTGCATGAAAAACATATTCTGCTAGTGATCATGCAAATAAATTATGTTTTGTCTCTTAATTTTACATATAAATTTGTAGCTTGATTAGATCTGAGCTTGTAGAGTGTGATTTGTTTACTTCAAACGCATGACATCTCTTCCCTGCTGTCTTCAGCTTTTGGACTGAGCTGTGCCGTGAAGTAAACTTCCACTGCAGATGTTCCAGCATGAAACTTTTTCTGGAATAATACCTTTGCTTTCTGAGCATCCTAGTATACCAGAGTGAAACATCTCGTACCAGAGTAGCGTCCTTGTAAAGCTCTGATAACGTGATAGCTCAGTCAGCACTGGTTATTCCGGTCAGTGTACCCGTGCAGACAAGCTCTTATTCACAGTCTCTTTGGCAGTGAGGAGGAGTTACTACATGAAAAAGGAATGTTGTCACCTCCCCTCCCACCGGTGATGCAATCCTGATTCTTTACATCGACAATATCTTCTTTAGATGCTGAATTAAGCAGCCACATTTGAAGCAACGTAATGTGGTAATATGGAGAGAAAACAGCACATGTGACTGCAGAGACCAATTTTATGCACAACATGTGGTCTGGTATTTTCCAGATTTTAAGTTCTTTTCTCCTTAGTTTGAGTTGCATACTTGGAAATGTTAACCTTGTTTGTTTATTTATTTTGTTTTAATAGATACAGACTCTTTGTAATCATCTTCCTGGAACACAGATGACACGTTGTGTAGGGGCTGCTTGGGCAGGAGCACTGCAAGTCTGAGGGAACAGGCTGTCACTAGAGTCTCATGTGAACAGCAAGGGTGTGAGTGCTCAGGCTATTTACTTCACCTTAGTAGATTCCAGTAGGATCAATTTATTCCTGATTGCTTTTGCATCTTCTGTGTGCTCCAGGAGAGTCTTCCAAACAAAATAGTCACAGGCCAACAGAAAAGGTCTTCAGTGGCTGAGTGTTTCTGTTCGATTGTTTCATTTCTGTTACGTTCTTCATTAGAAATGTTTATCCTCTCAGAGGAAGCTCTCTTTATGCAGTCCCAAACCCTCCAGCAGCCGGATTGTGTCGGACGAGCCCTCGCGGTGAGCGTGTACGCGGAGGGCTGAGGGGAGCGCTTCAGGCCGGCGGGCCGGGCCCTGACGGAGCCGTGCGGCTCGGGCAGAGACTGACAGCTCCCCCAGCCAATGGCGCGCGGAGCGAGGGCATTACATCACCGCCGCGTGCTTCCATAGGCTGCTCCCGGCCCCGGCCGCGGCGCCGCTACCTGGCGGCTTCCCGCGGGTTTGCCGCGGGGCTGCTCCGGCCTTTGGGGGCAGGGGTGAGGGTGAGGGTCGGGTGAGCGCGGTCCCGGCAGGAACGTCCCTCTGACAGAGCAGTCGAACATAAGTTATTAGAGCACTCCCTCTTCAGCGCTGGATGTCTTCCCAGGCCTCTCGTTACTCATTCCGTCTTTGTGTCACTACAATGATCTAATCACATGGGAGCTAACAGCCTTACCCAGCGTCCAGGTTTCCTAGTACGCTGTGTCTTAGCAGGCACACCAAGCTTACTGCGTGTTCTGAGCAAATCAGCAAGTCGGTGGTGTAGGAAAGCATTTGTTGGTGCAGTCAGGTTAGCAGGATCGTGTGGTTATTCGGTCATATTTTAGGTACAGTAGCCTAGTCTAAACTGTGTCAACTAGTATAACTTCAAAGCTGCTTAAATGTCAATTGAAGAAAATTGTTGTTTTAATTGATTGTGTTCCAGTCTGAACTTCACATGGCCCAGCTTTGTGCCATTCCCTCTTGTCTTGTCATCACTTCTCAAGGAGCAGAGACTGGCACATCCCTGTGCGCTTCCCCTCCTCAGGCTGTTGCAGAGAGCGGTGAGGCTGCCTCTCAGCATTCTCTTCTCCAGACTAGACAACCCAAGTGTCCTCAGCCTCTGCTTGTAGGACATGCCTTCCAGCCTAGCTGGTAAAACCAGCTTTGTTGCCCTCCTCTGGATGCTTTCAAGTATCTTAACATACTTTTTATATTGTGGAGCTCATAACTGCATACAGTACTTGAGGTGAGGCTGCACCAATGCTAAATACAGTGGGAGAATCACCTCTTTGGACTGGCTAGCTATAGTTTGTTTAATGCACCCCAAAATGTGTTTATCCTCTTGGTTGCCAGGGTACACTGTGCACTGCTAGCTCATGTTGAGCCTGCTGTCGCCAGCATCCTCAAATCCCTTTCTGCTGAGCTGCTCTCCAGCTACTTCCCCCCCAGCCTGTACCTATGTCCAGCATTTCTCCATCCCAGCTGCGGCACCTGGCATTTACCATTGTTGAACTTCATATGGTTGCTGATTGCCCAATGCTCCAGTTTGTCTAGATTCCTCTGTAAGGCCTCTTGTCCCTTCAGGGAGTCAGCTGCACCTCCCAGTGTAGTGTCATCAGCAAACATAAGGACGCACTCCACTCCTGCATCCAGACCATTGATAAAACACTGAACAGAACCAACCCTGGAACTGAGCCTGGGGTAGCGCTGCTGGTGACCATCTGCTGCCAGTCAGATGTAGCCCTGTTCACTACAGCCCTTTGAGCTCTACTGTTGAGTCGGTTCATCGCCAGTACCTTAAGGGTGAAATTGCTGTTAGGGATGGTTGGTGGGGAGGGGGTGTGTGGTGATATGGCTCCTCCCATAGCGTACTTATTTTTCTGTTGGAAATACAGGAAGATACAAGAGAAGAGCTATGATCAATGTCAGCATTTTCAGGTATTTCTACTGTCCTTAAGTGCTGCAGGGACAAATGACAATCTGCTTTCTCATGCTCCTGCTGTGTGTATACATTGCATGCATTGGTCTCCAGGTGTGTCGCAAATTTCATTGCTGTCCTATCTGAGATGAATCCCTTTCTGCAATTGTAACCATGCTTGTGGTCGCTCTCCAAACACATCAAAACGTGAAACTTTAGCCTTTGCAAGGGGTTGAAGATAAGCTTTTAACAGGGGATTAATGTCTCATGGAAGAGAGCCATAAAGTATCCACAACTTGGAGTTAGTAAAATCACAGGAGGGGGAGACTGAGACTGACAGATTCTCCAGGCCCTGGTTTTCCAAGCTTGTGCTTGCCTTGGTTCCTTTTACCTTTTCAGCTTGACAAAAACCTCTTTTTCTGCTGTCCCTGTGTGACACTACATTTTTCTCTTTCAGTCAGCATGTATAAATAATTTATTTTTCTTAGGTTGTCCAAGTATTTTCAGAATTATCTGCTGCATTTAGACTATGCCTCCTGGGAATAGTATTACAGAGATTGGTTGTAGCAATGTACTTGAAGTAGATTTTTAGACTCCTGATACTGGTAGGTATTAAACTTGAAATGTTGGCAGAACCTTAGACTTGGTGCTTAACGTCCCTGAGAATTACATAGATCAAACAGAAAAGTGCCCCAGCAGAATCTTACTTTTCAGAATTTTCAGCTTGGTATTGGTGTTGAATTTGGCAAGTCCATCTTATGGGGAGGGACTTGACTGTCCAAGTCTGCGAATGGTTCTATAGTTTGTCACTTAATAGATATGTATTGACTGGTTGATTGATAGATTTAAATAGATTTCAGGTTTAGATTTTGACAGATCTATTGATAGATTTCTTTCTGTTTTCTGGGTAGGAAATCACTATGTGATTGACTGTGTCTTGGTACAAGCCAAGGCATTTTAATACTTTGACATCAAAGGTCAGTTTTTTTTTTTCTGAAAAAGATGCTTTTGTCAGACTGGTCTGCTAAGGTTAAGAATTTGTGGCTGTTATTGTAAAACTGAGAGGGATTAATCAAGTTACATTAATTTCCCCTTTGGCATTTAAATGGTTGCATTTAAAAGCCGTGTGATATTTTACAGGAGTGCTTGTTGCTGTAGAGCTTCAAGGTGATGAGAAATGCATATAATAATGAGGCAATTAATTGTAACAGTTAGTAAGTAACCTATTTAATGCTGTTGAATGGATCCATATCATATTTTGAATGTGGGAGCAAGCAGGTTCCCTTTAAGGTATGTATACAAATGTGTCTGTAATAGTTATGAGAGAAGATGTCTAGCATATTCACATCTGCCCAGTCTTCCACTTCTGCAGACCCCTTGTGAGGCATATTTAATTGTGGTACAGCTTTTGCTGAATGCTGTTTCATTTCTTGATATAGAAGACTTTGAGCAAAGCATGGTATTGAAAGGAAGAAAGAGATAACAGAAGAAAGAGGACTGGTCTCTGCTTGGAGATCATTGCCCTTTTCCTCAAAGATTGTACTTATTTCCTGCAGATTCTAAAATCCAGTGATAATTTCTGGGGTATCTGAAAGGTGATGCTTGAGCTCTACTAACCATCAGTGATCTCCATTGAGAAAGAAATGTCCTTGTGCTTGTCAGATTGTTGTCCTGTGCTTGATGTATTACTGACTTTTCTGCAAACTCAGTGCTGGACAACATTTTGTGTTATGCCACCGTTTCAGCGACTTCTGAGATCCATAGGTTCTTTTTTGCCTCATCCCTGAGGCAAATCTTCTGTATGTTAATATCTGTGCATGCAGTGGTTGCTATGTTGATTGGTTCTTGTTTTCCTGTCTCTAGTATTTCCTACTGTCAGGTAAGCTAGATGAACTGTGTAGTCCTTCATAACTTCCTTTACTGTGGTGTGCAGGCTAAGATAGGATGAAGAAGTTCCATGGGAACCTGGGTATCAGGTCATGTGCAAAACTTGTGTGCCAGTATTTGAGGCAGTGTACATTGTTCCCGTGGGTATATATGAATTTAGTGCTTTATTCTTGCTGTTCATTGTATCCTGTTGCTGAAAGCTCATAAAGTTAACACAGGTAGCACCAGTGTCTTTACTACACTGCTGTTAGTGTGCTTCTCCTAATTACAGTCCTTGTTGGTGTTTGGACAGATGGTTCCCAGTTCAGGTGGCTGAGTGTTACAGCTGAATTGTAATGCTTGGGCAAGCATTACTTGGGCAAGCATGGACTCTCTTGGTCCATGCTACCTCTATGAGATAAAGAAGCGGTGATCTATGAGGAGTTGAACCCAGCAAGACGTGAAATGAGATGCTGAGTCTACTACATCTTTATTTTATCTCCTTTGTCTTTTCAGTCCTAGTTGGAGCCTCTACTTTTCTGTTTTAAATATGGAGCCAGTTGATGACTTTTCCATTTGGATTTACATTTCTTTAAGGAGCCAGAATGTGGTATTCTTGGAGAGGAAACGCCAACAGACTGGGTGTTTGTATTCTGTGACGCTTGAGTCTGATTTCTCAGCTGCTGTTGTGACATAAAAAAAAGATTACTGAGGTAGTAAAATATAAGCAGCAATCTTTCTATCATACATCTGAGTTTCTTTATGTGGGAAAATGAAGCGCCATTCTGTGGAAAGGTAGCATGTCAGATGCTCTAAGCTTTGGGTTCTGCTACTGGAGAGTGAAAGGGTAGCAGAGACTTAAAGCAAACTTAAAGCAAACGAGGAGGGCTGCCAACTTTTTGACACGCTTTGGCAATGTACCTGTATTTTTAGCTGATGGAGAAAACTAATGCCAGGATATAGTTCTTATGATTTTACTTCACTGTTGGGAACATCCTCGGAAGAGGGAATATGTGCACCCTTTTAACTTTTTTATTGGCTCATTTGGGGGCTTCATGGAAGGAACAAACACTTGATGTGTGCTTGAATGAGATGAGGGGCACTGCAGAGCGTGGAGGGAATTGAGCCTTTGTCTTGGGCCTGTTGTCTACAGACCCATTGTGTTCTTGCTTCCTAACTGCAACAGACAGCTGGTAGCTTTCTTAGTGCCTCATCAGCCAGAATCACTTCTGTCTTTATGCTGCCTCAATGGGAGAGCAGGCACAGCTACGGCAGCTGTCTGCTTTTCTAGCTTTCCTGGGTGGTTAGAAGTGCTATTTACAGTCCAGCTGTGTGTGTATAGGGTTTGCTTTGCAATGTTAGAGAGCAATTCTTTAGAGGAAAAAAATGTGTTCCATATAGTTTACTGGCAGCACCAAAGCTTTACTGTTGTCAGTTTTTTGACAACATACATGGAGAATAAGGAGCATGCTTGCACAGAAAGGAGTATTAAAAAAAATAATAAAAAGAATGCAAGTGGTGGTAATCAGGCACAGGACTTGGCTAGTGATTAAACTTGAACCATCTCTTTCCACATTTTTGGCCCTTCTCTCAAGCATCTCAGGTTCAAGCTGGGTATCAGGAAAAGGTTTTTCACCAAGAGGGTGGTCAGGCACTAGAACAGGCTCCCCAGGAATGTGGTCACAGCACTGAGCCTGCCAGAGCTGAAGAAACCTTTGGACAACACTCTGACGCATGACCTGATTTTTTTAAATTTTTTTTTTTTGGTGTAGCCGTTTGGGGTCCCAGGAGTTGGACTCGATCCTTGTGGGTCCCTTCCAACTCAGATATTCTGTGATCTCCTAAGTACCGTACCAAATTCCTCCTGTTAGATTCCAAATTGCCCATCCCTGACATTCTAAGAACTGCGTTCCTCTACACAGCATCTCCACTTGGTTTACATAATATTGCTGAAGCTGTTTCTCCTGTTGAATTGCTTAGATGGATTTTCCTTAGTGGGGTGACAACTTAATCACCTACCTTTGTGGCTTTGGGTGTCCTTGGGTTCAGTGTTCAATCCATCATTGATTAGGCTGCCTGAGTTCCCCACTCTGTTGTGGGTCTTCAGATTGCTGATGTGGCTCTTACTTCTCCTTTGAATAGCCCTTACCCAGATACTTTTCCACAGCAGTTTGCTGAAACTTGGAGTTTATACCTCCCAAATTCTGAATTTGTGGTTGCCAAATTGTGTTCTCCAAGGAGTTGCTATAGGCCCTTCTATTATGGTTTTAAAATTATAATTGTAGCTTGTAATTACATCTCTGTGGCGCAATCGGAGGGCAAAATCACGTAGTTTGTCTGGCAACACTGTTCTCTGTGGTTGTAGTTCTGAATTCTGCTCAGGGCTTAGAGTGACCAGATATTTGTTGGCACCTGTATTGTTAGCATGAATGCCCTCTTTTTTTTTTTTTTCTCTCTACTCTGGGAGCATGGCGTTACTGCCTTAGCTCAACTCAAGTGGGGAAAGCTGCAGCAAAGAAAATGTCAAACAAGGTTCTGAATATGAGGAGAATGTAAATCTGTAGTTTCAGTTGACTTATTCCAGGACTTACCTTTTTGCTTCTGTGGTTAGCATACAGTCATGTGGGCTGACTGGATATTGTAGAGATGTGTGAAAAGGCAGCAGTCCCTTTTTAGACTGGATGTTCTGCTGCAGAAGAGTGGACTACACAAGTAAAAATTAAAATAGTTTCAGTCGGAAGGGGCTTACAAAGATCATCAAGTTCAACTGTCAGATTACTTCAGGGCTGACCCAAAGTTAAAACATACCATTAAGAGCAATATCCACATGCCTCTTGAACATGGATGGGCATGGGGCACAACCACCTCTCTGGGAAGCTTGTTCCGGTGTCTAACTAACTCCCTTGGTAAAGAAGTTTTAGTAGTGCCTGCTCTGAACCTCCCCTGATGCAGCTTTGAGCCATTCCCATGTGTCCTGTCATTAGATACCAGAGAGAAAAGATGAGCACCTTCTGCTCCACTTCTGTGCCTCAGGAAATTGTAGAGAGCAATGAGAGATCGCCCTCAACCTCCCTTTCTCTAAGCCTAACAAACCGAGTGTTCTCAGGCTCTCCTTATAGGACGTGGCTTTCAGCCCTTTTACCAGCTTTGTTGCCCTCCTTGGGACACATTCAAGTATCTTAATATCATTTTAATATTGTGTACCCAGAACTGCACACAGTATTCAAGGTGAGACATCACAAATGCTAAATACACTGGGAGAATCACCTCTTTTGACCAGCTGGCTATTGTGTGCTTAGTGCACCCCAGAATACGGTTTCCCCTTTTTGGATGCCAGGGTGCACTCCTGGCTCACATTGAGCCTGCTGTCAACCAGCACCGCTTTCCAGCAGCTCATTTCCCAGTCTGTACTTAGGTCCAGTATTATTCCATCCCAAGTGCAGAACTCAGTATTTGTTCTTGTTAATTTCATTCTGTTGCTCCAGTTTACCTGTATCCTTCTGCAAGGCCTCTCTTCCCTTGAGAGTCAGCAGCGCCTCATGGTGTAGTATTGTCAGTGTGCCACCAGCTGGCTCATGGCCAGCCTGTCGTCCACCAGGACCCCCGGATCCTTCTCCACAGAGCTCCTCTCCAGCAGGTCATCCCCCAGCCTGTACTGATACATGTGGTTGTTCCTTCCCAGGTGCAGGACTCTACACTTGCTCTTGTTAAACCTCATTTGGTTTCTTCCTGCCCATCACTCCAGCCTGTCCAAGTCTTGCTGAATGGCAGCACAGCCTTCTGGCACGTCAGCTACTCCTCCCAGCTTTGTGTCATTGGTGTGCTTGCTGAGGGTGAACACTATTCCCTCATCAAAGTCATCGATGAAGATGTTGAACAGGACCGGACCCAGCACCAACCCCTGGGGAACACCGCTAGCCGGACTAGGTCATCAGCCGGACTCTGCACCACCGATCACCACCCTCTGAGCTCAGCCAGTTCTCAACCCACCTTACTGTCCACTCGTCTATCCCACACTTTCTCAGCTTTGCTAGCAGGATGTCGTGGGAGACAGTATCAAAAGCCTTGCTAAAGTCCAGGTAGATGACATCCGCTGCTCTCCCCCCATCTACCCAGCTGGTGATGCCATCATAGAAGGTTACAAGGTTGGCCGAGCACGGTTTCCCCTTGGTGAATCCATGCTGACTACTCCTCATAACCTTCTTCTCTTCCAATTGCTTGGAGATGGCATCCAGAACAAGCTGTTCCAACACCTTTCTGGGGACGGTGGTGAGACTGACTGGCCTGTAGTTTCCTGGATCCTTCTTGCCCTTCTTGCAGACCAGAGTGACATTGGCTATCCTCCAGTCCTCAGGCACCTCTCCTGTTCTCCAGGACCTTTCAAAGATGATAGATCAAAAGACCACTGAAAATTAAACAAGTTAAAATAGTCCCAAGTTATTTGACAAGTCATCCAGGAAGTTATGGTAAAGCAAGGACTAACTGCCACATTGCTTCTAATTGTGACACGTTAAGCTTGCATCTTTCCATCTATCACTGATAGTTGCTTGGATGCAGTAGCTGTCTGTAACTGTCAGGAAGGTACAGGACAAATGCCAGAACATGCTTTTGTGAGGACTTAGGATTCTATTTTGCTGAGCATGGAGAGTGATGTATAGCAGTGATTTGGCAACCAGAGTGAAGGAGAAATTTGCTTTAGCCTTTCCAGTTGTCTGTCTGCATTTTTTCCTCTCTTACTCTTCTGTTCTTCTTACTCTACTCTTCAATCTCCTCCTGAATTGAGAATTATCCTCAGTGCTGTCATATGGATTTGGTGTTTTGAGTCATGTTTGATACTCTAGAATATGCCTAGGAGTCATGGAAATTATTTGTATTTGGTAAGCTTGCCCAGAAATAGGGGAAGTTATGATAAATAATAAATCCATATCTGTTGGCTGTATTAGCAAGGCAGATTTCAAGTACTTGTCAATATTTGAGGGCTTCAGTAACCTAGTAAAGTCAGAAGCTCTTTGAATAGACAGCAAGTATGATGCAAGAATATAGAGGAATGCATGGGCATTGAGTATGGGTAGTCATGGCTGTATCTCGTCCCTACAATACTAACACTTACATGCTTTCTATTGGCTGGGATCTTATTTAAACTTCTCTGAAGTTAAAGCCTTTGGGCACTCAGCTTCATTAATTGTACTAGGAGTTCTTGTACTACGTCATGCCTGAGAGATTTCTCATACTGAAAATTGAAGGAATGAATGTTGTATCCTTAATAGTCTTCAGTATTTCAGCCTTTAACGACGGAACATAACAGGCCTGACCTACTATTCTAACGTCAGTATCAGTGTGTATATAGAGAAAATCACTTTCTTATGATAAATATGATGAGTATCTCCTTGAATAAAATGTTAGAACTTTTGCCCCTCAGTTATACAGGAGGCAAAGGGTAGGAGGGGAATAGGGTCATTCATGCTCAGCTGCTTGTCTCCTGTGATTCTTTTCAACAATTACTATGCGTAGCTCAGGTTGTCTTTAAGTAATTACAATCTGTGTTCGTTATTCCTATCTCTGTCATGCAAGTGCATCTGGTCTTTATCACAATAATTTACAGCTCAGTTTACTGAGCCATCTGTGTCACTGCAACTACACTGTTCTTGTAGTAATTTATCACACCAGTAAGTGTGATAAAATCTGCAATTTGAGAAAATTGAATATCATTAGGTCTGTTATGATTCCTTTGGAAGATCTCCAAAAAACCCAACCTAAATTGATTGGCAGTCTGTCTAAATTATCAAGCTGCTGATGAAGTATCCAGTGAGCAAATGTGTATAATGCAAACTTTTAAAGTTGGTGTTGTACGCTAGTGAAATTAATACCTTAATGGACTCTTTTTTTTCCATGCACAATTTTTATGTGTACATGTTTTGTTGGTGTGTTAGTCCTTCTGTTCACACATTGTATTTAGAGCTCAAGTTCTAATTTATTGTTAGTAGGACCAACAAGTTCTTTTTGGTACCCCCATCCTCCATCAGAATTTCTTTATACTAAAAAAAGCCTTAGATTTTTGTGTATCAATGTGATCAGCTGGGTGCACTGAGTCTGTACCCAGTCTACTGAAGTTGAAAGTACTGTTCATTGGAAATTTGTTTCCTTTTTATATTAGTATTGTGTTATCAGTAGTCATTTCCTATTGTATAGTGCTTTATTCATATAAGTTCTGTGGATGGCAGAACACTTGCACCAATTCATCATTAATGTAATACTGTAGCTGAAACTGAGTACCTTTGGTTGCGTAAAAGCAGCTACCAATAGGAAAGGAATTTTTGAGGAAGCCCTTGTGTACACTGACAATTCTTCAGCAAATGTGGGATGCTGGTAGGGTGAAGGAAGTGAAGGTGAAGGAAGAAAAGGTGAGAAAATATTAATAGGAAAAGCTGTGAGATGGCCAAAGCTTCAAGGAGGTAATATATGTAGAAGGTGAGTCTGGAATGCTAGGCAAATCTCTGTATTGAGTTTTACTTCAAAGGGAGAATTGGATCAGTTGGAAGTGAAGCTATTCTAGGTATGTAGCCAGCTGGTAGTGAATTGGAGTGTATTTTTTTTTTTTTTTGGTAAAATAAAATACAAATACAAAACATAAATTAACATATTGTACCCAAAAGGAGGCTTTCACCAGACTGGCTGCGTATGAGGCCTAGCTCATGCTTATCTTTGGGTATGTCCTGTTCCTGAAGTGCATAGTAATGATCTAGTCTTGCTAGCTTAGATCTCATACCTGTTTCCATCCTTCCCATACAGGTGAATCAACGCAATGTCCCGGGGATTGATAGTGCCTACCTGGCCATGGATACAGAGGAAGGTGTGGAAGTGGTTTGGAATGAGGTTCAGTTTTCTGAACGGAAGAACTTTAAGCTTCAGGAGGTATGTTGACATGTTTCCCAACAAGATGTGGGAAACACCACAGAATCATAAAGGTTGGAAGTGACCTCTGGAGTTCATCTGGTCTAACCTCCCCTGTTCAAACAGGGGTGCTTAGAGCAGGTTACCCAGGGCCATGTCCGCATGGCTTTTGAAGATTTCCAAGGAGGGAAACTCAACTACAATTCTTGTCAACCTATTCCAGTTCTCTATCACCTCTACAGTAAAAACACATTGCACCAGGGTGACAGGCCTTGCATTAGGGTGTAATTACAGATACTGATTCATGTGGGTTATTGGCTAGATCTATAATTCTTCCCTACTTTCTTAAACATAGCAAAAATGAAGCCTGATTTCTGCAGAAATGTGACTGAAAACTGTTGCTGTACTATGTCTTGAGGCTTTTGTGTTGGTTGAGTCTTGGTGATGAAATGATGCAGTATAAGATGAAATCAGATGCTGATTTTTCTTTGCATAGGAGCTTGAAGTGTATTGTGTTGTTTAAGGGGACCCAGACCTCAGAAGCAAGTAAGATGTGGGCTGATGTGGTCTTTCATGTAACATGGCTTTGACTTTCTGATGTTGCAGGAGAAAGTTAAAGCAGTGTTTGACAACTTAATTCAACTGGAACATCTGAACATTGTAAAGTTTCACAAATACTGGGCTGATGTGAAGGAGAATAAGGCCAGGGTAAGTAAAGCAAGCAGTCTGTTGGGTTTTCTCGCTGTATATCCTATGGGTAATTAGTGAAGCAGAAGGTAATATTTCATACTGTTCCACAGGTAATCTTCATCACTGAATATATGTCCTCAGGGAGCTTGAAACAGTTCCTGAAGAAGACAAAGAAAAACCACAAAACTATGAATGAAAAGGTAACTCTTTTTTCCTATGTGCCTATGACTTAGTGTCTTCAGCCTCTGGAAGGGTCTCTCAGCAGATGGTCCTAATGAGAAGAAAAGCTGGTGATAATGTCTGAAATTTTTTCTTGTTACTGTAAGCCAGTTTAGATGTAGGTTTTCTGAGATACCTGTTCTGTGTTGCTTTCTTTGTTTCCTGTAGTTTTGCATCTTCATATGTATGTTGTGATAGCTTCTCCTGTTGTGTGTATGCATGCAGGAAAGAAGGAAGGGTTCTATGCATAAGAGGAGTTAGGAGGGAGGAGGCATGATTTGTGACCCCTGTCAAAAATGTAAAAACTAAACAGAGCACAAGAGTACTGATTCATAAAGTTCTTACTTCTTGCACACCTGTACTGGATATAAGCTAAGATACCACTGATGGGAGGGTATATTCCTTCATTTGAATGAGCTTTGAATCATGTAAGTATGGATTATGGATTAGTTCCTGTTCTTTAAATGATTTTTATCCTTTTTTCTCCTGTGTCTATAGGCCTGGAAGCGATGGTGTACCCAGATCCTCTCTGCTCTCAGGTATGTAAGTTACTGATCTTGAGATCCAGCCATTTGTTTAAGCATAGCATTTATTGTGCTAGAATAAAAAGCTGTCTATATACGTGCTGCTAGATGTTAGCCAACTTCATGGAATAGAACTTGGAGAGCACTTTCAATCATCCAGCCTGAATCTTATCCCAGCTGTAGTCTGTAGAGTGTCAGTTGCACTTTATACAACAATCCCAGACTCTTCAGTTAGATCGTACCGAAGCCTCTACAATAAAGAAACTGGTGCAATGTAGGGTTTGGATCCCAATGGTTGTGACCGGTATGATAGTGACTGTACAAGGTAAGCATCAAGGAGTTCTCCCATGTATCCAGATCCAGCTTTATAGCCTGGCTGTAACCATGGCCAAGAGGATGTTGCAAAGAAGTCTCAAAGAAATCAAATTTCATATGACTGGAGCATGGAAAATTTTCTTAATCTTGGTAGGCTGCAGCCATGTAGCATGTGATGTATTCATAATTATTGTAGTGTGATATTAATAGGAATACATATGAATCTGTACATTTCTTGATGATGCAGATCATCTGCAGCCTTCCTAGCACAATTCAATTGAACAGAATCTGGAGTTCTTTTGTTTTTGTCTTAAAGACACTTCCCTACCTGAGCCAGAGATGGTGGCTAATAACAGCCTTGGAAAAACAATAACCCAGATGTCAGAGCAAGACTTGCACTCCATAGAGGAAATTCTGTTGCCATTTAGCTAAGTATAGCTGCTGAGGGATATCTGGTGTTCTAATAAGATTTTGAGAGCTGACAGTTTTTATTTGTGCTGGCTGCTAAAATAAAACAAAGCAGAGTGAAATGCAAAACCAACCTCAAACTGTACCTGGGGCCCCAGCACTGAAAAGTTTTAATTGTGCATGCTAGAAAACATGACTGATCATGTTTGTGCACCACTGAACGCCATTTTTGATTAGGGACAGAATAAATTTCTGTTCTTTTGGTATTTTAATACCTGTTATAATAATAAATAAATTTAATAATAATAAAAAAACAACCTTTAATCTGTTTAACTTCCATCTAGCGATATTGAGGTGTATGATGCAGATCTAGTACCCTGGGTTTTGTAAGAACTGGTCAGAATGGTCAGAAGAAGCTTTCTTTCCTTTTCCTCTGCCAATTCTGGAGGTTGTTAGTAAGAGACAATTGCTTAATTTTCATTATTCTATACTAGGGTAGAGGTTGATATACAGTCACTGAATTTGTACCTCCATGCTATTGTAAATCCCTGGCATGCACCCTTTGCCCTCTTGTTCTCTTCTCATGATGATGTATCTCAGGGAAGGGATGAAGGGAGGGATTCCTGCTTCAGCCTGGGGTAGTCCCCTGACCAGTGTTCTGTTCTGAATCTCTAGCTACCTCCACTCCTGTGATCCCCCAATCATTCATGGCAATCTGACCTGCGATACCATCTTTATTCAGCACAACGGATTGATCAAAATTGGGTCAGGTAAGGCTTACTGGAGGTGTCCCTTCCTCTTTGAGACAAACTGCTCAACTAGAAGAGGACATCTAACCATTTCTAGGCTATCTGGCATAGTAGGCATGTATGCATATGCTCCTCCACCTCTGCATCATTTGGGCCAGAGACTGGCAATAGAATATACTCCTGGACTGCCTTTAGGCACAGGAAGGACTGTTACTGAATACCGTTTTCCATGTCAGCCCATACTTTTTTATCTCAGGGGACTGACCAGAGAAAAGGTGCTGCAACTTTCAAGCATTGCATGCATGGTATCCTTTTTATCCTTGGATTCATGGATGCTCTGCCTCCCCATTGTTAATACACATGGAGTTTGCCTGTCAGTGTTGTGAAGCTTTGAGAGCTGTCTGGAGAGCTGTGTCCACTGAGGCCACGAGTGTTTCTTTTACCAAGAAGTGTATGAAGGTTATAGACTCTGGCTCCAGCAAGCCACTAGTCTTGGCATCCTCATATAGCATCACTCACTTTAGCTTGGACTTCAGGATGCTAGCTTGTGTTGTGCCTGTTTAGCAAAGACATGCCCTGTTCAGGCAGCTGCTTGTGCTGAAATGCTTTATTTCAGAAGTAGAAAGTATTTTTTTCTAGAGATGCAGTGCCTCCTTGCTTAGTCTTTTTTTTTTTTTTTTGTAAAAAAAAAAAATCTCATGTTGCTATTATATCTTTAGGAATGTTTGCAGTTCTGGATGCATTCTCTAGTACCTTGATGTACCCTTTCAAGTGACAGCTACCAGTTGTCCAGCTCTAGTGCAAGTATCCTCAAAGCTGAGGAGTGTGCACTGACCATCCTGTAGGATTTCATCTATGTGAATTATTGGTTTTAATGTGGACAGTGTACAGGAAAGAATTCTCTGCTTCATCTGTCATTTAAAAGTAGTCTCTCTTCATAAACTGCGTAACTGTAGTTTTTCTTTCAGTCAAAGGACTCTTAATCTGTCGTGTTCTGGAGCTGGGGTCTCTGTTCTCTATAACAACCTTTTGATATATGCTTGTATCCTGGGAGTGAGGGTCACGGCAGAAGGATTAATCACCTGCCTGTAAACTTGGTGACATCTTGTTCTGGAGAACAAGTCCTACCAGGAGTGGCTGAGGGAGCTGGGGGTGTTCAGCCTGGAGAAGAGGAGGCTCAGGGGCGATCTTATCGCATCCCGCAGGTACCTTAAAGGAGGCTGTAGCGAGGTGGGGGTTGGTCTGTTCTCCCACGTGCCTGGGGACAGGACGAGGGGGAATGGGCTTAAGTTGCACCAGGGGAGTTTTAGGTTGGATGTTAAGAAGAACTTCTTTACCCAAAGGGTTGTTAGACATTGGAACGGGCTGCCCAGGGAAGTGGTGGAGTCACCATCCCTGGAGGTCTTTAAAAGACGTTTAGATGTAGAGCTTAGGGATATGGTTTAGTGGGGACTGTTAGTGTTAGGTCAGAGGTTGGACTCGATGATCTTGAGGTCTCTTCCAACCTAGAAGTTCTGTGATTCTGTGATTCTTCATACAGGTTGATGTTATCGCAGGGTTCACTTGATCATTTTTTTTTCCAAAGTTGTCCAGGTGGGAGGAGTTTTCAAGAGTTGCACATATCTGATACCTGTCTGCTGGCAAACATAGCTGGCTCCCTGGCATCCAATTCAGGTCATTTATGGGAAGCCTATTGTAGGCTCTAGTCAAGAAGTACATAAGAGATCCTTCCTTTTCTAGTTGAATTTAAAAGTGTTATACAGCTGGCATCTTTCTGACTGATAGCCAATGCTTTATAAAAGTAAACCACTTCAAGCTGGTATCTAGAGCTGTGGCTTTTTACTGGAGAGTAGTTCTGCAGATCAGCAAACATGGCATTCTCATGAGCATCCAGACTCTCAGTGGTTCCATTAAGAGACTGTCTAGAAAGGTGGTTCATTGAGTGTGGATCACAGGCAGTTGCTTCAGCAGTTACATGTTTGCCTACTCCCTCCAATCTCATAGATTTTTGCTTCTATTAGGCATGGTGGAAGGAACAGAGGCAATTGGACTGATGTGCCTCTTTCAAGGAGTAGTGGGTGTCATGCATTTTAACAGCTGTATCCGCAGCAAGACTTCTTGGTAGCCCTGAGGAAGGGAAATTCTAGGAGCGTGACTGTGCAGTGCTCAATTCCAGTTGTTCTTTTACTCCTGTTGTGGGTTAAACCCCATAGGCAGCTGAGCCCCATGCAGCCCTTCGCTCACTCACCCTTAGTGGGATGCAGAAGAGAATAGGAAGGGTGAAATTGAGAAAACTCTTTGGTTGAGATAAACAGTTTAAACAAAGCAAAAGCTGCACACATCAGCAAAGCAAAATAAGGAATTTACTCACTATCAGTTGGCAGGCAGATGTTTAGCTGTTTGCAGGAAAGCAAGGCTTCATCACATGTAAGAGTTGCTTGGGAAGACAAATGCTGTAGATCCGGATGTCCCCCCACTCCTCTTTCTTCCCCCAGCTTTTATTGCTCGGAATGGTGTCATATGGTATGGAATATCCCTTTTATCAGTTGGGGTCAGCTGTCCCAGCTATGCCCATCCCAACTTCTTATGTACCCCCAGCCTACTCACTGGTGGGGTAGTATGAGGAACAGAAAACGCCTCGACGCTATATTAGCGCTGTTCAGCAATAGATAGAATACTGGTGTGTTATCAACACTGGTTTGGTCACAAACCATAGCACTGCAGAAGTTTTTATGATGAAAATTAACTCTGTCCCAGCTCAAACTGGTACAACTCCACAGTTGTGGACTGCCTTGCTCATGTTGTGTTCAGAAGTGAAGTGCTTTATCTAGGAGATTCTTATCCTTCCTGATTTTTTCTTTTAAAGGAAGTGAGCACAAGTGGACTTAGGATCAGAAAAAGAATCCTCAAAACATAACATCTGTGATTCCAGCACAGGCTGTAATTACAGTTGCCAATATTGCAGAATGCATTCTTATTCCTGTATTACCCACCCAACTAGGCAAGTCAAAACTGTTCAACTGTGTCATCAGATTCTTGCAATTCTCTAGCACTGCTGACTGTGCGGCAGCCAGACAGGCTATTTTCACTTTCAGGTCTTAGAGAGTTGCTTTGAGATCAGTAACAATGTTAGGCCCATATTTATTGCTTCATGTAATTACTTTTCAGAACTGGCTGATACTTGAACAATTTCCTGTGTGTATTCAAAAAGTGGGGGAATCATTCTCATGGATTTAAGGGTAACAATGATTCAGTACATTATGATCTTCACTTTAATACTGTCTCTGTCCTTAGCACTGTTCAGCACTGTGTTCCTTGAAAACTTCCCTTCCCTCTGCTTTAAGCAAGAGAATATACTTGCTGAATTTGGGGCAGAAATCTGGTGAAAGGAAGCTGCTAGTCTATCCCACAAAATATTCTTCCTTGTGCTAGGTGAAGAGGTACAAGAAGAGTAGTGCCTGTGAGTTGTGTTGCATTAGAAATGGCTTGTATTTATTTGTCCTGTAGCACCTCCTTAGGTGCTAGAGCATCCCTTTTGCTTGTCACTTCTTGCTGGCACTTTAGGTTGCAGAAGCACATGTACTAGCAGGACTGACCACTATGTCTTTCTTGTTCTGCATGCAATTCTGTATTAGCCTTTTTTTCTAGGGCCACTTGTGTGTTGCAAAATGATTAATTTAGTAGGAAGGTGTTGCTATTCCATTGAATTTTGGGGGCAGGGCTGAAATTCTTATATGTTGGGGATCATCTGTGGAAGAAAAAGGGAGTAGGAAAGAGGAAGGATGTCTCATACTGCTTAATAATACAAAAGCCATCCATTTGTTTAACTTCTTTTTTCAGTGGCCTGAAGTGCAGAGCTAGTAGTTTTGAGGAGCAAGTGTCAAATGAGCAGGGTGCCTTGGAGCACTTCTGGTGAGGATAGGGAAGATTTAAAACTCTTAGACTTGCAGTAATACTGGTGTTCTTGGAGATAGGAGTGCTTTCTGGAGCTGCGATCAGATGAAAATATTCCATGTGAGAGATGTGTTGTTCTCTATGTACTCTTCCACAAGATCTACATGCAAGACCATGTTGTATCTGTGCACATCTGTGTTGTCTAGCAGTTGGACTTGTGAAGGGAGCATGTTGCAAGATGATTCATTATGGCAGGTCAAAGCCATTCTGAGTGCAAAGGAACAACAGTGTGTTTAGATGGGATGTTTGCTGCTATTTGCTATGTTCAGCCAATGTTGGGCAATGTTTCTTGTAATTATTGCTGGCAGTTTAAGAATCAGTAACGGGTGGAAAGAGGTGTGATGGGTTTTAATTAAAAGTCCTTTTAAGCAACTCTTGGAGTACTTCAGCGGAACTGAGACTGCGAACTGGAGAGTTTTGTAATGGCTTGTTGTTTCCCTGAGACATGGACATGAGGCACGTGCATGCCATGTTAGCATGTGCAGAGTAAGATTTCCAATAGAACATGGGGAAGTTTTTGTGGTTTTGTGTTATGCTAGAGTATTTCCAAATAGCACCCCCAGGCATTCAACTGATGCAAATACGTTCCTGTCTTCAGCCTACCTGACCTTCTAGGATTCACTATGTATTTAATTGCAGTCAGCCCACAGCCTCCCTCCAGTTCCAGTCCAGGGTGCCAGGAGACTGGGTTTTACTTGGTATTAACTCTGCTATTAAATTATGTGGCCAGGTATGTAAGTATAGGTTCAGCTGCAAAGATCCATGCAGAGGAGAAGCTGATAGAGTGTTAGAGAGAGGTAGATGTCTGCTGAAAGAGGTTCTGAGGGATTGTGGATCACTCAAAGAAACAATAGGACTTCCAGGTTCTTTGCCTTACTCAGCTCTAATTTTCTGCTTGATCAGAGGTGTCTTCCCCCTTGCCTGGTCTGGGTCTCAATTTGAAATGCTAACATTCCTTAGTTAAATTTATTTTAAAAGATGGCTGGTGGCTGGGCTGGATTCTCAGTCTTGTCTGTGTTTTGCAATGATTCTGACCTAGCTGTCTGTATGAATGTTACGTGCTTGCTGTTTCATCAACTCATTGACTTCTATCTTGTTTTACTTCCCGCTTACGGGCTGCTCTGTTACCAACAGTCTTTCATAGGATATTTGCTAATGGTGAGCAAAATTCTCCGCTCCTGTGATGTGACTACCACTATATATGTAATGTACATTAGTTTTTGTGTGTGTATATATATATATATTTATATTTACGCGTGTGTATATATATGTATATATATATATTTGTAATACACATGCGTGCATACGTGCACACACAATTTATTTTTACAGTGTTCCCTTGCTATAAGGCTGGTATGTAAAACTGTTCAGCCTAGGTGTATCCTGCTTTGAGACCTTTTGTTCTGTGCTGGAATGAAAGCCATTCTTCTCATCCAAAGCCTTACAGAGAGGGAGCACTGCCCTTTGTGAAGTCCCCTGGTTGTTAGTTCTCTTCCTCTCCTTGTTCTTAGAGTGTGCTAGTCAATGGACCCTAGTGCATGCTGGCTCCTGCATGTCAAGCCAATCGGATGCTTTCTTCTGAGCTCTTCCCAGTTGAACTTGTCATGAACATTAGGCTCTTTC
Organism: Heteronetta atricapilla; assembly: GCA_011075105.1. Classification (NCBI taxonomy): domain Eukaryota; kingdom Metazoa; phylum Chordata; class Aves; order Anseriformes; family Anatidae; genus Heteronetta; species Heteronetta atricapilla. Next base: position 118,957,641 of record CM021733.1, read on the forward strand.
CTGCTACGACTTTGCTAGGCTTGGCTGAGCACCAAACCTGGACTAGCCTTTGCTTTGTGCTTGGACATTTAATTGCTTGCTTGTAGTTTTAACTTCTTAGATGATTTGTTTTTAAGATGAATGTTTCAGTAAAATACCTCTGGCTTCTGATGGCCAGAGAGATCTCCCACCTAAATGAGTCCCTGATTGCAATGTGAGGTTCACTACTTATTCCTACCCAGACAAAGCTCTTTTTTGGGGGGGAAACTTGGGCATATGAGGAGGGTGTTGGGCTTATCCTTGCTGAGCTGTGGAGGCTAGAGAAGGATTTGAGTGCTGCAGTTTTTAACCCTGTTAAATATAACTCTGCATTTACATAATAATAAAAAAATGCCATTAGGGTTGTTCTCAATAGTTAGAGCTTTTTTCTACTGAAGGGTTGGGTGCCTACCAACTGTCAGTTGGCAGTGGTGAAAGGCAAGGACCCATCAAAAATGGCCTTTCTGCCTTCTTAGTGTTTGCAGGAGGAAGATGTGGTGCATTGCTCTGCATCAGCAGAAGAGTAGATGCTCTGAGAAAATGAAATCTGCAGTTTTAAATAGTTGAGGGGGAAGTTCATGTAATCCAGGTTTGCAGCCTTTGGAGGGCAGACTTTTTTGAGGATCGATTGCTTACCAGAGTGTTGCCAGCTAGGCAAATCGGTCTGTAGCAGTTTTAGGCTATGCAGCAGGCTGCCTTGGTGAGGTGAAGTGGCACACCAGCAGTAGACTGATCCTGGAACACGCCTAAAGAGTGAGAATGTGGTTGAGCCAGAACTTCACCATGGGTTCAACCATGCAGATGGCAACATGGCATAAAACAACCAAGCAGTTTCTCTAAAACAAGTCACCACCATGAGCAGGGCAAAATACCCTCATTCTAGCAAGGTAAGGAAAGAGCCTCAGTCAGTGGTCTTCAGGTGTAAGGAAATGGTGTGGTATTTCATTTGTGCTGAAACAGCATCAGATAACTTACAGAGTTTTCTTGTCTGGTTTCTCACAATTTAGTTTTAACTGTATTATATTATCGTTATGTACTGTTCGTATGAGAGCTGGAGATCGCTTTATCCTTGGATTTTGAACAGTGATTTGGGTTTGAAAACACTCCTAAATATAGGGTATAGGGTTGCTCTTTCTCTTGAGCATGGAATTAATGAGGTTGAGTGTGATACGTTTTCATAAATACGATTATTTTAGCCATTACCTTAATCTTTTGGATTTTGTTACCTGATGTTTCAAGACTTGTTATTCACACCCTTAACAGATACCTGAGATACTTAGGAGGCTATGCGGAAATCAAATAGGGTTTAGTTGGATATCTTGGATCTGACTTTTTTTTTTTTTTTTTTTTAACTAAAGCAGGCGTGATTTAAAGAAAAGAGTAGACACACAAAAATCTAGCATAAAATCAACAGGATTTTTTTCACCAATGGCTGCATCCTCCTAGGAAGATTTAACTTGACTTTATGTAGTGTTAGCTTATAGCCATGCAGTTTTATGTGTAGGGTCAAGCGCATCCTCTACCAAGCCAAACATTTCCAATTACTTGGAAACTTGGCTAAACTAAGCCAGACTTTCATAAGCAGGGGAAAAGGTTTGTCTCTGATTACATGTACTTCTGGGGATGTTATCTGGGAAATAAATAGTTTTGAATTAAGTTTTTATTACCCAGAAGGTTCAAAGTGGTATGCAGCTTACATTATTATTTTAAAGGCTTTGTCTTACCTTGGTCTCATCAGTGTGCATGTACCTGGAGGGAGGATGCAGAAAGCATGAGTGGAACTCAGTGTCAGAAGAGGCACTGGGAACAAAATAGAACACAGGATGTTCTCTCTGGACATCAGGAAGTACTTCTTTGATGTGCAGGTGGCAGAGCTGCTGGCACAGACTGCCCAGAGAAGTTGTGGAGTCTTCTTGGAGATATTCTACCTGGGCAAGGTCCTGGGCACCCTGCTCTGGGTGGCTCTGCTTGAGCAGGGGATTGGATCAGATAATCTTCAGAGGTCCCTCCCAACCCCAAACAATACATGATTCTATGATTTTTGTATTAATGTGAAGAAGGATACCTCTCTCAAAATATGTGAACTTCTATATGGGAGCAACTCTTTCTTGCGTGTACCACTGATTTTACTTCAGCAGTAATTCCTCTGAAGTAATAACACGGGACATCTTTCAGGCAGAGATAGTTACCCTATTCAGAAGCATGGATATGATAAGAATGAATGTAGATGTGGGCAGTTGTGGGTCTGTTCTGTGGCACTGGTAACTATATGTAGTGAACTTTTCACGTACTAAACATCTTCACCCCTTCATCTCAATAGATATTCAGCTGTTCTAAAAAACAAAAACAAAACCCTCCTGCTTCTGGTGATTTAGTGTAGCAAGTAAGTTTGTAAACACTCTTTACAATCCCTGATGTAGATCTGCAGGGGCTATAGGATGCTTGCATTCTGTGATCAACTTAAATTTGTCACTGCTTTTCTTATTTGATTCCATATTTAATAGCTGTATGCTTCTTTTTCTTTTCAATAACTTCCCAGTTGCTTATTTTCTAGGTTGTGCCCTCCCAAATAGGAGTGCATTTGTCATCTTAGTGTTCCACTGAAGTGAACTGTGAAGTATCATGTTATTGTGCAGTCTTGTAGCCTTCTGCAGCAGTAAAAATGACTTGAGTGTACAAGCGCAGATTATAATGTGTTCTAATACCTATCCTGGCCCTGTGGCCATCACCATATAGTTGCAATGGTGTTGCATTCAGTTGAGCATTTTGGGTCCCTGTGATGCTGGTGCAGTGCAGTGAAGGTAAGGTGGCTAATCATCCCCTATTTCTGGATTGCATAGCAATCTTCTCTGACTAATCTTAAAGGTTAGATGTTGACCCTTCTGGATGTCATCTTGTTTCCCTCTGCTTTCTAAGCCTGCTGAAAAATCTGGAGTATAGTGTACTTGAGCACTTTACTGTAAGAGTGGAGTAATATATTCCTGCTTCGGGGAATGCTTAGGCATTTGCAAGAGACAGTTGAGTGGGTCAGTGGCTACTTCAACCCTTGAATTTTTTGAGAGGAAAGTCTACTGAGCAGATTCTTTCCTATTTGCAAGGAGGAAGGGGTGAATGCAAAACAAGGGTGAATGAATTGCATGCATGACAAGAAGAAAATGTTTTCTGCAACATGAAGTGTTTGAAAAGGCAAGTCACTGTGAGATTGAGCATCTCTGCTAAAACTTGCTGTTGGTGACAGCTGGGAAATAATACCACCAAGTGAGTTCTTGGCTGACAATCCTAATGACTCGCTTTCTGATGAGTTGTCTATTTACCCTGGTCACCTCTTTGCATTAGCATGTCCTTGAGGGTTTGAGAAGTCTAGCAAGTCCTGTGTTCCTATAGCAATATTTTCTTCTTTATGCTTTTTCTTGTCAGATTGAGCTCAGCTTGCCAAAGGCAAGTTGCTTGTCCTACTTTCTACTGCACTTCATGTCTCTTCTTATCATCTGCCCTGCACAGACACCATATTTGGCTGAATCCTTCTCTTAAAATCCATTTTTGCTTCACTAATTCCCTACCAGACTGATCACTTGTGTGGTACTTGTACTCTGCCTCTTGCTGTCTTCCCCTTCTGTGTTATCGAGAAGGGCATGGTTGTTGTTAATGTTGTGATCTGACTTTCCTTTTTGACCTTTATTGTTTGTCTTCCTTAACATAATTGTCCCTAGCCTTCATGTATCTGATTCTTCACAGAACTAAAGAGTCATTGCTGTATATAGTAAAGGCTGGCAGGTAGAAACAATGTGGAAATCAGTCAGAAGAGCTTGTATTAAAGGTACCCTAAGGTGTATATTCTTACCTTTTATAGTTATGAATCTTGTTTTAAACTGTCTGCTCAGGTGGAGCTCCTCTCAAGCCTGCACCTTTGCAAAGTGATTTATGTACCAAGGTGATAGACATACAATAACAACTAGGCCAGATCAAATCAAAGTTTGTTGATCCGGCTTCTAAAATCACAGTGCATAGCAGCACTTAAAGAACAGCCTGTCCTTTAACGTGATTGTGTGAGTTGTTCAGGGTTGACTTCCTGGTGGGTTGTTGCTGTCACAGTGATGAATGGAACAGATGCAATTGTGATGATCCCGTCTCTGCTTATCTCTAAGGCATGCTGTGAAGAATTTGGTAGTCTTATGCCATTGTTGTACTACTGCATTGTTTCAGCTTTGCAGAAAGAGAGCAAGGTGGTGCATGTGCCTTTCAGCCAAGTCACACAAGAGTTGTGATATAAACTGCTACAACAGGAAGAAGGCAGCATGGCTAATCAAACCCTGCTCCAGAGCAAGTCTCTCCAACAGTGACAGGAAAACATATTGAGGACTTCTGGTGCAACTCTGCAAATTGGGAGGCACAGTGAATAAAACATCAGAGGGGAAAGGTCCCTGGATAACCTACGACAGCAAATTTAGAGTTGTTTTTCTGTGTGTCTAAGTTAAAAGTTCCCACAGAGAGTGTAGACACAGCTTTTTCCAGAAATGCTGGTGCTATTGCAGAATGTCAATATGTCTCTGATGCAGACAGTCATCTTATCAAATGAGGTGTAGACAGCAATTATTATTATTCTTTTTAATTTCCAAACATTACTATATTGTGCTGTGGAACCATGCTTCCCAGGAATGTATCTTCTATTGTGGTGCTTAGGGACATGGCTTAGCAGTGGACTTGTAACGTTAGGTGGATGGTTGGACTTGATGATCTTGAAGGTCTCTTCCAGTCTAAATGATTCTATGATTATCAATACAAGTTGTACTAGGATTTCTCTGAAACTTGCTTTTGTAGTATGGGAGTGCCTATGTTACATCACTGGCTAAGGTTTCTGTTATTAATGCCTTTTTGTGACTGATTCCTGCCCCTTCCTTGCCCTTAAATAGGGCCCAGGAGCAAAGGACAGAATAGCTGGATAGTGAACTGGCTCTTTCCATCTAGGCAAGACATAATGGAAAATGAACTTGATCAAAACATTGTTTGCAATGTTTTGCAATAAATGGCTTTATACTTGGCTTGATTCTGCTCTGATTTTGGCAGAAAACTTTTGTCTGGGATAGTAGTGCCCCATATTTCCTTTCTGAGAACTCTGGTCCAGCGCTTGCTGGTTTATCTGCTTGAGGGTGGGAAGGCTTTGCAAAGGGACCTGTACAGGCTAGCTCAATGGGCCACGTCCGATCGCGTGACATTCAACACAGGTAAATGCCAGGTCCTGCACTTGGGTTATAACAACCCCATGCAGTGGTATAAGCTTGAGGAAGTGTGGCTGGAAAGCTTCCCAGCAGAAAAGGATCTAGGGGTGATGACTGACTGCTGGCTAAACGTGAGCCAGCAGTATGTGCATGCAGGTGGCCAAGAAGGCCAGTGGTATCCATGCTTGTATCAGAAATAGTGTGGCCAGCAGGACAAAGGAAGAGATTGTTCCCTGTACTTGTCACTGGTGAGACTGTACCTCAAACATTGTGCTCGGTGTGGGGCCTCTCAGTACAAGAAGGACATTGCGTGGCTTGGCTGAGTGCAGAGCAGAGCAATAAAGCTGGTGAAGGGATTGGAAAACAGGACTTAAGAGGAGCGGCTGAGGGACCTGAGGTTGTTCAGTTTGGAGAAGAGGGGGCTGCGGGGAGACGCCACTGTTCCCAACAGCTACCTGAAAGAGGTTGTGGTGAGGATGGTGTTAGTGTCTCTTCTCAGGCAACAAGTGGTAGGATGTGAGGAAACAGCCTCAGCTTGTGCCAGGGGAGGTTTAGATTGGTTATCAGGAAGAATTTCTTCACAGAAAGGGTGGTCAAGCATTGGCACAGGCTGCCCAGGGTAGTGATGGAGTCCTCATCCCTGGAGGTACATAAGAAATGTGGATGTGGTGTGAAGAGGTGTGGCTTAGTGATGAGACTCAGTAGATCAGGTTCATGTTTGGACTTGGTTGGTAAAGACTCTCAAGAACACCGAAATGATTCTGTGATTCTCTGTACTGAATTCCAGCAACATTGCCACTGTTGACATAGCATGTTGCTCTTAGGGTGGGCCTTGACGTCTGTCCCTTCTTAGGTATTCTGGCTTTGACCAGACACCTGTGCTGCCCTGGCAGCAGCTCAGCAACATGCAAGGTCATAGTGCTGGTTGCTAGACTTCTCTCACTGTATAGCAGTTGGTTACTTAAAACAGATACTGCCCTTAACTGAATCGACAAAAGCAAGTTAACAGGTCTTTTCCATTTTGGATGTTTGGGAACCTGTTTAGAAGGCCTGATAGAATAACCTGTTATGCTAGACAAAACTTGGATGATGTGCACTATATGCAGCATAAGGTACTGGCTCGAGAGGCATGGTGACAGGGTAGAAGCTGAAAAAGGAGTGTCCCACCAAGGTGGGGAGGGTGTTGGAGTTCCACAGTCACTGATCTCATTAATGTTGAGGCTGTTAATAGAAATATGGGGAACATGTGATGTTGAGGTAGGTCAGGACATCTTCCAGAAACATAAGAATACATTAGATGACTGGACTGATTGCAGTGGCAGGTAATTCGGTAGTATAAAATACAAAGCTTCACAAAAGCCCGGAGCTCATCATCTGGGAACTGCAGAGGATCCGGCCTCCCCTGGCTGTTCAAGAGGGAAATATGACCCCCTTACCCTTTCTTACAGTCATGTCATTGCCAAGTAATGTTAAAATATGTTGGAGAAGAGTCCCCAGTAGAGAGAGAATTAGTATGATTTTGCATGGTCCTGGGCAGAGCATATCTGAGCATTCAGTGTCATTGGGAAAATGCAGAGTGGGGTTTTAAGAGGAAGACAAAGATTTTTAGCTTTCTTTGCTTAATGCTGTAAGGCTGAGAGGACCTGGTAGTATCTGTAAACAGATAAGCACTAGGAATGAAGTAGTCTTCTTGGACTTCCAAGACAGAGATAGCCCAAGAACAAAAAGCAGTAAATTCTTCCATGAACAGTTTGTTGGGGTAAGTAGACATCGGCCATTGGGGCAAGCTCTGTTTCCAGTGCTTGAAAGAGATATTCTGTATGTGCTACACAGCAAAGGCTGAACTGAGTTAAGGGAGATTCTTCTTGTCTCAGCTCATCTCTGAGGCTGGGTGCAAGTTCAGTCTCATTCAGCGTGGAGTCTTTGTCGTCTGGCATGTGCTGGGCAAGTCCACATTGTAGCAGTGCAGACCAGAACTAACTGCAACTGTCAAGGAGGTTGACTAAGTGGGAGATGGTCTTGAGTCTGTGGGACTGGCACGTTCTAAGGTAGAAGTAGAGCTTTAGATGGGATGATGACTCTGTTCCCTGCCTACCTCACTGTTTTTCCCTGTCAGACTGTTTTTTTTTTCTTATTTTGCAATCTTTTCAAGGTAGTTGTCCTGAGGGGCTTATCTTTTAGGACTTATCCATTCTTGTGTCCCACTCATTGTGCTTGTGGCTGGGAGCCATTCTCTTCCAGCAGCTCTGTGTGGCTTGTGGTTGGTGCCATGCAGGTGCTGGCTGTGGGAAAGCCTGTGCTATCAGGTCTCATTTGGCAGCTATGCTTGACTTTTGTCTTGAGTCACTTTGGCACCAGTGTCCTGTTGGCATGTGGAAGAATCTTGTTAGGGAAAATTACCTGGTAGGCTTGTTCTTCTCGTGGAGCCCTAAGGTGGTGACTGTAACTGCAGTAATCTTGGCATTTCTAGCTGTTCCTAGGGATTTTGTGATATTCGGGTTGCTTGTGACAAATGCTATAAATCTGATCTAAGTGGGGTGCTTTTAGGACTTGCACTTTAACAGGGAAATTCTTTCCAGTTCATCTTGTCATTCAGCAGAAGCTGTGAGCTGTGGACTCCAGGGTTTTCTTACAGAGATAATGCTAAGTTGCCTTAGTCAACATGTGGCCAAGGAAGCAATGGAGAAATGTTCTAGGGCAAGTGACCTGAGATGAAGGGAGTGATGAGGGGCCAACTGAATTGCACTGTAGTGCCCATTTGGGCAGCCAGATGGTCCTGGAGTTGCATGTATTCTGTAGGATCTAGTAGGGGATGGGCTAAGGTTTCCTGTATACTAAGCATTCATGACTTTCTTCTAGTGGCACCAGACACAATTAATAACCATGTGAAGACATGTCGGGAGGAGCAGAAGAACCTGCACTTCTTTGCCCCAGAATATGGAGGTATGATGTGGCAACAGCTGCAAGCCTGAGTTTTTTTGGCCTGTCTCACTAATGCTTCCAGGCTATTGTGCATCTTGTTTTCAGCTATAGTCTCATGAGAGATGTCACATTATCAGTTTTGTGTTATTTGCCTGTTTTATTGCTTCAACTCCTTTGTCTTCTGATAGCAGAGGAGGGAGAGAAGGCTGCAGGATTATCATAGCCTGATACAGAGGTGGTCCTGCTGCTGAGTGCAGGGAGAGACTGATAACAGAGCATTGTTTCTGTGTTACAGAAGTTGCCAATGTTACCACTGCTGTGGACATTTATTCCTTTGGGATGTGTGCCCTGGAGGTGAGTGTGGAACGCTGTGGTTATGGAACAGAATAAAATTAAGGGAAGGAGACGACTCTGTGGAGTTGCTGTGGGCACGGGTGGTTTTTGTAGCAGGTGCATTTTGTTCTCTGAGCCACATGCAATTTGTGTTGTGGGGATGTCTATCAAGGTTCCCCCAAATGCTTTACTAAGCAGTAAGGAACTTGGTGATGTGTGGTGCTTCTGGAATTTCAGGTGTGTAATTTATTAGTCTGGGTAATGAATAATCAGACAGTTCTGGAGACTGACCCACCTGCTGTGGGAACAGTCACTACTATAAAATGTACTTAATATGTACGGGGGGGGGGGAACTCCCCTTCTGGCGAGTGTTTGTTCTCCTGTAGTATCTGGAGGATAGGACACTCCACTACTGTATGACCCCACCTGATATAGATTTTGGTTGTTGTCAAATGTGAATTTGATGTACCTGGTTTTAGCAGCTTAATTGATTCACGGAATCATAGAATCCTCTGTCCCTGCAATCAGTAGGCCCAAGACTAGGAAATACGAGTTACTATAAGTTATCTGGGGACAATTATCAGGAAGAGCCAACACACACGATTCTGAACCTATGCTGTGCACCCCATAAGTGAAGCAAGAAAAGACCTGTGAAAACATACAACTTTTAGGAAAGTAAACTGGAGCTGAATTTTCAGACGTTCTCTGGGATCTTCTGCCAGCCTTTCCTAACTGGGAATTTGTGTATGTGTTGGTTGGAGCTGGTTCTGGGTGGCATCGTGTGCTTGCTTTTCTGCCTGTAATATAGAACAATTTATACAGCTAGGAGGGACACTATGAGATTCTGTTAGTGATCCAGCTACTGCTTCATTAGAGGATGGTAATTATCAAACCTGTGTAGGCCAATGGATCATGGGATTCAAAATAGAGATACTAGCTGTCTAAGGTGATGCAGGCATAGTTTTCAGGCCTCTCTGGCAATCTTTTAAGGTGCTAGAAACAAGCTATCATAATGAAGCAGTTATTCTCTCTCTGCCTCTACAAACTGTGACCTTAAATAGCACAAAAAAAACCTTGGCTGTTAAGATCTCACACTTGTCAGTGGTGGTCATGGGGTCTGTTCATTGTATAGTAAGCATTTATTGGTGAAGTCTAATACGCTACTTTGTGTTTGCAGATGGCAGTACTGGAAATACAGGGTAATGGAGAGTCATCGTATGTGCCCCAGGAAGCCATTAACAGTGCCATCCAGCTGCTGGAGGACCCCTTGCAGAGGGTGAGTGAAGGAGGTTCAGCACCCATGTAGACCTCCTAGCACTGCACATCATCTCATGCAATTTTTGTCTTTCAGGAGTTCATTCAGAAGTGTCTAGAACAGGACCCTAGCAAGCGTCCTACTGCCCGGGAGCTCCTTTTTCATCAGGCATTGTTTGAGGTGCCATCACTAAAGCTACTAGCTGCTCACTGTATCGTTGGGCATCAGCGTGAGTATGGAGTCCCAGGCTGCTGCATCTTGTGTTATGAAAAGCTTTACTAAGTTGTCACTGCAGTTGACGTTCTGGAAAGCAAGACCTTTGAGCTGGTCTTAACAGGCAGGGACCAGGGCCTTGTGGAACAGAACTGTAGTTGCTGCAGAGCCTGAAGAAATATGGTGCTCTGCCTGTTCTGAGTGGCACAAGAGTTTTTCATCACAACGCCTGTGGGTTTTTATTGTTCTTCTTAGGATGGAAGGGAATTGCGGTTGTTCAGGTCTAACTTTTTTTCTCTTTTAATAGATATGATTCCTGAAAACGCTTTAGAAGAAATGACCAAAAACCTTGACATGAGTGCAGTGTTGGCAGAGATCAATCATGCAGATAGGGAAGGAGTCAAGATGATGTGAGTACCCATTGGTGTGTTTGGAGGGGTTCTGCTCAGGTGTATGTGGAACAGGCTCCATGGCACTGGGCTGGGCAATGAACTGCCCGGGACTCTTGCCTTCAAGTTAGCATTGTCATTTCACCAATAACTGGTAAACAGAAGGGAACTGTTGGTGAAGAAGTGTGTGCTTTATCTAAACATGAAAATGTGGTGGAGGGTAGCTGTTGAGTGGAAGAATTTAGCTGTGTGGAATATGTTCATACAACACTGGTGTGAGATGTGACTTGTGCCCCAGACCGAGGGGAGGGAAATTAGCACACTGTTGGAACAATCCTTAGCTAAATCTGGCAGAATAGTTTGAGGAAGTGATTCAGACTCCTCACAGGCTTGTTGAATGGAGTCCAGTGTGTTGGAGAAATGGTTCCTCAGTGTTTTCATAATGGAGCAACTCATTTTGATTGCGAAGAGATGCCTCTGAGAAACAGCAATGGATAAGTTGAGAGCTTGTGAGTAAAAATTAAGATGGGGCCAATAAAGCTCACCTTGTGGTTGGGTCTACTACAAGTTGCCTGATCAAGGGGAGCCTGTTGATGAGGACTTTTTGCTTCAACTACAAGAAGTGTCACGCTTGCCTGCTCTCATCTTGATGGGGGACTTCAACATCCAGATGTCAGCTGAAAGAGCTTCAGAGCAGGCTGTTAGCAATCCAGGAGACTCCCAGTGTGTATAAAGGATAACTTTCTGGTCCAGGTATTAGACAAACCAACCAGAGGAGAAGCGTTACTGGACTGGGTGCTTACCAGTGCAGATGAACTCATTAAAGAGGTTAAGATTGGAGGCAGTCTAGACTACAGTGACCACACCCTGGTTGAGGTTATGATCTTGAGAAATGAGCCTGGAAATGGGCCTGGAAAAGAGCAAAGTCAGGACCCTGAGCTTCCAAAGACTGAACTTACGCTGTTTAAGACAAGGTGGATGGGATCCCCTGGAACACTCTCTCCTTAGGGAAAAAGGAGCTGAACACAGCTGGCAACTCTTTAATGATGTTTTCCTTAGAGCACAGGAACTTTCCATCCCCCTTAGTAAGAAAGAGGGCAGGGAGGACAGAAAACTGGGATGGCTGAGCAGTGACCTGCTGGTCAAACAGATGTGAGAAGGAAATGCACAGGCAGTGGAAGCAGGGACATGTGGCCAGGGATGAGTACAGGGATGCTGTCCAGATGTGCAGGGATGGGATCAGGAAAGCCAAGGCACGGATGGAACTGAGCTTGGCAATGGACACACACACACAAAAAAGAAGGGATTCTCTAGGTACATTGGCCAGCAAAGAAAGGCCAAGGAGAGCGTACCCCCTGCTGATAAATGGCAGAGGAGAGAACTGGTAACGAGAGACATGGAGAAGGCTGAGGTACTCAACAGCTTCTTTGCCTCAGCCTTCGCTGCCAGTCAGGCCTCACGTGTCTCTGTTGCCCTGAAGCTGAAGATGAGGGCTGGGGGAGCCAAGTCCCTCCCGCTGTAAGCAAAGAGCAGGTTGGAGACCACCTGATGAAGCTGAACGAGTACAAGTCTATGGGGCCCGATGCCATGCCTCCCAGGGTCCCGAGGGAACTGGCTGATGGAGTTGCTGAACCTCTCCCTAGCCCATTTGAAAAGTCCTGGCAGTCAGGTGAAGTCCCTGGTGACTGGAAAAAAGGAAACATCACTTCCACTTTTAAAAAGGGTTGAAAGGAAGACCTGGGAAATTAGAGACCAGTGAGCTTCACCCCTGTTTACTGAATGAGGGGGGTGTCCTGGTAACAGGGGATGCTGAGAAGGTGGAGATACTGAATGCCTTCTTTGTTTCGGTCTTTGCTTCAAAGACTGTCCCTCTGGGACCCCTGGACCCTGGAGGGAGGAGAAAGAGCCTGGGAAGTGGAGATCTCCCCACTGATTGCTGAGCGTTTGGGAGTGTCTCAGTGGGCTCAATGCACACAAGGCCATGGGTCCTGATGGGATGCATCCACATGTGCTGAGGGAGTTAGCAGAGATGATCGCCGAACCACTCTCTGTCATCTTTGAAAGGTCCTGGAGAACAGGAGAGGTGCCTGAGGACTGGAGGATAGCCAATGTCACTCTGGTCTGCAAGAAGGGCAAGAAGGATCCAGGAAACTACAGGCCAGTCAGTCTCACCACCGTCCCCAGAAAGGTGTTGGAACAGCTTGTTCTGGATGCCATCTCCAAGCAATTGGAAGAGAAGAAGGTTATGAGGAGTAGTCAGCATGGATTCACCAAGGGGAAACCGTGCTCGGCCAACCTTGTAACCTTCTATGATGGCATCACCAGCTGGGTAGATGGGGGGAGAGCAGCGGATGTCATCTACCTGGACTTTAGCAAGGCTTTTGATACTGTCTCCCACGACATCCTGCTAGCAAAGCTGAGAAAGTGTGGGATAGACGAGTGGACAGTAAGGTGGGTTGAGAACTGGCTGAGCTCAGAGGGTGGTGATCGGTGGTGCAGAGTCCGGCTGATGACCTAGTCCGGCTAGCGGTGTTCCCCAGGGGTTGGTGCTGGGTCCGGTCCTGTTCAACATCTTCACTGATGACCTTGATGAGGGAATAGTGTTCACCCTCAGCAAGTAGTTCCAGAGACCTGGGTCTGTTCAACCTTGAGTAGAGAGGATCGAAAGGGGATCTTAGTGTTTGCAAATAAATTTGGGAGACAGAGGGATTTGGCCAACCTCTTTTCAGTGGTTTGTGGGGACAGGAGTAGGGGCAATGGCCACAAAATGGAGCCCAGGAATTTCCACGCCAACGTGTGAAAGAACTTCTTCACAGTGAGGCTGACGGAGCGCTGGGACAGGCTGCCCAGGGAGGTTGTGGAGTCTCCTTCTCTGCAGGTGTTCAAGGTCCCTCTGGACGCCTACCAGGGCAACCTGCTCTAGGGAACTGCTTTGGCAGGGGGGTTGGACCCGATGGTCTCATGAGGTCCCTTCCAACTCCTATAATTCTGGGAAGGTCATGGAACAGATCCTCCTGGAAGCAATGTTAATGCACATGCAAGACAAGGAAGTGATCCAAGGCAGCCACCACAGCTTCACCAAGGGCAAATCGTGCCTGACCCATCTGGTGGCCTTCTGTGATGGAGCGACTGCATCAACTGACACGGGCAGAACAACCAATGTCATCTACCCGGACTTCTGTAAGGCCTTTGACATGGTCCCACGTGACACCCTGATCTCCACATTGGAGAGATGGATTTGATGGGTGGGCCATTCGGTGGTAAGGAATTGGCTTGAAGGCTGCACCTATAGAGTGGTGGCCGATGGCTCCATGTCCAGGTGGAGACTGGTGACAAGTGATGTCCCTCAGGGGTTTGTTCTGGCACTGGGACTTACTTACCATATTTAAAATCTTTTTATTTTTGTTTTGTGTCAGAATAGAGGACAAAGAACTAATAGCCAAGGCTGTGCAAGAGAAAATCTGTATATTAGACTTCATTCTGCAGATAATTGGATATTTGGCATACACTTAGCTGGGATCTGCATTTTTTGTTGCACAGTATATCGGAGGTGCTGGGGAAAAGAAAAATAAAGCAGAGCAATGACTTGAAATGTTGGAGAGTATCATTTCCAGATGATTGATCAGAATGCCAGTAAGCTGTGCTGCTAAAAAAAAAAAAATATTATTTTTCTACTGTACTAGAGGATGGGATGGGAAAATAACAGGTATTGTGTGCTGAAAAGGGCTGCAGAGTGGTTTGAGGAAACAAGGCAAATACGAAATCTAAACCAGCTCTGTAGGAGCAGCAAAGTACTTGGATGACCATGGCAGAATTTAAGCAGCTTGCAGTCTCAAATTCATCAAAAGCAGTTTCAAAGTCTTACTTTACTGTAGTAAAGGTTAATGCTGGCTGCTGCAAGTCTGTGTTTCAACCAATCTAAAAGAAGTTGTGATCAAGTGGATGCTAAAAAGCTGAATTGACAGCAGTGATGAGGAAAACGTTGTACTAGGGAGTTAGTGAAATTGGAAAACCTGTGGCTCATAACTTAACAGAACCAGAAAGGTGGACTCTTCTGGTGTTACTAACTCCCTGTACTGTGCAAAAGAACAATAATGTGCTTCAGAGAGGAAAAAAAACAACGATTGTCTAAGAAGGCTGTGAGTTAAACCCACAGGAAAAGATCACTGATGGCTTGATGAAACCACACTGCTGCATAACCATAGCTGAGAGCTAATATGTTACCAGGATGCTAAATAACAGGACAGAAGGTTCCACTAACGGGATGAAATGTCTGAAGATACTACGTGTACATCGTACATGCACAATGTGACAGCCTTTGTGCTGGAGCAGATCAGATAGCTGACTTTACCAAGTGACTAGTTAGGAATAATTGTTAACACGTTGAGGAACTGTACATTTTTGAGGATGAGAGAGGGAAAAACAGTAGACATGCACAAAGGAACAGGGTTGTCAGTGCTTCTGATCTTCTCTCAGCTGCCAGCAGGTGAGATGTTCAGTGGAATTAAAGGCTGGGGAGTTCAAAACAAATTGATAGGAAGACTTCCTTTGGAACAGTACATTAATAAGATACCAAGGGTGAACAAGCAATCTTTGAAAGGAATTACACAGAGAACAAAAGTCTCTAGAACTGCAGTGAGGAATATTTGGGTATGGCCTTAAATCCTGAGGTGTAGTTTCTAGCTGCCGGTCTGGAGTGATGTGGTTAGTCATACTATGCCATCACCTCCTGCAGCGTTTTTTTTCCTTAGCAGCTCTTAGTGCCTTCGTTTGTTTGGAGATGGGACCCAGACTTTATGGGTCTGGCAGAACAGATACCTACAAAAAAAAAGTGCTGTGAACATAGTGTTACTAGGCTAGCTTCCACAGCTCTGTCTTGGACAACTCTCTACAAGGAGGCGATAACTGTTTTCTGCCATTAATAAAATGTTGCCTCATCCTTAGCTTCTGTGAACAGTTGCTTCTGGCACAGAAAGATGTACTGGCAAAGGTGAGTACACCTTGCCTTTGACTGGCTGGACTCCTTCTGCTTCTGTACACAGGTGTAGTCTAGGACATGGGGATTTGAAACTGCATCTAAAGAGACTTGAGTGGGTTCTTGTTAGATGACTTCTCACTTCAGTACTTCTTTCCCTCCAGCTTTTCACAGTCTCCAGCATTGGAGCTGGACAAATTCCTGGAGGATGTAAGGTAAGGTGTTTTGTTTTTTTTTTCTATGGTAGTATGTTTTTTTACGTGCATCATTAATTGTGTGAGAGACTGGAGTCATTTAGGAGAACCATAACCTCAAACCCTGATCCTTTCTTGTAGGAATGGTATCTACCCACTTACAGCTTTTGGGATGCCACGACCCCAGCAGCCCCAGCAGGTGGTGGTGAAGTCTCCCATTGCTCCCCCATCAGTGAAAACCCCAACTCCAGAGCCAGCTGAGGTAGAAACCCGCAAGGTGAGAGATGGGAACATGTTCTTCCCCAGGCAGGTGTGCTCTGCAGCAGCAGTGAATCATGGTTTATCTCTGCTTCTGTTTCAGGTGGTGTTGATGCAGTGCAACATTGAGTCAGTAGAGGAGGGAGTGAAACACCATGTACGTTCCCATCTTCTTGCTGACCATGCTGTGTGGGGGTATAATGAGGCAGCTGTGCAGAGTATGTGGTACCAAGCATGCTGATTTGCTGCTGGTGCCTTGTGTGATCTTCTGCTACCAGAGTTGCAGCCTATGGGGCCCAAAGCCAGTTCAAGTATGCTTGTAGACAACATTCCACTCAGCTAACACTTAGAGGTTACCCTTCAGGTGTACAGCCTTAAGGCACTTCCTTCACAGGATGGTGCTGCTGGCAGTGTTTTGGGAATGGCACTGGATGTGGTTTTTCTGTTAGACTACTGTGGGGGTTCTGCAGGGGGGTGATTCCTATCTTGATGTTTTTTTGGGGGGGATATTCCTGGCTGTCGTGGCTACTGCCAGTAGCAGCCTGTAAAACTTCAGCTCCTTATGAGAACTTCTCTACTATGCAGTTAACACTGCTGCTGAAACTGGAAGACAAGTTGAATCGACACTTGAGCTGTGACCTCCAGCCCAGTAAGTATCTTTCTTCCCGTACTCCTGTACACTCGAATCAACAGTGTAGTCTAGACCTGGGACTTAAGCCCTTCCCTGTCTTGCAGATGACAATATCCAGGAACTGGCAGCTGAACTGGTCCAGCTTGGATTCATCAGTGAGGTGAGCAGACTTGATTTTCAGGCAGATGTAGCTCTGTATTTCCTTTCTCAGACTTAAATGTCCTTGTCTTCTTGGGGAGGAAGGAGGAAAAGAATATGTCCCTGCCCACATTCTGTGGCAGTCTTTGGCCAAGCTCTTGTGTTTGTGTCCACCCCTGGGCCCATGCCTCACTGTAGCTTGTTCTTCCCAGGCTGACCAGAGCAGACTTACCTGTTTACTTGAAGAGGCATTTAGCAAGTTCTACTATACCCGGAACGGAGCCCTGACGGCAGTGACTGTGTCATCTTAGCACCCCTTGACTCCCAGGCGGCCAGTGTGGCTTTGTTGCCTGTGACCGACCCCTTCTGTGTCTGTCCATCACCGTAGGGCATCAGCAAGACCCCAGCTGCAGTGCTTGGAAGCTCATCCTGCATGTGCCGTGGCTGGGCGCAGTGACAATCCTCCCTGCCCGCCTATTAAAGGGGACTTTGTGCATCAGTATTATTTCCAGCCCTGATTTTGTTGGGATTTTGCCAGATGGTGCCGGGGAGCCGGGTCCTGGCTTGGGGTGTTCTGTAGCCCCATTCATGTGCATGGAGTTTGTTCTGTTTGAATTGTACAAAGTGTCTTTTGCACAGCACAGAGACGGTTTTTTCTTCTTTCTTTCCTTTTTTTTTTTTTTTTTTTTTTTTTTAATTTAAAGGTAAGCAGGGGGGAGCCCTTAAGTCCTGCTCCTACTTTGTACCCCTCTGCAACTGCCTCTGGCAACAGTCACTACCCTCGTTCCTGGGCAGAGGGAGCCAGGGGTGGCCAGGTTCCCATAGCACCAGCCTGGCGCTTTGCCTGCCTCTTCTGCTCCCCTTTGGCTGCACTTTGTTTACTTGTTTTGCACAGCCTCTGTCCTGCACTTCAGCGTGCACTGTAGGTGCAAGGCTGTGGTGTATGCTGACCTGGGCTGTGTCCCCTGCAGCAGCATCCTGGAGCCTAGCTTGGCCCTACCTGCCCTGCTCTATGCTGCCACGGGTCCTGTGTGCACTCTGGACCTCTGCAGGCAGCCTGGAGCCCAGTGGTGCTGGCATGGGGGCTACTGGGGCAGCAATTCTGCCTAGGCTCCTGTAGGGTCCCCCTCCTGTCTCGGGGTGCTTGAAGGGGCTGAACCTATAGTCCCACATGCCTCTCCAGGGCTGGGCGCAGCGCTGCCCCCGCATCTCATTTCTATCATTTCCTATTTTTAATAAACTGTTTTGTAAATACCTGAGTGCTGCCTCTTTCCGGGTTGGGGCGGAGCGGGGCTCCGCCTGGGGGCGGCCCCGCCTGGGGGCGGCCTCTCGGGACAGCGGCGGCCATGGCTGGCGGGCGCGCGGGGTGGCGGGGGCCGGCGGCGCTGGCGGAGCCGCGGCGGCTGATGCGTGCAGGGCTGGGTCTTATCGTGCTTGGCCACGGCAGCCTGGTGCTGGGTGCCATCGTGCACGGCTCCGTCCTGCGACATGTGGCCCGCGCCAGCCGCGCTGTCACCCCTGAGTATGCGGTGGCCAACGTCGTGTCCGTGGTCTCCGGGTTGCTGGTGAGAGCGGTGGGGCTGGGACGGGGACGAAGGTTGGGCCCCGTGAGGGGGGAACGTGGCCCCATCCGAGGTGCCTGCTGAATGAGGATCTCTCCCTGCAGAGCATCACTGCGGGCATCGTTGCCATCCTGGTGTCACACAACCTGTCCCGGGCAGCCCTGGTGAGTGTGGGGCTGCTAAACCGAGAGCTAAGCCAGCCAGGGAAACGACATGTTGGGGGCCTCCATGCAGCCTGGGCCCTGCCAGCAGCCACTCCTCTGGACCTTGTCCCCAGTAGTTCCTTCCGCTTCTGCTGCTGGTGCCTTGATAGTTCACAGGGTTGCAGGTGTTGCCTGCTGTGTTGCCTCTGCCTCCTTGGCAGCACTGGGAGGGTGGGCATCATCTTGGGGTAGAAAAATTTAAGCTAAAGCATAAAAACTGCAGCCAGGGGCAGGCATCTCACTGTGCGCTCGCACATTTTGGGTCTGCGTGAGGCACTGCTGCTGCTGACAGCCTCAGCTATTTGTGGAGATGGGGCAGAGTGGGTTTCAGGCTGCAGGAGTCTGTGGGAGCAGGCTCTTGGTTCATGGCCAAGGTGAAGGATGTGAGCAGTACAAAAGCTTTGTCAAAGTAGAGGACTGAGCCACATGAGACGAAGCAAGGGATTATACGTATTTGGCACAAACTTCTGCAGGGTTACCAGTGCCTCCGTTACCCTGTACAGAGACCACAACGAGGTGTGTGCCTGGCCCATGCAGTGGCAGTGTCTAGCCTTGGTGTTTCCCCTGGCTCTGGCTAGCACCACTCTCACATGCTTTCCTTGCTGCCAACAGCATTGGACCTTACTGAGTGTGTCCCTGTTGAACTGCCTGCTGTCCACAGCATGCAGCGTGGGCCTGGCGCTAGCCATTGCCCTCACAGTTCACAGCCGTGGCACGCGCCTTGTCACAGGCTGCAACAGCTCTGCACTGCCGGCTGACGCCCGTGCAGCCATAGCGACTAACGACTGTCCCTTCAACACCACGCGCATCTATGTGAGTATATGGGGCCAGCACCCAGGATACCCATCTGCCCCCCCCCCCCCGTTTACTTTTGTTTTATTTCTTTTTCCTGCGTCCTCTTTTTTTCTGGCCTTTTTATGCTTCCTCCCCCTCCCCCCAAATCCCTTTGCCTGCATGGGCTCTCCTCTCAGCTGTATGCAAGTACGCTGGGTGCAGTGGCTCCACACTCCCTGAGAGATCTCTGACCTTCTGCAGGACACAGCCCTGGCGCTCTGGTTCCCCTCCATGGTGCTGGTGGCTGCAGAAGCTCTGCTATCTGGCAGGTGTTGTTTGGTAGCCCTGATCCTACAGGGCATTGGCCCCTGTGGACGCACCTATGGCAAAGACCAGGTATGCTGCCCCCCATCAGTACAGACAGGTTTCTCTGCCTGTCCCTGCATTTTGAAAGTGCTGTGTTTTGTTTTCATGCAAACAGGCATTAAGTACAGTGTGTGAAATAAATTTGGACTACTTCTAACCAGCACTGGTGATGGACTGCTACCCTTTCATCTTGGGTTGCTGCAGGTGGAACCAGTCCTGCTGATAGCCAAGCCTGTTCTGTCATGGCTGGCCTGAGGACTCTCCTGCCCCAACCCTTCACACATCTTTTGTGGGGCCCTGCAAACCTCTACCTCTCTTTTCTTACAGCTGGTCAAGCCAGGTGCACTAAAGGAGGGGCAACGCCTGGTTGGGGAGGCTGAGACTTGTGCCTAGTGGGAGGTGAGTGCAGTGTGGGCTGTGCAGGGGCGGGGGGGGGGGCGGGATTTGGGCTGTGCTTCAAAAGGGCCTTCTGCTCTCATCAGCTTCCTAAGACTTTTCTTTCCAAGCACTACTACAAACATTGGCCAGAGGTGTCAGCATAGTCCCTGGCCCTGCAGCACAGCTCTGGACTGATACCCACTCTTTCCCTGCAGGTGGCGCTACATGAGTGCTCTGATACAGTGGGGGTGAAGCTGTATCCTGCACCAGCCGCAAGTGTAGGCATGGGTAGGGTGGGCGGCGGGGGGGGGGGGGAGGGAATATGCTCACCCGTGTCCCCTCTGCCCCCTCCCCTTCACCCCCCCCCCCAACTGGGAAAAACCCTGAAGGTCCCAAACACAAGGTGCCCATAGTCATCAGGCAGCCTTTGCCTCGCAGGTGCCATGTTCCCTGAACACCCTCTCCATGCCATGAGCCCCTTCCTGGTGCACTAAAAGCTCCATCAGTCTCTCACATGCACAACCAGGGGTAGAAGGGTTGGGGGAAAAGGTGGTACCATGGCCTGGCAATAGCAAGGGTTGGCCTGGTCCAGCTGCAGAGCAGGCAAGGCCAGTTTCCTGAGCCTGTGCTCAGAAGCAGGTCAAGGAGCAGGTGAAGAACCTCTTTGTTGTGAGCCGCTGTTGTTTCTCTGAGCAAATAAAGTTTTAATTTTCACATTGGCTGCAGTGTTTCCCCAAGGTGGCTGGGAGCTGGGTCCACTGATCGAAGGACAGCGCAGCTGTGTGTTAGCCTATCTTCCTGCCTAGTATGCTCCCCACTCTTGACACAAGGCTTCATTGTGACGGTCACCCATCAGGGTGGAGTCTGCATGTTTAACAATCAGGTTGAGGCCAAGGAAGCACGGCCTGGGAACTGTGTGCGCTCCTGGGTTCTGCATCCCCTGACAAACAGAAGCACAGCGGTGCTGAGACACATGTTTATTGGGGACAGAAGTGGAGGGAGCTGGAAAACAGGACAGAAAGCTGCAATTCTTTCTCCCTGTTCCACTCACTGGAAAGAGAAGCCAGTGCTCGGGAGTCCCCCACACCACTGGCTGAGGAACTTGAGCACATCTTGGCATGCAGGGCTGTGAGATGTCTGCAAAATAAAAGAGATGTCCTTGGTATTGGCAATGTGGCAGTGCAGTCACCCTCTGCCCAAGGGCACCCCAGGGAACTGACAGAGCTGCACAGGAATGCCCCAGCACCATTCCAGCCCAGGAGCATGCAGAGTGGGTGCTCTGCTAAAATGGCCCTGGTTTGGTGTAGCTCCACCCAGCAGGACAATGTTTTATAATCAGCATGAATGACAAGCGTTGAACACCCTGCAGCTTGTCTCCCTGCCCCACGGAATGCCTGGCTCACCTTGACAGCCATCAGGAACTTGTTCCATGTGTCTTTGTTGGCTTCTCGGCCTGGACGCTTGAACTCTATCTTGTTCCTTAGCACAGGATACCCTGGCCACACAGTAACAACCTCACAAACAAGGTGAGACCCACAACAGACCCCTCCCTTGTGCATCCCATCCTTCCTTGATATGGCCACCCAGCTAGGGCAACTCCCAATAGGCATTGTAGAGGAATAATGCTGCCTCTGGCAGAGACTAGAACAAGGAAGAAAGTGCCCACAGTGGTGGGATCAAAGGAAGATGAAGGCTGATCTGCTCTCAGCAAGGCAATCCAGTGAATATAAAATGACAGCACCTCCCTCCCCACTCCTGAGCTTTGGAGCCAGAGCCCTCTTCCTAGAGGCCCATAGCTGTGCCACTCCTGCAACACAGTCCCCACTGTGAGGTGCGTAAGTGGGGGACAATCCTTGCTGGTGTAGATAGCTATTGTAGAAGGCAGCGAAGTGGGGACAGGTGCTATATGTGCACGTGCATGCCTGCCCTGGGCAGCATGTCCTAGGCAGTGCTGTGCAAGGCTGAGCAGTCATAAAAAATAATAGTTGTGTTTGGAAGAGTCATCTCGTCCAACCTCCCTGCTCAAGCAGGGCCACCTAGAGCTGGTCGCCCAGGATCATATCCAAATGGCTTTTGAGTATCCCCAGGCATGGAAATGCCACAACTTCTGAGCAACCTGTTCCAGTGCTCAGTTATCCTCACAGTTAAAAAATGGGCAAATCTATCTCATCCAGCTGAACCATTCCCTATAGCCACACAATCGCCCTACTCCTTTTACAGCATTGCCTGACTGTCTCTCAGACCCACCTGCAAGATGGTCCTCACTCCCTGCATATGTGTGAGCTGGCCTGGAGCATACATACCTGTAAGCACACAGGGCAGGGAGCGCACCCCTGTATTTGCTGCCACCAATGAAGCTTCATATGTGTCACGGTCATCCTGTGGCAGCACCTGCTCCAGACGCTGGTCCATGGACATGGTAAGCACCCAGTCCCTGGCCTCCTCCCGGTTCTCCTCCTGCAGGACAGAGGCCTAGACAAGTCCTGATATTGCATACTGTGTCACTGCCTAGCTGCTGCTGCTCAACACTAGGGAGCACACTGGGGAGAGCAGGACATGAGCATGCATGCAGGATGTGTGTATGCACATACACACAGTCGTGTGTATGGAGGTTGTTGGTGGGGAGTGAGTGCATGGATGTGTGCAGAAGTGTATATTGCAGAGGGAGCATGAGAAAGCATGTGTGTGTGTGTGTGTGTGTGTGTGTGTGTGTGTGTACTGGTGCTGCACGTGTGTTTGCAGTGGGGAGGATGGGGGAGAGAGCTAACTACATTTCCAGCTTCTGTACTGTCACCCTTGCTCCAGTCCCTGTTCAGAGGGGACCTAAGGTAGCATCACTGTTCAAGGGAGCTGAAGAAGGCAGATGATACTCACAGGCACATGCTGATGGGCTGGAAGAGGCACTTCAAAGGGAATGTCTGTGTTCTGGAAATCTGAGTGGTCCAGAGAATCCAGGTTCCCTTCTTCAATGGCCTGCGAAAGAAGTAACAGAACAGTAGGCAATATCATCCCTGACATTCACATTACAATCTGTATTATAAGGGTGGCATCACCTATGCCCTTATCTATGAGTGATGACTTGGCCCTCTTGGGAGGTGGCAATTTATAGCCATCCTCAGCAGTGCCAGAGGATGTATGCTCCTTAAACACTATACTACTCAAGCTTGCCAGTTAGCCTCAAAGAAAGGAAAGATGAGATAGGGAGCATTTTTTTCCAGCAGCTGCTGACTGCATGTGGAAGACCGGTACAGTAGGGTCTGTCAGCTTCCAAGGATTTTTTGGTGTTTTATGGTAATAAATCGGCTATTCAAGGAAGGAATTGAGCATGGGGACTCAGTGCCTGATTCTTGCACTACTGTTGCTACAGCATCAAGCCATGTCTTCTTCCACTGCCAACTGCCATCCCCTCCCCCCCAGTAATTTTCCTTCTGTTTGAATATCTCAGGTGAGATCATCCAGAAGGCTGCAAGAGCACCTGCAGCCATGAAGACTACAGGCCAAAACTTTAGGCCAACTTGTTATTTGCTGCAACACGCAAGCATGGTGACATGGTCAGGGTTGCTCAGGTGCCCTGCATGGCAAGTCCTTCCACAGCTAATGCTGGGGTACTTAGCACTTTGTGCACACATGCAGAGAGAGCAAAGTTCAGGGCCCCTGCATTCTCCATCAATACCAGTTCACAAATGTGCTGCCACATTGAAACCTCAGGAATCTCATGGCCAGGCTGAGGGTCTGTGTGGGCCCTACAGACCACTATCATTTTAAAAAGTGTGACAGTCCTCTCCCTCAGCAGACCATACGCACATCTGAGAGGTCCAGGAAACGGTTCAGGAAGATGAATGCCATGTTCTCCCAGTTGACTGCCTAGTGTAGAGAGAAACCCCAAGTAAGACCACACAGCTGATAGTTACTATGTCCACAGCCACAACTCTCCCACTTTAGTGACGGGCTAGAAAGCCAGCACAGACAGTAAGAACAAGCTGCTATCCTTCTCGTATGTCATTATGTCTAGGCAGGTGGTCAGTCTGTAGCATCAGGATTGTCAGTAGATAACAGTTAGATGACCCAGAGCAAGGTGAACCAATTGAAGTCCTACATCTACAGAGCCATACAATATAATGTGGCCTCTGGTCTACCACACAGGTCTACAGTTCACGTACTCTTGCTAGTTGAGATTTGCCCTCCCACAACCTACTGTCAACCTACTGTGACAAAATACAGAGGCTGTCAAGATGTTTGAGGAAAGAACTCCATAAGACAGAGTCTGGCTGCTAGTGTATCAATGCAGCTTGGGGAAGACTGGGGAAGATAAAGTTGAGAAGCCCTGAACCCAAGGTCCTCCTGAGCTGCTCTGGTGGCAGATAGTTCTCACCTTGGCAGCTATACCAGCTTCATAGAAAGCCTTGTCTGCAGGGAGGAGTTCAGTGTGGCGCAGCAGGGAAATGGACAGCTTAGCAGCCACAGTGTCCTGCAGACAAAGGGGACAGTAAAGCCATAACAGTCATCATAGAAAAAAAAATAGGTTGGAAGGGATCTCATGAGCTCATAAAACCATTACCTTAGAGCAGGGACTCTACACCCACATATTCCTGACATGTTTATCTAACTTAAGAGCCTTCATTGAAGGAGCTTTAGAATTTTTGTTCATGGCCATTCCAGGTTGGAGGTCTCCTGCTAGAAAGTTTTTTCTTTTAACATGCATCTCCCTTGTGGTAACTAGATTCCTTACTTATCCAAGACATACAAAGAGTTTGAGAACATTATTTCTTTCCTGTTTCAGTAGTTATTTTCTGTTATCATCTCTTCCTTCAGACTTTTTCCATTGACTGTGTACCTCTAGACCTATTCTTCTGATCTTTTTTGTTCTCTCAGCCCTTTTTGACTGATTTTCATTTTTCAGTATGGACACAGCCCACTCTAGCTGAAGCCTTGCCCTCACTGAGTGGAGCTGAAGGACTAATTCCTGCTCCCTGTGGACTACGTCTGTGTTATACTGCCTAATATAATAGTTGTCTTTTCAGAAGCATGACATCGCTGACATGTTAAACTATGATCCACTATACTTTCAGATCTTTTTCTAAATGTTTCCCATCTTGTGTCTGGATGCTTCATTATGCCTGCTTGAGGACAGTACTCTGGACCTAGCCCACAGGAAAAGCATCCTATTTTTTTCTGTCTGTATCCATTTTTTTTCTCTTTTTACTTTCTCTGTGTCAGTCTCCTGTTCCTCAGTGGTCTCTTTTCCAGAGCTAAGCATCCTAGCTGGTTTAGTTGTACATTGTACAAAAGCTGCTCTTCTGGACATATGGTAACTTCTTTCTATATTGGCTATCAACACCCAGAAAGTCCTTTTTGTGATCCCTTGCCAATCACTGCACATGATGTGATTCTGAAGCCCTTCATACCAGGACATTCTGCTTCCTATCTGAGGAAGTTCATATCCAGACATATGAAGGACATGAAGGTGACTAAACAATCAGGAAAAAATAATCATCATCCTGAGGGTGGTCAAGCACTGGAAGAGGGTGCCAGAGATGTTATATACTCTCTCCTTGGGAATATTCAAAACTATACTGGACATAGCCCTAAGTAACCTGAGTTCAAGGTCAGACACAACTTCAAAGTTGGCCCTGCTTTTAGCAGAAAGGTTTGGACCAGATGATTTCTCAAGGCTTCTTCTAACCCAAGGTATTCTATAACATTTGTAGGAGAATTGCTATAAAGAGACTGGGTGGGAGAGTTTTGAGACTAGCAAAACAGGGCAACAGGTGGAGCAAGCACTGACTGTTTGGAACGTGACTGTACAATGTTTTAGATACCAGAGTGGTTATGGGATACAGCCTGTCCCCATGGGATGGCAGAGCAGCATGAGAGAAACAAGGATGTGGCAGTGGAACAGGCAGTCCATGGTTCTCAACTGTCTCCCCAGCAAAGTGGCATGGACCAACCTGGTGGGAGAGGAAGTGCAAGGCCAAAAGACATTTCAGTGGAATCTTACATTTCCATGGTAGTCTGGCTCTCTCCAGTGGCTGATTGACTTATTCTTTACTCTGATAATATGTGAAATATAGTGCCATCCAAGAAGTGACTGAGATTCTCAAACACCTCAGAGGGACTCTGAGAATCACTTTGAGAAAATGGCAGTACCAGATCCCTGTATAACCTGTGGGGGATTTCAGCCATTGGAGTTGGACCTCAGAAAAGATAGAGAAAAGAGTCACAAAGTCCTCCCTGGAAGCCATGAGGAAAAAGAGGAAAAAAAAAAAAAACAACAGCTAAATTTCCAAAGGAACTTATTCTTAGGCAAAGAGGGCTTAGACATCTGCTAGGGAGAAATGGAAGGAGTACAAGGAATACTTTTTGCCTGTGAGAGCTAATTTCTTGAGTCCCTAGCCTGCATGTGGACTTTCATTAGTATCTGTGATAACTAGAGACAAAGGGAATAGGTAAACAGAAAAATTCCTCATTCTCAGTTGGATTGTGCTTGCAATGCTAGGATACAGCAGAACACCATGTGGCTGGGACAGGCTCCTTTATGGCCTTATTAGTGGAAATGTCAATAGGTTATAGGGATTCAATAGCAAAGGGGTAGGTTCAAACTTTCCTTTGAGTGCAGTGTGCAGGTATTTGTCATCTGTTTAAAGAGGTCCTGAAATAATTTCTGGTTGTGCCTGAAGAGAGGGAGGGGTACAAGAAAGCAATAGGTACCTTTACATATATTTCCATATAAAAAAGGTAAAATACAGGAGATGCTGGTGAGAGGCATCAACTGAAGAATGATGACAGGTGTACTTCCATGATCCTGCAGCTCCTGCGTGAGAGGTCACCTCAACTTATACCACCTATCTCCAGTGCTGCTGATAAATATCCCCAACCTGCAGAGCCCATCCCATCATGGAGAAACTGGTATCAGCACCAAAAGCAAGTCCAGGGGGAATTGGCATATTTACTTCCACTTGATATCTTTATGGAGCTGCATGTCCTTTCCTGGAGAGCAGGAAGGCTGCATGCTTTTCCTCAGTCATAGCAGTGTTCTGTGCCAACAGATGTAGTGATCTCAAAATTCCTGGAAGACAGCAAGGGCTGGATGGCCCCCGATCACTCTCAGTTGGGGTGGGGGTGAGAGTGTTGATAGCCCTGAGTTTGAATAATACTCATCAGTACCAGAACAAAGCAGACACTGAAAAGCTGCTGGTACTAAGACCATAGAATAATAGAATCATTAAGGTTGGAAGAGACCTTCAAGATCATCTGGTCCAACCATCACAAAAAAAAAAAAAAAAAAACTGAAAAGAGGCTAAATCCTCCTTCTCAGCACGTACTAAAAGTAACTGAAATACACAAGCATCCTGTACTTTAAACGCATGCAGCAAGCAATAGGGAAAGCAAGATATGCTCATACCTACTAAGGATATTACAGAGGTTAAAAATTTCAGTTCTGACTGCAAGTACCCTCATTGTATGACCACATGGGAGATCTGTCATTTGAAGATTAAGTTGTTCTGCCTTATAAATCTTTTTATTTCTACTAGCAGCCATGACCAAACTCCCATCATCTAAGTCACAGAATCATGGAATAGCTGAGGTTGGAAGGTCTCTCTGGTGATTGTCTAGACCACCACAGCACCCTATCCTGCTTAAAGCAGGTTCAGCTACAGCAGGTTGTTCAGGTCCATGTCTGGTCAGTTTTTGAATAGCTCAAAGAATGGAAACTCTCCAACCTCTCTAAGCAACCGGTTCCAGTGCTCAGCTACACTCACAGTAAATATTTGTTTTTCTTCATAACATAAGAATTTTTGGACAGTGAGGGGCAGGGAGGAATACAAGATGAATTTCACTTTTCTGCTTGCTAGATAGATTCTCATTGTGCTAGAACAGGGCCACCCCTCCTTCATGGTCCCAATTAGACTACCCAACACCTCAACGTTCCACAACTGTGTGAGTCTGTATAGGTCTTCAAGATATCAGGCTTATCTCTTTCTATTTGATAGACCTCTGTCTGGATCCCCAACATACTCAGCTATGGGAAACCACCAGTCTGCCCTATGATTTTCACTAGGATCCTAACTCTAGGAACTTTTCTCTTGTTCAGCCTGTACTGTCGCAGCTCCAGTCCCACATTCATATAGATCTCTATCACAGTTCCACCCACAAGCCATGTGGATCCACATTTCAGCAGGAACTCTGCTTTATATAATGGTCCAAAACAAATCCCAGCGCACAAAAGACTCAACAATACAGCACCTTGTGAGGCCCAGTACACAGGCCCATGAGCTTCTAAAACTTTGTGCAAGGCCAATCTGTTCTCAAGACTATGTGTGAAACCCAGTGGTTGTCATGGCCTAGGACAACTGAAGAGGAAGCAATGCCTCTCCTGGAAAGACCAGTTTTTTTTATGATCTGTGTATTTCTATAGGTGCCTCTGCTCTCACAGGTCACTCTGACCATATGGATCCCCTTTCCCCTGGTTTATATCTCAACCTCAGTGGCTGGGGACAGATCCCAATATAACGAGTCAGTCAGAGAAGACTGTCTCTAGTTTCACCTACTAGTGGTGGGCTCATAGATCACTATAGTCTCATTCTCATCTGTCCATGATATGAAAGTGATCCATGAAGTGGAAGAGTGAACTATGAAGAGCCCTAAACCTGCATGAACCTACAGGGCTCTGCACTCAGGGTGTTGACCTGTCAAAGGAACTTCAAGAACCTTACCAGTTGCTTCACGCCCTGAGCAGCAGAGCGGGTTGCATAGTAGTGAGATACCAACAGCATAGTCTCAAACTCTTCATGTGCTGGAGTGTTTGCCTCACTTGACTTTACTAAATTTTCACACTGAAAAAGAGAAAGAGAGAATAAATAAATAATAAAGAAGCATGTGAGCAGAGGGGCACTCTTCACCCACTTGAGTCTGGGAAAAAGCTGGGAGAAAGAAGAATATCTAAAATACCCAGGCAACTTGGGGGATTGGAAAAGGGCTGTATCTTGAGTGCTCTGGGTCCTGCAAAGTGCTGAAGTGAGGAGTTTGTGGGAGAAGGGGAGAGCCAGTACTACTGCAGCAACTGACAACACCGGAAGCAGCGGAGACTGGATCAACAAAGGAAATTTCTGGATTTAGTTTGTGTCAGAGGTAGCTATTTGTGGAACAGAAACAGAGCAAAGGCAATCATGGGCTGAGGAATTTGGGGGCAGGTAAAAATGAGCACAGGGCTCTAAGAATCTCTGGGGAGATGGGGAGGCCTATTATTTTTCATGCTCAGTAGTTCTTTGTTTTTCCCAGGTTTGGTTTTGCCCCACTTATGTTGCCAAATATAGGACGAAAAGTGGGACTGTTGTGATAGGCTCCCATGTAGCAGTGACATGGGGAATTCTGCAAGAGCCAACGTTCAGATGTGCTTCTAGAATTTGGTCTTAAGTGCAGGGTCATCTTTTTTCCTGACTTCTCTTGCCCAGCCATATCCACCTCACAGGATCCTGTTCTACTGTTTCCACTGTCACATCTCTCCCTTTGGTTTGTGTTTTATTTCCTGTGTCATCTGTCCAGAGCCTAGTTCTTCTTTTTCCCTGCTAGGAGCCACAAGAACGTTGGACTTTAATAGGCAATGGTGGCCATGGCCCACGCTCACCAGACTGAAGAGAACATCACGTAGGTCAGCCCAGCTGGAGTAGGCCTCAGCACAGTTCATGCCAGATGCATTCACCATCTCCACAAAGAGGCGCTTGTAAATGTTGAAGTTCTGCAACAAAAAGGAGAGAAATCTTGAGGGACCCAGATGTTGAGTCAGAAGTTTGAAGTCCTACTGTTTGGCACAGGCTTAAGGGAACGGCAGCTCTGCTCACAGGCTCATGAAGCAGTGCTACTGCAGAATGCTGGTTGCAAGGAGTGCAACAGGACAAGACAGGGAAATGGAAAAGAATGTTTCCTCCAGCCAGCTCTCTCAAAGAGGCAAACATGGTTGCTTTTATTCTGGACTTGGTGGCTACGGTGTTCAAAATCAACACAAATACTCAAAACCCCTCTCCTTCCCTATGCATAATATGCTAGGGGGCTGCTTTTAGTCCTCTACCTTAGGAACCTATTGAAGAATCTACAGCAGTGTTGAAGTGGCTTGGACAACATCTGACAGCCCCAGCTCTGAACTGGAAGCCTGACTCATTTAGCAGATCATAGCACTCTCTGGAAGCTCACTCTGGGATGTAATGCTGTCTTCATTACCTGTGGGTTGGCAGGTGCTCCATGGTGTACATACAGGCTCAGGGCTTTGTCCCAGCTGCCCTCCCGGATGAGGTGGGTTGCATACAGAGCTACATACTTGTGCAAGACCTTATAGTTCTGGAGAAGGCACACAGAAAACAGTAGCATGAGAGTCATGAGATGAACACTTGCCAATTGGTAGTGACAGTTTCAGATTTGTGTACACACACCCATGCACCTGAGTCCCAAAGGGTAAGGCCAGCTAATGACAGATAGAGACTGCATGTCTTTGATTTGGGCCCCATGTGATGCCTCTAATCCCGGCTAGCTGATGCTGTGCTGATCCTTCATACCTGAAAAATAAAGTTGTCTTTCTGCTGTCCACCACTTGCCAAAGGAAATGCTCCCAAATATCTAACAGAAGCACTATCTCTACAATGTGGCACCACAGATACTAGTCATAAACTGGTCCTTAGTCTAATGAAAGAATGAATCCAAGCACTTTTGTGGACTGAAGACATTTGTAACATGCAAGGCAGCTCTAGTCCATTACTCAAATGCCATCAGATTGCTGAGGCTGTAGGCCTTCTTGGAGAACTGCTCATACATATGCTGATCCTACTTTGCTAAAGATTGACTGTAGTAGGCCTACAGAAACTCTAAGTGAGACAGTACCTGTTTTGCACAGGCTTAAATATACTAATGAGGAACATGGCACAAGATGTGCAATCCTGTAAAAAATGAGCAATGGAAACAAGTTTATTAAACACAAGAGAGGACAGTGCCACTATGACATGTCTAGAACTTGAACACCCAGATCTGGATGCTCATGAAACACTAGGTGTTTGGGACGAATATTAAGTCTGGTATGTAACCTGTTTTGATAAACATAACTTCCCCTCCTCTCTTCCCTGTATAATTGTTGTATAACAGCTGAGTCAAAAGTCATGAAGTTTTGCACTGGTTGTGGAACAAGGTTGTGCTAACACTCCCTTAAAGACACATTCAGGCTAACATGTTCCTGGAGTAAGTATACTAGTATTTGTTGTGCTTTGTTGACAATAAAACTGATTAAGCCTTATACTATAAAATTGATCTTGAAGGTCAACACTGGTATCTCCCGAATAATTAGGCCATCATTTTTATCAGTCTGCTGGGGTCATTTTTTGGCTTTCAGACAGTAAAAATGCAAAAATGTCTAATTTGCTTTCATGATAAATAAGTTTAATTTCAACTGACACCAGACCTCTAAAGAATATGTAGAAAAAAAAGGCTTTCTTTTACATTATCTCTCTGTTTCCTTAATACCTATTACTTTCAGCCCAAACAACTCGTTTAGCTTTTTTTCAATGTTCCATCAATCACAAAATTGAAACACAATGTGCTTCTGATTTCTAATGCTTCATTAATAGGTGTGCTTGGCTATGATGGGGACAGCAGAGAGGTGTTCTTTCAGCTGCTGCAGTGACTCCCTGTGGTCCTCACAAAACAGGCTGCTTTGCCCCTGCCCACCCATTCCTGATGACCCTGCTTCAGAGAACCAGGGCACCAAGTCTGTCTACTGAGGGCTCACACAGGTACTCACCTGCTTAGCTGCAACCTCCAGACACTTCTCCCATTGCTCCTGCTCTGCATACACATCCAAAGCAGCCATGACATCTATTCCCACCAGCTGAGGATGGAAACAACCATAAACTCACTGTGCAGGCAAGGCTTCCTATCCACCTGTACCTTTTTTTTTCAAATACCCACAGTCCCTCCCTCTCTTTGGAAGCAAAGATCATAGAATCAGAGAATCACAGAGTCATAAAATCACAGAATGGTTTGGGTTGGAAGGGACCTTATAGACAACCTCATTCCAACCCCTCAACCCCCCATCATGGGCAGGGACACCTTCACCTTGACCAGGTTGCTCAAAGCCCCACCCATCCCAGTCTTAGACACTTCCAGGGATGGGGCATCCACAGATTCTGTGGGCAACCTGTTCCAGTGCCTCACCACTCTCAAAGATCCAATGTGACCCATCTGGTATGCAGAAACCATGACTCAGGCATATACAGAATCCTCACCTATGGACACTTTCAGTCAAAAGCCCCATGAGGAAGGCCCCAAGGACCTATGTCCCAGCACCCTGACATGACTCCATGGCCTGTGGAACATTCCAAATACGTACCGAGTCTACCTTTCCTTGGTTCTTTAAATACTCCTTGTAACACTGGTCCACATACTCCTCTGACCTACTGGGCAGAAATAATCTTTATGGAGACCAGATTAATAGTTCCTTGCATCAGTGCAGAAGTTGGATTCAACTTTGTCTTCTTTGGGCTAAAGAGGACTTACAGCTGTGACACATTTTTCATGTCTGCTGCTGGGTGCTTAGGTAGAAGGGGGAAGAAAGAGTCTGGGCAGAAATACATGTGAGGAGAGAAAGGTATCACAGGACAAGACAGGGCAAGGGATTATCTTGGGATGAGAGAGGGAGATGGAAGAGTCTCATTTGAGAAGTTCAGCACATACCTGGGGTCCAACTCCTTGGCCACACGCTTGGCTTTACTCCATTCTTCCCCTTCAATGAAGGCATCAATAGCTTCTCGGATGAGATCCAAGTTAAGGTAGAGCTCAGCTGCCTGCAAGGCCAGAGACAGTCCCATGTGGAACAAAACCCCAAAGGCACCTTGTAGCCCAGGCTGGAGCTGGAGCTGTTGGAAATGCCCAGCACATAGCAGCAACTGAAAGTCTCTTCCCAAAAGCCTTTTTGAACAGGCTGCCCAGGGAGTTTGTGGAGTCTCCTTCTTTGGAGATATTCAAGGCCCATCTGGATGCCTACGTAGGCAACCTGCTCTAGGGAACCTCCTTTGGCAGAGGGGTTGGACCTGATGATCTCTTGAGGTCCCTTCCAACCTCACAATTCTGTGATTCTGTGAAAAGATACTCCCCTTCTTTTTCCTGCCTCCTTCCAAGGCCCGGGTCTCTCACACCATTCCAGGACTTGATCCCTTCCCTTCTGTCCTATTCTCTGAGGACTCAGCACTGCCTGGTGCTGGATCAGGTCACCCACCCATCACCCCAAGATGTGACTTGGCCTCCTCCCCTTGGACACAGCTCTCCCTTCCTATTTCTTCCTTAGGAGCAGGTGCCAGCTCTCACCGAACTGTATTTCTTCATGGCCATCAGCTGAGGAGCCACAGTCCGTGTGACCTCCATGCTCTGTGACTGACCCAAGAACTTAATGGCCAACTCAGCAGCCTGTGAAGAGAAATTGTCAGGAACGTGAGTGGTAAGAGTAGTTTGAGAGAGGGATGGAACTGGAAAGAGCTCAGTCCCAGCTAAAAGACTGACTGTCGGGAGCACTTGAACTATGTGGGGAAGAGGAGGAAAAAAGACAGTCCACTTCAGCAACTCAGAGAAGCAAAGTTCAGCTACTTTTACACACGGGAGATGATTAGACAAGAACATAATCATTACTGAGGTTGGTAAAAGGACAAGGTACTAATGAAAAGTATGAACAAGAACAAAGGTTGATGGACATGGTCCATGAGAAGATAGGGCACTTGTCTAGCCAATGTCTAAGTCATAAAGTCTAGTTTTTCAGTGCAGGGAGATGTGGGCATAAAGATATTGGCATGCTGCTGAAAGTGGATGCACAGGAAAAGTGGACAGTCCATCATGGGCTTAAGAGAATGGTCATTAAATGTTTTCAGTCCCTACAGTCACTGGGGCATGCAGATCCTCTCTTGTGCCCTGCAGGTTGTGGGAGGCCTCCCAGATAGTAGAGCCGATGAAGGAAATCATACCTTCAGCAAACACTTCTCCATCAGGACACTGTCGTTGGAAATCCGCACCTTCAGATAGCAGTCCACTGCCCTGGCATATTCCCCAGCCTGCTCCCACTCCCGTGCTTGCTCCAGCAGTCCTTCTGTTCCTCTGTAAGGAGGCGAGAAGACACCCAAGAGACCTTGCATGATAAGAGTAAGTCTGAAGTCTCCCAGAACAGGCAGGAAAGAGGTTAGGAAACCAATGAAGGAAGAAGCCTATGGTCCTCAAGAAGGTAAAAGCTGGATGACAGGGATGCAGTCAGGCTATCTCTGTAAGGCATCAGATCAATGGCTTAGGGGAAGAGCAACCCATCTGTTACCCGCAGCCAGAGCACAACATCACTTACCCAGAGCCCTTCTTGGCAGCCTCCCTGCCACACTCTTCTTGTAACTCCTCTAGTCGACTAGGCACATATTCCTTGCAGATTCGCAGGGCTTCACTCCACATGTCGGCCTCCTGCAGAAGCACACCAGAGAGGAGAAACTTTCACCAGTTCACATCACACTTCTAGCATCACCACACATCTGGCCTCTCACATCATCTTGCCAGAGGATCCACTAGGGGAAACAACTACAGCAGCACCATCCAGTTCTTTTCTCAGCCAAAATGGCACCTATGTCTTTTCACTCACCCAGGCAACCTCAGGGGAAAGCTTGCATTCATCCTAGCTACCTCTATGGAATGACACTTAAAGTCCCCAAATACACCCTCTCATAAATAATATATTATTTATGCCTGACCCATTTGGTGGCCTTCTGTGATGTAGTGACTGCATCAATTCACAAGGGAAGATCAACTGATGTCATCTACCTGGACTTCTGTAAGGCCTTTGACATGGTTCCACATGACATCCTGATCTCCAAATTGGAGAGAGATGGGTTTGATGGGTGGACCATTCAGTGGATCAGAAATTGGCTTGAAGGCTACGCACACAGAGTAGTTGTCAATAGCTCTATGTCCAGGTGGAGACTGGTAACAAGCAGTGTCCCTCAGGGGTCTGTCCTGGGACTGGTACTGTTTAATATCTTTACCAATGACAGACAGTGGGATCAAGTGCACCCTCAGCAAGTTTGCAGACAACACCAAGGTGAGTGGTGCAGTTGATACAATAGAAGGAAGGGATGTCATCCAAAGGGACCTGGACAGGCTAGAAAAGCAGGTCCATGTGAACCTAACTGCTTAGGTGCAAGGTGCTGCACCTGGGTCAGGGCAATCCCAGACATTGAGTATAGAGAGGGGGAACAACTCATTGAGAGCAGCCCTGCAGAGAAGGTTTCGAGGGTTCTGGTGGATGAAAAACTCACCATGAGCTAGCAGTGCACTTGCAGCCCAGAAGGCCAACTGCATCCTGGGTTGCAGCAACAGAGGAGTGGGCAGCAGGTTGAGGGAACTGATTGCCCCTCTCCTCTATTCTGCCCTTATGAGCCCCAGCTTGGAGTACTGCATCCAGGTCTGGGGCCCCCAGCACAAGAAGGAGGTGGGTCTGTTAGAGTCTGGATTTTACTCCTCCTCCATACAAATTGGGCTCTCAACCAGTGAGGAAGACAGTGATATTGCCACAGTCAACACTCACCTTGTAGTACTTTATTGCCAGCTCAGGTTTCTGTGCTCGCAGGAGGAAGGCCTCTGCTTTCTGGAACTCTCTCTGCTCAAAGGCAAAACGTGCCTGCCCCACAAGCACATCAGCCACACTGTCTGGGTCATGAGCTTCAGCCACACGTTGTGCAGCATCCCAGTTCTGGTTATGCACAAACCTAGGTGAATCAACATGACATGTAAGAAGAGACAGCAAGGAGCAGACTGGTGCTGGATAAGCAACCTTACTAGCACCATATAGGGAAAGTAAATGCAGCAGTCTAGAATGGAGAAGGCTACATACATCAGCACTGCCTCTTTGGGTTTTCCAGCTTTAATGAATTCTGCTTCAGCCTCCTCAAATTTGCCCTAGGAGAGAGGAAGGAGTTTGCTTGCATGCTATCCTCCCGATACCAGCACATGAGCTCCTCTACTCACCATGAGGCAGAGTGAATTTATGAGACAGAGAGATGTGTGGAAGCTTGGGGCTGTAATTGTGGAGGCAGGTAGTGACTGCAGCCACAGGTGTCTTTTGCAGCAGTCCTTAAGGAGAACTCTTCAGTTATCTGAGTGACCAAGGAATTTCCACCTATTCCAAGGGGTAAAATTACCTCATCTTCTAGGAACATGGCATGCTTTAAGTGTATCTCTGGCATCTTCTGCTTCATGGAGAGACGGGCCAGTTCAAAAGCAAATTCAAAGACACTAAAATGAAAGAGAAAATGTAGTGATAGCAGGACTGTGTGCTATGAGGGCATGCCTTCATCAAGAGCAAGATATCAAGTAGAGCACAAGACATTGGGAAAGGAGAAAGATGAAGATGGAGGGTCCCAAGTGAATAGGCACTACCCATTATTCCTGTTCCTGACCAGAGACTAGGAGTTTTTACACCCCCCATTAAGGAAATTCAGCTCCTTCACACGTGCTATTAGTGCGAGAGCCCCTTGGTTCAACTCTAAAGGGTGGTCATGAGGCTCCCAGTAGCCCAGTAGAGTGGGAGAGCTGGGGGAGAGCAGCAGTGTGAATGGCAGTGCAGACAGATGGCTGGGCAGATGCAGAGTGGGTCCAAATCAATTCTGACAAGCAGTTAGTTGTGGTGACATGAGGAATATCTCCTCCTGTGCTCAAAAGCTCTAACAAGAAATTCCTGCTCAGGTTAAAAGGAAAACTGCTTTTGACTGTCCTGCTCAGACCTGACATTCATGAGACTAACGGATGGACAACACTTCTCTGTTAACTCCTCTGTGCCGAGGACAGAGTGTGAGGACTTGCAGAGTGGGGGCAAGGAGGAGAACAGGGGGAAGACATGCTATATCCTGGACCTGCAG
Organism: Heteronetta atricapilla; assembly: GCA_011075105.1. Taxonomy (NCBI): domain Eukaryota; kingdom Metazoa; phylum Chordata; class Aves; order Anseriformes; family Anatidae; genus Heteronetta; species Heteronetta atricapilla. The sequence goes on from CM021733.1 coordinate 118,994,379, forward strand.
CTATCACATGCATAACATTATTTATCTTGGGCCATTCCAACTTTCTTGGCTCAAGCAAGTGGGAGAGAAACACTGGGTTGATAGACCTGCTTACCCACTGTCTGCTGCATGGTCAATGGCCATCTCCAGAAGTCCAAATTTACTGAGGAGTTTCACAGCTGCCTCTCCACCCAGGCTCTTTGCCCACATATAGGCCACATGCTTATAGGAGTTTGTCCCACCATGTGCCTTGGCCACCTATCAAAAGCAAAGAAAGTGGAAAAACCCAATGCATCCAATTCTGTTTCAGCAGGCTGAGCCAGGACTCCCCTTTTATATGAAGCCTGTTCTCTTGAGGGAGCACCAAAACCAATTGTTCTCTCCTAAAGAACCCTTTTGTAGCCCCACTGGACTGGAGAGAGTGAGACAAAAGCTTACATGGTAAAAAGGGAAGAAGCAGCTTCTGCCTCAGCATAGCCCATATTGCTCTTGGAAGCAGTGTTGCAGGGGCTGATACAGAGTGACAGAACAGTATCTCTGAGGTACAATGCTGGAGGCTGGAGAAGAGAAGGCTCTGAGGAGACTTTATTGCAGCCTTTCAGTACTTAAAGGGGGACTTATAAGAAAGATAGAGAGACTTTTTACAAGGGCATGTAGTGATAGAACAAGGGGTAATGAGAGTAGATTTAGATCAGATATAAGGAATAAATTCTTCACTATGAGTGTGACGAGGCACTAAAACAGGTTGCCCAGAGAAGCTGTGGATACCCCCTGGAAGTGTTCAAGGTCAGGCTGAATGGGGCTTTGGGCAACCTGATCTAATGAAAGATGCCCCTCTCCATGGCAGGGGGGTTGGAAAGGATGATCCTTAAGGTCCCTTCCAATCCAAACCATTCTATAATTCTATGAACACTGCACAGGGGTTAGTAGTGGAGCAGTACCTGGAGGAAGGCAGTGCTGTGGAGTGGCTAGGGGGTCAAGGCCTGCTTTTGGGGTGCAATGCGGCAGAGCAGTTAGAGGCAGAGCAGTGGCACAAGGGCATCCAATATTGCACCACATTATGAAGCTAGATAGTGTATGTCAATTCTTCACATTTTGTGATGAATATAGGGCAGCTCCTACCGGGATCCTGCAGGCAAAGTCTGATCTCTGTGTGGTAGGATAGCTGTGAAGTGTTTATTACCCTATAGGCTTCCTCCCACATGTCATTCACTCTGTACATGTTCACTGCGGCCTTCCAGTCCTTAGCTTCTAGGTAGTGGTACTCAGCCTCCTGTAATCGTCCCTCTGCGTCCAGCTCCTGCAAATTGAGGAAATAAATTAGTGATGCTCTTGTCTCTACTTGGTCTAGCTGATCCTCTGCCATGAGATACACTCACCTTGCCCAGGTGTAGGTGCGTATCACTGAGTAAGTCTTTGTGGTACTTGGCCACCAAGCAAACCATCTCATCATACATCTTACACTTCTTGTACATAGTGATGGCCAAATCAGGTTCATCCACAGTGATATACAGCCTGGGAATGCAAGCACATTCAAATGATTCAGCTGATGGCATGACTAGTGCCTGCATTCTCTCTGCATCTCGCCCAGCTGGGACTTCATCCTGGGCACAATGTCAGAAGGCATGACTGGAGGACTGTGACTGAAGGAATGATAAACTCCCAGACAACTCAAACTTGTGCAGGATTTGCTGCTCCAACTAGATGCATTTAAGTCTATGGGGCCTGACGGAATTCAGTCAGGACTACTCAAAGAACTGGCTGATGTCATCACAAGACAATTATTTTTCAGTGGTCTTGGGAATCTGAGAGGTCCTAGTTGTCTGAAAAATGGCAAATGTCCCAGTTTTCAAGAAGGGCAAGAAAGAAGAAGCTGGTAATTACAGGCCTGTCAGTCTCAATTCAGTGCCTTGTAAAATTCTGGGGAAGATTATTCTGGGAGTTATTGAGAACACTTGAAATGCAATGCAGTAACTGGTCATAGCCAACAAGGGTACAGGAGTGGAAAGTACTGTTCAACAAACTTAATTTCCTTCTATGACAATGTTATCCACCTAGTTTACCAAGGGAAGCCAGTTGATGTAATCTTTCTGGATTTCAGCATAGATTTTGATGCCATCTCTAACAGTTTCCTTCTGGACAAAATGTCCAGCATACATCAGACAAATACATAATATGATGAGTGAACAATTCGCTGACTGATCAGGCTCAAATGTTACATCAGGCTGGCAGCCAGTCACTAGCTCTATTTTAGGGCCAGTTCTTTTTAATAACTTGGATGCAGGACACAAACGTATACTAAGTATGTTTGCATATGACCCTAAACCGGGAGGAGCTGTTGTCTCCTTTGAGGGTTGAGAGGTCTTGCAGAGAGATCTTGACAAATTAGAGGGCTGAGCAATCACCAACCGCGTGAAGTTTAACAAGAGCAAGTGTTGGATTCTGCACCTGGGACAGGACAACCCTGGATATATGTACAAAATGGGAAACGAGGCTGGAGAGCAGCTCTACAGAAAGGGATCTGGGGGTTGATGCTCACCTCTCTGCTTCTTTGAACTTGCCCTGCTTCTCCATTTCTTGGGCCTGGGTTATGTAGAGAACAGATATATCTTCCTGGCTCATACACTTGATTGCCAGCTGCCAAAAGAAACACACATTGGATGAACTACAGCACACTGCACAGTAATTTCTTGACACAGAGTAGATAAGGAGAAAATGAATCTAATTCCCACTATGAACAGGTGTATATGCTATATGCTTTGTAGAGAATTGGTTGTCATTTGTCACTGTGATCAAAGTACACAGGACCAAGCCCCTTGGACAGTACTACTTATGTCACAGGTGGAACCATACAGGACTGCTGATGTAAAGTGGGGCACACACATAGGTTGTGAATACCAGGGACTAATTTCGTAATAGCTGCCAGGTGCCCCTACACTGATCGTTTAGGATGAGTGCTTGTTGATCAAGTGTTGGCACACAAGGCCACTTCCTGATGAATTACAATTCACAAAGTGGGGTGAGGTCCCCAGAAGCTTTGGCTTCTGACTTTACCTTATGAGCTTGTTCCCAGAGCCCAGCCTGTGTGTACATGTCAATGGCATCCTTGATTTGGTCTCCTTTGATGTACAGTTCCTCTGCAACCTGTGGGAGAGATGACCATTGTCAGAAGTCCCAAGGGATATAAAGCAGCAGTGATTGCACGATGTGGCCTCACCTGATACTCCTGTAGTGCTGCATAGTGCTGGGCAATCTTGGGGTAATACTTGGCTGCTGTTTGTTTGTCCTGCAAGTCCAAAATGTAGATGGCCTTCTTCCACTGACGGGCTCCCAAGGCTGCCTCAATGGCCTTAATGGAGCACCTAGCATCAGAAATGTAACTCTTTACAGACAGCCATCAGTCATCTCCTCCAGCTGAGCTAAGCCAGGGAGACCAAAGTGGTCTGCTGCTTGATTCTTCTTCCCAGGGTAGAGCAAGAAGGACCTGAATAGCTTCACAGCAGAGAAAAAAGCAGCCCAAATGAAGCGTGAGAGCAAAGGTCTGGAACACCAGCAACACTAGGGGAAAGAGTGAAGAACTAGGACAGTGGGGAAGAGTAATCAGGACTGACAGACTCTGAGAGAAATATGGCGAGGAATCCATGGCTGGGCCAGCAGAGACTGCATATAAGCACCACGGGCAGTGGCAAAGTGGGGTCAAAGGGGCTTACTCAGGCTTTTTACCCTCATGACTTAAGCAAACCACATCAACTTCATAGCCCGCCAGGTTATACTGCTGCTGGTTATACAGCCATCACATGCCCCCACCTGGCTTCAATATAATGGTTAATGGCAGCATCCAGCTGTTTCTGCTGCACCAGATGGTCTCCCCATGCCTCCTCCAGCTTCACAACTTCTGCAGGAAATGCCAGGCGAGCCAACTCCACTGCTGTAAGGGGACATGATAACTGTTACGCTGAATGCATCGAGGAAGCAGAACTGTGTCAAGCATGGGCCTTGGATGGGTGTGTGTGGAGGAGGGGGATGGTGCCCCATCTAATCTGCTCCAGCTTCAGTGGGCTACCCAGCAATCTGGATCAAACCCATGCTGGTACAATGCCTTGGGGAATGATCAATGGCTTGGGGAAGAGGATCCTGTTGTGGGGCTGTGTGTGGCAGATGAGACTATGTGACAATACATACATTGAATGAGGTGGTATGTGGAAGTTTTAAAGCAACTAGGCAACTCTGAGCTCCAGGGCAATAGCTCGTTCTGCCACCAGGCCAGAATACCCAGGCTTCTGATGGGAAAAAGGTGTGTGTGTTGGAAACATATTTAGCACAGTACCTTTCAGAAAGGCGCTGCCCTTGCAGTAGCACTCCAGAGCCTTCCGTGGGTTCCCAACCTTCTCGAATAGGTCTCCAGCCTAATGACAAACAAAAGCTGCCAGTTTCCAGAGCCACTGTCTCTCCTTGGCATGCTCCCTACCACCCCTATGTACAGAGCTGTCAGTATTGCCAGAACAGACCTTGCCACACAAATTCTCCATCAGCTATGCCTTCCCCACTAACCAAGACCATGGGAATAAAGGGGACTTCCAGGAAAGAGTGCATGTGCTGAGATCATTTTTCTCTCTTCTGAACCCCACAGGTTTATCTGGGGTACCACCTACTAACAAGATCTATTTTTGAGACAACTTCTCCTCTCTACAAAGTAGCTGATGCAGCAATAGCTTTTCCTATGACCATGGTCCCTAGGAGCTCTGCTATGCAAATGATCATAAAGGAGCCTTGGGCAAGAGTAGGGAAGGGGAAAGCTCACTCTCTTGCAGCAGGTTTTTTCCTGTAGGGTGGCAGCCAGCAGGGTAGGATGTCTCAGAGTTTGCAAAAGTTAAAACATAATTGCATTGGGTTTAGGTGACAAGGTTTTAGTAGTGGGGGTGCTGCAAGGGTGGCCTCTGTGAGATGAGTCCAGAAGCTGCCCCATGTTTGAGAAGAGCCAGTTCCAGCTGGCTCCAAGAGGGACCCACTGCTGGCCAAAACCGAGTCAATGAATGATGCTGCTTGCACCACTATGAGAGCACACTGAAGAAAGGGAAAAAATAAAAATAAAAAAATCTCTGCAACAGCAGCTGGGAGAGAGGAGTGAGAAAATGTAGAGAGGAACAACACTGCAGACACCAAGGTCAGCGAAGAAGGAGGTACTCCAAGCACCAGAGCTGAAGTTCCTCTGTGGCAATGGAGAGGGCTATGGTGGAGCAGGCTGTCCCCCCGCAGCCCATGGTGGACCATGGCAGAGCAGATCTCCATGCTGCAGCCCATAGAGAAGCCCACAGTGGAACAAGTGAATATGGCCTGAAGGAGGCTGCAGGCCATGGAGAGCCCGTGCTGCAGCAGACTCCTGGCTGAAACTCCAGACCATGGAGAGTAGCCCATGCAGGAGCATGTGGTCTGGTGGGAGCTGCTGCCCATGGGGTACCCATGCTGGAGCAGTCCATTCCTGAAGGATGGAACCCCACAGTATGGACCCATATTGGAGCAATTCTTGAAGAACTGCAGTCTATGGGAAGCACAGATCAGTTTGGGAATGACTGCATCCTGTGGAAGGGATCCTCCACAGGAGCAGGGGAAGAGAATGAAGACGAAGGAGCAGCAGATGACAAAATGTTATGGACTGATTGTAACCTCCATTCCCCATTCCTCTGCACTGCTTGGGGCGAGAAGGTAGAGGAGGTGGATGGGGGAAAGGTGGTTTTAGTTTGCTCTTAGCATTTCACTGCTCTAGTCTGTTAGTAATAGGCAATAAATTATATTCTCCCTATGTAGAGTCCGATTTGCCCGTGATTGTAATTGCTGAGTGACCCCCGTCCTTATCTCAACCCTTGAGACTTTTTCTACTGTATTTTCTCCCCCTCTCCCTAAAAGGAGGAGGCATGAGAAAACAGTTGTGGTGGAGCTTAGCTGCCCATCAGTTTGAAACCACCACAATAATGTAAGAAAAGTCAGTGGCTAAAGCACATGTTTAGGTAAAGTTTACAAGAACAGAATAAGCATATACCAGCCTTTCATCTATTATATCTATCTCCAACAATCTGCACTGTAGAGGCTTCCTGAGTTCAGGTCATGATGCCACCATATCATCATATTTAATGGCTTTTTACAGAGTCTACCTTCATGAATTGTCTAATCGCTTTGGACTATTCATACTTTTGGTAAAACAAAAGAACAAATCAACAAAAAACAACAAAAACCACCTTGCAGCTATGAGTTCCAGTTAGGTTTTCAACTGAAGGCTTAAGAAAAGAAAAACAGGTTTGGAAAAGCACAAATTTTTCTAGGGTGAAAGTGAAATGGTCAGAAAATGCCCAAGGTTAAATAAGACTGAAGAAATGTAATTGAAGCAAAGCACATAAAATAGGTAAGCAAAATAAGTACTTCTTTCACACAACACATAGGTGGAACTGGATAACTCATAGTCAACATTGTAGATCCAAAAGTAGAGACGGTTAAAATAATAATTTCACAAGCTCATGGAAGCAAAATCCATCAAGCAAAATCCATCAATCCATAAAAATAAAAATTTGAGTTCAGGTACAGTACAGTCTGCAAACTGCTAGTAGCCATGAAAGTACACTATGGGAAGTATCAGCATATATTTGCCTTCTTTATACTGACCACTGTTGGCCCTGATACCATACTGTATACTGGTCTCACACTCAGCATTGCTTTCTTATATTAGCATAGTTACGTGTTATATGAAAAACTGTTTTAAAAGGGTCACCTAATGATAAGTAGTTACCAATTTATTGTGTTACTAGATATTGAGACAAAGAATTATACCTGCTACATCCCTGCTTGATGCTTGTGTATCTCAGAGAAGCAAAGGACAGGATAAGAGCTTTGACACTACTAAGGAAGAAGGCCCAATGGGGTGGACCGCTCACCTGTTCATACAGTTCCCCTCTGATCAGTGCTGTTGAGATCCTATTGATGACATCCCCATTGGTCACAAGCTCATCCCTGCTCATGACCAGCCGTGCTGCCTTAGCTGGCAGCCCTGCCCGCAGGTATAAGCTGATGGCTGCCAGGTAGTCTCCCTGTCCCTCTTGGACCTCCCCAGCCTTCTCTTCTTGCTGGGTGTCCAGCAGCCATTGGTAGTAACCCCGACGTAGCTTATCCAGCATCGGGTGTCCCTGTTGAGAAATCGATCGTTGTAATTCCATCACTGCAACCTCCCTTTACATTTCTCTTTTATCATCTTAAGACATTCCCTGCTATTTTATTCCTTGACTGTCAGATGCATGATCATGAAGAACACACTAGTTTTATTCCTGTGCCTTGTCTTGTGGGCAGGTCTAGCTACCATAACCCTTCCTGAACTGCATCTCTGATGCACATGGGCCCTCAAGCCATATTACACTGTACTCTAGAAAATAAAAGCACCTGTTTGGTGTTGGACCAAAGATCTATTATCCCCAAACCATGTCTTCTGCAATTCTTAACAGCTGCCTTGCTGATCTCTGAACTTGCTATTTCTTAGGGGCCATCACTTCTTATTTAGCACTGCAATTAAGTCTCTCCACACCCAAGCCTCCATTGTTGTGTCTTGTTCTCCTGATTCTATGATGTGTTCTGGACTCTCTGATGGCAAGGCACCTTCCCCTTTTTACTGAAGCGAATCAGATGGTGGACCTTCAGGGCAGGCTCAAAGTCTCTTCGGGAGCCTCTCCAAGCAGATATCAAGTCCTGATAAGCCAGGTGAAGAGCACCTAGATCATCATTGGATTCTGAACCAGGAGACTTACCAAGCAAGCACAAAACACAGTTTGGTGAAGCTATATTCTGTACCTTGGCCTCTGCGACTACAATGCACTCATCCCACATGTGCAGCTCCTGGTACATGTCCATGGCCTCCTCTGTAGCATTCTGTGTTAAAGAGCGAAGTGTGAACCTGAAGGGTCCATTAGCAGACACACTGCCATTGAGGTCTCACAACAGATGCAGGTTAGATGTGCAGAAACCACGTGCACAACTGAACTATCCCTTTTACATGAATATTGAACCTCCCTCATCCTCTTTCTGTACCTCAGGGCAATCACAGAATCATAGAATGGTTTGGGTTGGAAGGGACCTTAAAGATCATCTAATTCCAACCCCCTTGCCATGGGCAGGAACACATTCCACTAGACCAGGTTGCTCAAAGCCCCGTCTAACCTGGCCTTGTACACTTTCAAGGATGGGGCATCCACAGCTTTTCTGGGCAACCTGTTCCAGTGCCTCACCACCCTCAGAATTAAGAATTTCTTCCTTATATCTAATCTAAATCTACCCTCTTTTTGTTTAAAGGCATTACTCCCTGTCCTATCACTATATCTCCTGATAAATCCTACACTTTGGAACAAGGAGTATCTCCCTCTATTCCAGGGTAAAAACTTTTCTCCCAGGAAAAAAAAAAATAACCTTCCTTCTCTCTTTCATACCATGGCACAAATCTCCCTGCTCAGAAAAAAAGTGAAACCTTTTCTGCTCCTGGTTCCTGTACTTACCTGTTCCAGGAAGATCATCTCTGCCAGCTTGTAGTTCTTGTCTAGCATGGCCAAGCGGGCACGCACGAGGTAATGGTCTGTACCATCCCCACCCTGCAGACAGTCACAGTTAGCTCAGTTGGTTTCTTGGGTGAAAGAACAGGCTCTGGATATGGTATAAGGGAGGTGATTGCAGGTGGGGTCTTTGTCATTACAGAAACTAAGAAGACAGAAGTGAGAAGGCAGGAGTAGTACAGTACACAATGTTTAGCCAGAAGAAGGATCTGATAGGCCTGCATGAAGGATTAGGTCAGCAGATTCTACATGATCATGTCCTAGTCTGTAGCAGCATAATGGGGGTCATGGACACAGAAGATAATGTGTACGCAAGTGTTTACAGGGAAGTAAGTGCCCTAAACAGCAGAAAAGGTTTGACTCACATGCTCTTGAGCTGCCTGGTCAGCAATAGCATTGGTTTCATGCAGAAATCGAGCCTTTGCCATATTGCCCAGAGCTGCAAAGCACCTGGGAAGATGGGAAGAACAAAGCAATTAGTCACTAATGGGTTTGTTGGCACCTTTGGTTCAAAACAAGAAAATCAGAACCTGGGCAGCAGACCACGCAGTGCAAGCTGGAGAGGTGGGTAGCCCTGCTTCAAGAGAAGGATTTTGTTAAGATCCATGGAAGAAGCCATAGGCATGACCATAGTACGTGCTTCACTTCACAGATCCTCTGAGTTTGTCGGTAAAGTTTAATATCTTTATCAATGACATAGACAGTGGGATCAAGTGCACCCTCAGCAAGTTTGCAGACAACACCAAGGTGAGTGGTGCAGTTGATACAATAGAAGGAAGGGATGCCATCCAAAGGGACCTGGACAGGCTAGAAAAGCGGGCCCATGTGAACCTAATGAGGTTCAGTAAGTCTAAGTGCAAGGTGCTGCACCTGGGTCAGGGCAATCCGGGACATTGAGTACAGCCTGGGGGGAAGAGCTCATTGAGTGCAGCCTTGTTGAGAAGGTCCTGAGGGATGAAAAGCCAGCAGTGTCCGCTGGCAGCCCAGAAGGCCAACTGCATCCTGGGCTGCATCAACAGAGGAGTGGGCAGGAGGTCTAGGGAGGTGATTGTCCCCCTCTACTTTGCTCTTTTGAACCCCCACTTGGAGTACTGTATCCAGGTCTGGGGCTTCCAGCACAAGAAGGATGTTGATTTTTTAGACCAGGTCCAGAGGAGTGCCACAAAGATTATCAGAAGGCTGGAGCACCTCTTCTATGAATAAAGGCTGAGAGAGCTGGGGATGTTCAGCCTAAAGAAGAGAAGGCTCCGGGATGACCTCACTGCAGCTTTTCAATGCTTAAAGGGGGCTCATAAAAAAAAGAGAGCAACTTTTTGCTTAATCAGAGAATGACAGGACAAGGGGGAATGGTTTTAAACTACAGTAGGGGAGATTTAGATTAGATGTTAGGAGGAAATTCTTCACTCAGAGGGTGGTGAGGCACTGGAACAGGTTGCCCAGAGAGGCTGTGGATGCCACATCCCTGGAGGTGTTCAAGACCAGGTTGGATGAGGCCCTGGGCGACCTGATCTGGTGGGTGCCATCCCTGACCATGGTAGGGAGGTTGGAATTAGATGATCTTTAAGGTCCCTTCCAAATTGAGCCATTCTGTGATTCTAAGATCTTATAGACATAGAATCATGGCTCGGTTTGGAAGGAACCTTAAAGATTATTATTACCCTAAAGTCGTTGCCTGGTATAGAGAACACTTCATTCTCCAATGCAGTGAACTTTCCAGGCCACACAAAAAGTCACATCTTCAGTTAAATTTTGGTTTCTGTGAGGGATCCAGCAAAGAGAGTGTTTAGGCCAGAAAGATGTTACAGATTTTTTCTGTACCTCTCTGCAATGTGCAGCTGTCTGGCTTCCAAAGCCAGTCTGCTTAGGGTCTTCCACATGGCTTCCGTCTCTGTTGACATTTCTAGTGTCTCCAAAAATGCAGTGGCCCTTGAGACAAAGAGATATGCAGACTTTCAGTAACAGAACAGAAGAGCTCTCTGATGAAATTCTTAGTCTGAGACCAGAGCTTCCTAAGAGTTCCCAAGAGCTGCACTGAAAACACACAGGTGTGACAAGTTTTGAAGACTGTATAAAAACAAGGCCTGACATATCAGGGAAAAATTCTCAAGTGAGATCAGTTTGCGAAATTTTCTTCCCTGGTCAATTTTAAATACAGGTAACAACATCAGCCCTGCCCAGGTGGCCATCATGACTGCTCTGGACAGTCAGTTTTTACTTCGCATAGCTCCTGAAAGTTTCCATGAAACAGTGTCACTGTCACTGGAGGGGCAGCAGCAAGAGCTCTGAAGTACTACTTCATATCTGGCTCCTATGGAAGACACTGCAGTTAAATGCAAACTCCATTCACTGAATTCACTGGTGTCAATGGCACCAGACTGGCCAGCATTTTCTGCCACACAGTCTGAAACCACAGAGCTGTGAAGATGACAAAGGGGAGTACTCATTCCTGAATAACTGGCACCAACATCGATGCTCAGTGCCTAAATTTCAACTCAGCATAGAAAGTCATGCTAGTGTTAAGTCATAGACTGCTCACCCTCAGATGCGTGCTAAGTGGAGCACTTACCTGTGATAATCCCCATCATCAATGGCAGTTCCAAACTCTATGAGACCTTCATCTAGGGTGTAGGACACAGTGTTCACCCCTTCGGATACGATCACTTCAGTCTTTCCATCGTTCCGTTCCAAGTCTATGATATCTCCCTAAAAAGATTACCAGTTATCAACACTCCCATGTTCTTCTAGAGTATGTAGTGGTAGTATGGATGTGAAGACAGCACTGTGGCAACTCTGCATAACTGAAGTTCTGCTGGATGAGCTCATACCTAGCAGACATTGTCACTATTGCACTACAGAGAATGAAAAAGCCACTGAGCAGCTCCTCCTGTCTCCAGGTTCTGCCAGAAATGCCTGCCACAGAGCATTTCTGGCAGTGCCATATGAAATAGGTGAGCTCATATTTTGTCCAGGAGAAACTGGCAGTTCCCTTCTGTCTTCTCTTCTGAAATCTGTCGTCCTGCATATTCCCACATACGTGAACAATTAGTATAGAAATTCATGGAGGAAATCAAAGTCTTCAGATTTTTACCTTCAGAGGAAACATGGTGACTCTCTCTGGAGCATCGATGTTATACCAAATGCAGAGGTTGTTTCTGCTCTGTGCCACCACCACATCACTGCCTGGAACCCACTGCACATAGGAGCAATAATTCAAAATGGTAGTCTTGGTGCTGCTTTCAACATCATAGAGCTGCAACTAGATGAGGAAAGAGGAGAAAAAGGCTCAGCATGGCTCATGGCTGGCCTACTATCTTATATGAACATGGTAGGAACATCTGAGCAAGCATCTTGTAAACAGGTATTACCAAACAAGAATCAAACATTTTCCAAGATATGTAGCTCAAACTTCCACGTGGTTATTATTTATGTATGTTACTATCAAAGACTTAAGATCTTTTTAAACTCTTGCTATATTTTAGGCAGCATGCTCAGATCCTGACCTCCTTATTGCTAAGTTCATAAATATATAAAACAGAATATGTTCTGTGCTACTTCAGCACCCTCTTGGTTGTACAGCTGCAATAGGAGAATGGTCTCTTAAGTCCTTCATGCAACCAGACTGAAGGACCAAGAAGGGCCTTCCTCTGCAGCTCTGGGCTGAACTGTCCATCCTAGGTAAAGTCTTATTACAAGAACTGTTGCCAATAAGCTGAAAGGATGTTGCCCTGAAACAAACTTGGCAATTTGGAAGGTATAACCTGACACATGGCATAACAAAGGTGTATAATGCCTTGTAACTTAAAAGTCTTGGACTGTGTTTGCTCTTTCTCATAATTGGCTTCACATGGTAAAGATGCAAAAAAGAAAAAAGAATTGTGTTGAGCCTTATGACATACCAGTAGAAGAGAACAAGAAATAAGCTTTTTCAGTCTGTACTAAATGGACTGGAGGGAGATATAGGGACATAGTTTTGGAGAATCATGGTACTGTCTGATTTAGGCTGGTGGCAGTATGTAGCCTGCTGAGAGAGCCCAGAGAGGCTGTGGGATGCCTGGAGGTATTCAAGGCGAGGCTGGATGTGGCTCTGGGCAGCCTGCTCTAGTGGTTGGCAACCCTGCCCAGAGCAGGGGAGTTGAAACTAGATGATCTTTAAGGTCGTTTTCAACCCAGGCCATTCTATGATTGATTCTATGAGAGGCCTAAAAAGCAGACAGATGAAGTTTCACCAGTCTTTACGACTCTGAGATTCTTGTTGAGACAGTAAATTATAAAGTCCAAAATAAACTGAACAAGAATGTAGAAATAAATATAAAATGTTATGTTGCTGGGAAAGTTCTCCCATCTCATATGGAAGGACATATAGCCTTGTGGAAATGTATATATCACTCACAAATAGAAGCCTGTTCCATCCAATGCAGGCTGCAGTCATATTAGTACCTTTCTGAAGAGTATTAGTGCAACAGAGAACAAACAGAACCCCTTCCTATCAGCAATTATTCAGTCTCCTTTATAGTGAAGCTCTTTCTTGACTGATACTTTTATGAACATGTAAAATTAGTATTTTAATGAGCTGCAAACATGGAATAATCCTTCTGAGAGTTAAGAGCATTTTGACTAACAAGGCACTCTAATGCTGATGCAGGCAATATTTTTTTTTTGCAAATCCATTTTGGGCTGCTCCTCCTATTTCTCTGGCATCACAAAGTACTTGGAGTCCCTCTTCAACTATCATTTTTGTGTAGGAAAGCCTACCTCTAGCACAACCCTGTGAGAAATGTCTGTGTGGTAATGAGGTTGTGAGGTGCCAGATGTATGCACTGGAAACTTTGGCTACAAAGTTGAGCACTCTGGTCTGATAAGCTTGGCAGCAATGAATCAGACTGTATGTGAGTGGTAACAAGCAGACAGGTAATTAAGTGGAGATCTGTGGTTCCCAGGCAAGAAAGTATATTTGCACCCCCTATGATGCAGTCTTAGGGGTCAAGCTGCCAAAATGACAAAGCAGGAGCAGCTCAGTGAAGAAGCCAGGGGCTCCTGTCTGAAACAAGGGATGAATTCAAGAGTTTCATCTGAGATGAAGAATTACAACACCTATGCATGTATGAACATAATACCTCATCAATCCTTGGACTAAGGAGAGAGGTACAGCCAACATGAAAATATTCTACTGCAGACTGACAGTCTCCAGGGATGTGAACGTGAACTCTGGAACAATCAAAATGATGAGCTGCAGTGCTATGGCTGGGGCCTGCCACAGCATCTGGGATACCTGCATAAAAATTCTGGACGTGAATTACATCATTGTCAATAAAGTCATGTGTTCTTCTCAGGACACTTGTTAGAAGACGAACAAATAAAGTAAAGCAGTAAGAAAGCCTTACATTCGTAACAATGAAGAAGGCTTCACTGTGAGCTGGGTAGAACTGTAACACAATTGATAAATACATCATCTTGCCTGCTGTGGTGAGCTTTTTCATCTGTATCTCTACAAATAAACTAAACACACCTAGAACATTATGTGAGTATCTGCACATTAGAACCTGTAGTGTGAATCTGTTATGATTTTGGGCATAGTTTTGTCCTGGGTTTACTAATACTCTCCCACACAGCATTCAATCACAAGTCAAGGGCCACACTGGACCTGCCATTTGGTTGTGACCAGGCTCTTTTAGAGAATTAGAGTTCATCTTACAGACATAAGGTAAGCTGTTGCAGAGAACACCTATTTTTAATTGACATGTTAAGTGCAACCTGAGATTGCACTTGCTCAACCTGTGTTTCACCCACTTGCCTCCATCTCACAGACAAAGAGTCTACTGTGAGAAACAAAGTTATGTTTTTGCAATAGAAGGTGTTTTTGCACACTGTGACCTGTATTTTAAGGATTGATGAGAAGGAGGAAGATGTCAAGTAACTTCAGTTAGCTATGACTGAAAACCAAACAGGCAATGCTGCCAACTCATGCAATCTGTACATAGTCTGTCTTTCTTAAAGGAATAGTCAAAAAATCATGAGTTATTCTCATGTGTTTCTCATCTCCTTCCCTGCACTCATGCATATTTGTCTTTACTTCTCCCCAGGTGTGCCACATTGCCACACCCCCCTCCAGATGTGCCTGGCCTTACCCTCATCTTCTTGTCCCTGAAGAGTAGTTTGTGGCCTGTTTCATTCAGCTCCAGCCAATCAATCTTGCTGTCATGGCTAATAGTGCCAGCATTGTAGCTACCTACAAGGTCCACTTGGGAGGGAAAAAGAAGAAACAATATAAGTACCTAAAGGTGCTGAACATTCTCAATGCTGTCCCATGGGGATCAGGTACTTGGGATCTAAATACAGCAGGACCCACGGGCAAACACACTGTGACATGAAAAGCAAACTGCAGTGAAATTTTATCTTGGTGCCTTATCAACAGCAGTAACTCCCTCCACCCTCCTGTATGTGCAGATCACAGACAGTGCAAGCAACAATATCATCATGCTGAACTGCACAGAATGTTGGATTTGGGATGCAGTCAAAGTTGTCCCACAGCTGTGCCCATACCAGGCAACTAACCTGCCAAAAGCAGGGCAGCCTGGTGTCTAGTAATCTGCTGACAGGCAGAATGAATGTGAAGAGGGACTTCAGCAATCTGCTACCTAGTAAAGTGAATATAAAGAGGGCCTTCATGGATATGCTTGGCACAGTAAGTGCAAAGGGATCAGTCAAGCTACAAAATACAGGGGAGGGTTGTTTACATTCACCTGTTGCTATGGTCTTGATGTCTATCAAATAAGCCAGTCTCTTGTTCTCCTCCACACCCCTCTGCCGTCTCTCATTGATACGGACACTATAATTTGAAAGGAATGATTACTGTTACCTTTAATGCTCTCTAAATTCACAGGACTGAATCCCATCTTCCCCTTGCAAGACTTACTTGCAATTTCCCTAAGCACATGGAGCCTCTTGTAGTTTCCTGACCTCTGACCCTTGCACAATAACTATGACTGCTTCAAATGGGAACAAAGCTTCTGATTCACGGCATCATTCCAGAAGCTGCCCCTTTGGAATCAGGGTTTCCAATAGCAAATTAGTTATGATAATTCCACCCCTGAGCAGCCCATGATCTTCCCTTCTCTCCTCTTGAATTAGAAAAGGCAGTGTGGTATGTCAGAAAGACAGGATGTCCCACTTGCATCTAGAGTCACCAGTAATGCTGGAATAGGATCAGCTGGATACAGAGATGCCTGAACAGATAAACAGGTTCTTCGTCAGGCAACAATCAAGTCAGGCTTCAATAAGCATGTATCAGAGGAAAATGGGCTCTTGTGCTTCTAAAACTTTAGAACCATCAGTTGTAACTGAGCAATTAAACCCCATCACTGGTTACTGCCAGAATAAGATAACTCAGGAAACATTCAGCAATGTGCCATCAGGTCCCAGAGTCTGGGAGCTGTGTTTTACAGACTGGTATACTTCCAACTGTATGTATTTGAGATCACTTCCACAAAATGCCTGTACTGGCCACACATGTGGGTGTGACGCTCACCTGACAAGATGAGGGCTCATGAACTCTGTGCGGACAGACCCCAAGATTTCATTATTTCCATATTCCACCAGTGTCAACTCCCCTGCATTAAAGATCATGCAGACCTGTAGGAGAAAGGGGAATGCACTCTTACAGAAAAGTCAGGAAATGACAAATACCTACCAGTGAGGTGAGCAGAAAAGGACTCTACTGCACACAAGTCTAAATTTAAACCCAATGGGATGAGCAAGGATCTGTTCTTGTCTTCCTGTTTTGGCTGCCAGCTTTTCCTGATGACTGGGGATTTTAGTCCTGGCTCTATCAGTCTTGCAGGAAGAGCCAAGCTGTCACCTGGAGAGCTATACAGTTGACACATCAGCTTCTCAAAATCTCCCTGCCTTGCCAGAAAGCGAAGGATTCCAGGTAGTTAACACATCCTGTTTTCTGTACCTCCAACATGCTCTCTGGCTGTTGCTCTTTTATTGCTCCTCTCCCCTGCATGGTTTTGACTTATACAGTCCTCACATTGGATTTCCTTTGTACCTTGGCATACGGAAAAGGCAAGTATTGGGAGGAAGCAAATCAGGATGTATATTGAGAAGTTAAGTGCAGGCAACAGTTGTAAAACAGGACTTTCCAGAAATGTGGTTGACAGTTTTTCTGCCAGTGCACACACTGCTTTACTCACCATTCATGAGTAGCATCCTGTCCCATCCAACTTACATTTTCATTGTCGAAGAAGAACTTCTCATTTCCTCCAGACCCTTGCCAGGCTACCTAAGATGCAATAACATGGAGTGAGCAGTCAAGGTTGACAGCTTTTGCAGGGGACTAGGTTGCAGGCATTGTGGTCTGTGATTCAGCTCTCAACTCCAGGACAGATGACAAGAACTACACCGCACAGGGGATCATATACCAGCAGCCCAGCTATCAACATTGTTGTTCAGTCATTACCAGCCTGCAAGTTCCCAATTTCCCTCTCCTTTTTTTTTTGACTTCCTCTGCTTCACAGTGCTCTTCTCTTTGTATAGCATTTGTTTGGCCTCTGAACAAAAGCTGTGTGTATGACCAATGTACATCACTCACTAGCCTATTTTTTCACAGCATCTCTCCACCTTCCTCCAGACTAACTTTAATATAAAAAGTATCCCCAAAACAACTTTGCCTCAGTAAATCTTCTGCACAGAATCAGTGCTACCATTTGTGGGGATAGAATCTCCACACCACATGTAGCTGAAATCGTTCTCTTTTGCATCCTTGTGTGGGGTCATGTTAGCAATGACTGATCACCACAGTGTCTGTGAGGGACTGGCTGATCTGGAATTTGAGAACAGCTCAGAACACTGGGTAATGCAATAGTTACTGTAATGACAACAGGCAAGCGGTCAGAGAGGCAGAAAACAAAAGCCAAGGCTGCAGCTGTCCTTTTTCCTCCTTGAACAAGAGCTAAAAGTCACTGCTTCAGCAAAGCTCCAGCAAGACGGCAACATCATAAACAGATTACTCAAAACCCTATTCTTTATAAGAAATTATAGAAACTGAAACAAAAAGTCCTCTGTGTAGTATGAGATTTCATCATAGAGATTTCATCTAACCAGGTTTTCAGTTGGATTACTAAGCAGCAGTATCTTCCAACTTGAATCTATAGTCAGGAACTACTGCTTCCAGCTAGATTGATTAGCAGCACATCATTGGCTGATTAGAAGCATATACCTATGCAAACAAAGAAAAAAAATCCTGGGGTCTAGTTAATACTTTTGCCAGATACTAGCCTACTGTCCAGGTTTTCCTGGACATAGTCTTATCATGCTGCACACCATGAGGCTCAGGGTGTTGGACAGTTTTGTCTGGATTGTTCTGTACTGGCATAAGCTGAGGTACTGCAGTCATGAATGGAGATTTTTTTTAAAAAGAAAAAGCACAATTAGATACATATATTCACATCTGGAATGTGCAAATGTGCTTATGTACAGCACACAGTTTTGCCCTCCACCCCTCTACCCTTCCCCCACCCCCAGTACAAAACACTGAAGATGTTGATAAACTGGAGGAAACTCAGAAGAGGGCCATCAAGGTGTTTGGGGCTGGAGCACTTGCACTCTGAGGCTGAAGGAATTGCACTTCCTCAGCTTGGAGAAGGGAGACCTTAGGAGGTATCTAAGAAGCCATTTTTTTTTTTCAGATACACAATGGAAAGGTGAAGAATGGTCATAAATTACAACAGATGAGATTCCAGCATAACACAGAATAAATTAAAGGCAAAAAAAGCTTTTCCCCCCCAAGGACAGTAAAGCATTGACCAGAGGAACTGTGGTTTTCAACACCTGCCTGGATAAAGCCTGAGACATCACACCTGAATTTAACATTGACCCTCTTTTGAGTAAGAGGTTTTGATAAGAGACATCCCAAGGTCCCTTCCGATCTGAATTATTCTATGATTCTTTGAAAAAAAATGTATTATCATAGAATCATAGAATATCCTGAGTTGGAAGGGACCCTTAAGGATCATCAAGTCCAACTCTTGACACCGCACAGGTCTACCCAGAAGTTCAGACCATGTGACTAAGTGCACAGTCCAATCGCTTCTTAAACTCAGTCAGGCTCGGTGCAGTGACCACTTCCCTGGGGAGTCTGTTCCAGTGTGCAACCACTCTCTCAGTGAAGAACCCCCTCCTGATGTCAAGCCTAAACTTCCCCTGCCTCAGCTTAACCCCGTTCCCGCGGGTCCTGTCGCTGGTGTTAATGGAGAAAAGGTCTCCTGCCTCTCGACACCCCCTTACGAGGAAGTTGTAGACTGCGATGAGGTCTCCCCTCAGCCTCCTCTTCTCCAGGCTGAACAGGCCCAGTGCCCTCAGCCGTTCCTCGTACGTCTTCCCCTCCAGGCCTTTCACCATCTTCGTAGCCCTCCTCTGGACACTCTCCAACAGTTTCACGTCCTTTTTATACTGTGGTGCCCAGAACTGCACACAGTACTCGAGGTGAGGTCGCACCAGCGCAGAGTAGAGCGGGACAATCACCTCCCTCGACCTACTAGCGATGCCGTGCTTGATGCACCCCAGGACATGGTTGGCCCTCCTGGCTGCCAGGGCACACTGCTGGCTCATATTCAACTTGCTGTCTACCAGGACCCCCAGATCCCTCTCTTCTAGGCCGCTCTCCAGCGTCTCATCGCCCAGTCTGTACGTGCAGCCAGGGTTTCCCCGTCCCAGGTGCAGGACCCGGCACTTGCTCTTATTGAACTTCATGCGGTTGGTGATCGCCCAGCTCTCCAACCTATCCAGATCCCTCTGCAAGGCCTTTCCACCCTCATCCGAGTCCACAACTCCTCCAAGTTTGGTGTCATCAGCAAACTTGCTCAAAATACCTTCTATTCCTACATCCAGATCGTTTATAAAAATATTGAAAAGTACCGGCCCTAAAATGGAGCCTTGAGGGACCCCACTGGTGACCGCCCGCCAGCCTGACGCAGCCCCATTCACCATAGCCCTTTGGGCCCTGCCCGTTAGCCAATTGCTCACCCATCGGATGATGTTTTTATTTAGCTGTATGGTGGACATTTTGTCCAGTAGGATCCTATGGGAAACCGTGTCAAATGCCTTGCTGAAGTCCAAAAAAATCACATCAGCTGGTTTCCCTTGGTCCACCATACGGGTGATCTTATCATAAAAGGAAATCAGGTTAGTTAGGCAGGACCTACCCTTCACAAACCCATGCTGGCTGGGACCAATGACTGCTTTGTCCCCCAGGTGCGCCTCAATAAGTTCAAGAACCATCTTCTCCATGATTTTACCAGGCACTGACGTGAGACTGACAGGCCTGTAATTGCTAGGGTCTTCTTTCTGACCCTTTTTGAAAATCGGCACAACGTTTGCCAGCTTCCAGTCTACCGGGACCTCTCCAGACTCCCAGGATAGTTGAAAAATAATTGAGAGAGGTTCCGCGATGACGTCCGCCAGCTCCTTCAGCACCCGGGGATGAATCCCATCCGGACCCATGGACTTGTAGGGATCCAGGTGGAGTAGCAAATCCCGCACACGTTCAGGGTCAGTTGGGAGTTTGTCATCCCCACCGTCCCGGTCCTCCAGCTCAGGGCACCCTGGGTCCCGAAGCCCATCATCGGCATTGAAGACAGAGGCAAAGAAGGCATTAAGCGTCTCTGCTTTGCCTATGTCATTGTCTGTGAGGAGACCTTCCCTATCAAGGAGCGGCCCTATGTATTCTTTAGTTCTCCTTTTTCCATTCACATATCTAAAAAAACCCTTTTTATTATCTCTCACAGACACAGCCAGCTTCAACTCTAGGTGTGCTTTAGCCACACGAATTTTCTTCCTACAAACACGAACAGCATCCCTGTATTCTTTCCATGTCACCTGGCCCTCCTTCCAGTAGCGAAAGACTCTCTGTTTCCACCTAATCTCCATTAGAATGTTCCTGGTCAGCCACGCCGGCCTCCTGCCCCGCCTGCCTGACTTGCGATATTTAGGAACTGCCTGTTCTTGTGCTTCTAGGAGGCATCGCTTAAAGAATGACCAGCACTGGTGGACATCGAGGCCTTCAAGAGCAGCTTCCCAGGGATAGTATTGTATAGTATTGTTCCTATACAGAAAACATATTCTGTGAATTGCAAAGCTAAGCATTTGATACTCTTGAAATGTCATAGATTTTCCATTACCTCACTGAGCTTGTTGGAGCTGATGTCACCCAGCAGTAATGTGTCTGAGGTATGGGCCACCAGATATCTGTCTTTCCCTAAGATCTTCACTTCATCAATCTCATAACCATAGTGAGATTTTAACACAACACGAGTTCCTGTTGAGAGGTTCTTCACAATGACCTACAGAATGTAAGAAAAATATGAGGCCCTCTTTCCACGCACAGAGGAAGAACACAGATTTCTTGCCCTATGGAAGATTATATAACAGATTATATTTGGGTATTTAGATATTCCTTCACATCATTTCACTCTGTTTTTTAAAGAAAACTTACCATTCCTTTTGTATTGGACAACCACTGTAGTAGAAGTGTGGAACTCTCACTTCTACCATTTAGAAATTTCTAGCCTAACTGTAGGACTCCTCGGGCTCCCAAGGATGACTCATCCTTAAGGAGTTCTGCTCTCTTGCCACTGACTACAGAGGGGCACCTAGACTGCTAGTGCACCCTTACTACAGGATTTGAACCAGGTAAAGCTGACTGAAATTAAACCACTTAAGGAGCCTGTATTTCACACTGTACCCCACACAAATTCACAAGCTAGGAAATAAACTCCATTGCCTTTTCTTCTATAAAATTTCCATCCAGATTTGACCCTGTCCATGGACCTTGACCCTGTCCCTAAGATCTTCCCAACAAGTTTCTACAGACAAATCATAGGTGCAAATGTGTACCTAAAATACTTTGGTAACTTGCTGTGCTGATTTTGGTGCATATTTTTCAAGGAAGGAGGGAGGGAATCACAGAATCACAGAATTTTCCAGGTTGGAAGAGACCTCAAGGTCATCGAGTCCAACCTCCAACCTAACGCTAACAGCCCACCACTAAACCATATCCCTAAGCTCTACATCTAAGCGTCTTTTGAAGACTTCCAGGGATGGTGACTCCACCACTTCCCTATGAGGAATGAGGTAAACGGACCCAGAGAAATACACCATCACTCTTAACTCTTTCAAGTATAGTTGTACTGAGGCTGAAGCTCACTACTATAGAATTTATAGTGTTCTCTCAGTTGATTGGCTGAGAAAATCTGAATGGCTGGAACAAGGACTGGATTATGGACAAGAAAGAAGACGATGGCACCAAGAACTCCAAACATGTCTAGTTTTACCAAACATTTCATTTTCACCAAAAGACATTACCTTATTGTATATCATCTTACCTGGCTTGGTCCCACATATGTAATTTCAAATTTATTTTTGTAAATGCTTCTGCGAAGACAGCAGTCAAATTGTTCAACTCCTCCACACAGAGTACCCTAGGGAAACAAACACACTGCACACAGTCAGTGAATTCTTTTAAGGAGAGGTATTCCAGACCCTACTCACATGACCAGGATCAGAGGTGTGACAGAAACCCACAGGTCCTGGATCCTCTGAAGAATGCGGCTCAAGCCCCCAGGTACATACGGACCAGCCCTATCTTGACTTTCTTGAGAGAACAGGAAAACTGAAAAGTTCTTAGAGAAACTGAGCTTAGCAAATCCTGGCAAATACATGGTAGAGGAAGAGAAGGTGTTAAAAATCACCTTTGTCATAATCTTCCCCATTATCTCTCTCCATTTCCCACTTTATAACATCCCCACTCCATTCACTACTCATCTATCCCTTATCCTTTTCCCCTTCTCTGCAAGTTCCTGTTCAATTAATCCTCTGAAAATATTTTAAGGATTCTTGATTTTGTTGAACATAAAAAGATGCAAAAACTATCAAAAAAAGTTATAAGTAGCAATCTTTTTAAGACTTTTTAAATTATGTAGGGAGCTATTTTGCTTAATACAGAAAGACAGACCAAGGTCCATAGGCTACAAGTAGAAAAAAGACAACTCTGAACTGAAAATGTAGCAAGTATAAGAAATAGTTCAGTTTTTCTGGATGGAAAGGATGCTCATGAGACTGCTATGGAGAAGCTATGCTGACCTTACTATGCTCCTGTCAAAAAATGGGGACTGTTGCTGCCAATGAGCCATTACACAAATATTGATGATGTTTTCCTGGTTCATTGTACATATCGGAATCAGAGAATGGTTAAGGCTGGAATGAACCTCTGAGGTCATCTGGTCCAAACCCTTGCTCCAGCAAGGGCTATCTAGAGCAGGTTGCCCAGGACCATGTCCAGATGGCTGTTGAAGATCTCCAATGAGGAAGATTCCACAGCCCCTCTGGGCAACCTATTCTATCGCTCAATTACCTGCCCAGTAAAGAGGTGTTTCCTGATGTTCAGATGGAAACTGTGTTTTGGTTTGTGCCTATTGCGTCTTCTTGCAATGGGTACATTGCACATCTGAATTCAGTAGTGTCCCTTGCACAGTGTCTCAGCCTAGGCATCCTGCATCACATTTCTAGGTGACAGTGCACCTTCTCTCATGTGCTCTCTCTGTACCACATCATTTCATTCTCAGGAGAATGCATGAGACTATGCCTGGTGTGTGACTCATGGGCTCAGGGCTGCTAACTGATTATACAAACCGCACAGATCCTTGAACCATCCCTCTTCCATGCTAGAGCTGTGATGGTGTAGAGGTGTGCTATTTCTTTGGGTTTGGCTTCCTCCCAGACACCACGGCGTGGGCTCCAGTTCAAAACCCTTAGCCTGTGAGAACAGATGAAAAACATGAAGAAATGCTCATGGTTGAAGGAGAAAGATCTATAAAAGGGAGACTTCCAACAGGCACCATACCTATCATAGCTTCCAATGACAACAGCCTGGCCACCGGGACTGGCAGCTGCTGTGGTGAATTCCTTCTCTGAGGAGTCCCGACTATAGTCAAAGGTTTGAATCACATTGCCCTCCTTGCTATAAGCTACAATCTTCTTATCACATCCTGCAGCCACAATGCTGTTCAAAGCCCAGGCAAGGGCATAAGGAGGACAGGGATGTGTCACCAACTTACCCTACATTAGACAAGAGAGAACATCTTGAAAACGTCATTGGCTTTAGCCCTCATCTGGCCTCTGTAGTCTACCACCAGAACTGAGAGATGTAAGAGCTATTCTGTTCATTTAACTAGGAGAGAAGATTTCAGATGTCAGTACCAGTACCATTAACTAGACTGGAATGCATTCTTAAATTAGCAAAGTATATATGTGGCCTTCAGCTTATGCTAGATGGCAGACATGCTCAAATTGCTTCAGTGAGAGAGAAAAGATCTGAGTGGGAATAACATTTCTTCATCACATTTTAAAGCACAGAGACTACTCCTTTTGGGGAGGAGCAGGAGGCTCAAGAGAAATGCTGGGTGCCTACAGTATCCTGTCCACAGATACAATGTGGACTTGTGATTCAGGGTTAACTGGAATAAGTATACCTTGCTTAATGAGAAGAAGAATAATACTTGTTCTCCAAAACCCTACCCATTTGAGTATCATTCTCCTGGACATTCTAACATCAGATCTTTCCAGACATCTGAAAAGCCTCATGTCTCATACACAAAATGGTCATGCCCTCTCTTAATACCACACTCAGTGTAATTCAAAGCATCCAGTCACTGCTGCATTGTCTTCAACGTTTCATAAAACCTCCACTAGCAAGAACAGACTGCAGCTCCTCTCCAGATCTGCACTCTCTTCACAACCTCATCACTTCACAGAGCTCTTGAGCCAGGAAGTTCACTGTGCAAACAGGAATTTCGCTCATTGAAGAAAGATCTTTGATACCTGTGATTCACCTGAGCCCTCATCATCAAAGAAGAAGCGTACTATGGTTCCATCTGCATGGCCAGACAGGATTCCCTTCCCCGACACACTGCAAATAAACAGATGCAATAAGATTTGTGCCTTTATTTTTCTATCCCTGACCAGAAGAGCCAGTCCCAGGGACATTGTTGATGTTGCTCATCAAAGGAACCTTCACCAAAGATAAGTTGTATGGTAAAAGGAAGAGGATCTAGTACCTGTGTAAGTGTCTATAAAACTAAAGCAGACAAAGGTATGGAAAGACAAGAGTGGCCACTTAAATATAAACAACTTACTATATTACCAAAACACAGAGAGGATAAGGAACCTTACGTGGAATAAAGACTATGTACACAATTTCTTATAGCGAGGTGTTTCAAACAATCTTTTCATTGGAACTCCTCCCGAAGTGAGGCTGGATATTGTGACACCAGTAATCAAAAAAAGCAACAAAAGTTGGAGAGAAAAACATCTAGACAAACACTCCAGAACTAAGTCCATTATCTGTAGCATTAATATCTTGTGTACTTCTCTATAAAAGCAGGGAGAAGAAAACAAGGAAGAAGAAACAGGCTTACTGTAAGGCACACAGAATGAACACTTTTAATGATAATTCATATAAAGAATACATTTTCTATGATGCTACCTTCTGTCTATTGCAATCCCAGATTTGTCATTTACATCATATCAATAATAGTATGCACTGTGTTTAGAAATAACAGGAAAAGAGAGATAGCAGTGAGAGACTGAGGAGAGGGAGAAAAGGGAAGGAGGAAAGAGGGGAAAGAGATGTGGGGGGAAGGGGAGAGGGGTAAAGAAAGAAAGGGAGGAGAAATGAGAGCAAAGAAGAGAGAAAGAAAAAAACAGAAAGCCTTTGAAATGGATGCAAGACAAGTTCTGAAAGAATCTGTCAGCAATGGGAAGTCAGAGACTAGCTTTTTTGTTCAGCACTCAGAAAACAGAATAACACCATTTATCAAAAATCCTACTGCTAGGACGATGACATATCTTAAATATTTTAGGTAAATGATACTAAAGTACTTAAAATGAAAATTAAAATAATTCAGAACTGCACTTTATGATTATTTTTCTAATTATAGACTTGTCACAATTTAATCTGACAGAACATTTTCTATTTTTTTAGTCGTTAAACTTGACTAATATTAGTAATTAGCTAATGAAGTTGTCAACTTTAATCTTTATAGTCATGAATTCAAGTAAATCAATATATGTATCTTACAGGCACTTACATCCTGAAATGTGTTTGGCGACAGCCAAACTGGATGGGCTAGTGTGGAGTGGCCAGGTGTCAGATTTTAGTAAGAAATTCCTTTTGGAAAGCACTGAATCTTATCATCTTGACAAGAACTGACAGCAGAAAGACATTCTAACAACTTCCCATACTGCCACAAGTTCTGCCAGGGCCAGTGGCTAGGTAGGAGGCTGAGCCAAAGCAGTGTAGCCTAAAACAATGCCATACTCACTTGCAAGTTAGAGAGACCACATAGGAATCTGTCCCATAAATGGTGGAAGACTTGTTGTTCTTTGTATTTGCTAAACGAACCTGAGGAAGAGAACCTGATCAATATTGCTTCTGTTCCCAAACAGAACCATGGATATCCCACAGTGTAATGTCCCCATGTTTTCCAGTCCATAACCAGCAACAGAAATAGAAAGCTCATTGCTTTCTGGTAGGTTGGAGAGCAAATGGAAACTTGGAGCTGCAGACATAGAATCATAGAATGGTTTGGGTTGAAAGGGACCTTAAAGATCATCTAATTCCAACCCCCCTGCCATTGGCAGGAACACCTTCCTCTAGAAGGGAGTGGAAGGTGTCACACTTCCCCATTTTTAGGAAGGCTCAGGAAAAGGACCAAAGGATCCAATAGAACCTCCAAGAACTGGGAGCCAAAACCAGAAAAGTTAAGCCACTGGAGTAATCCCCCTGTTGCTGATGGGTGCCCTAAGACCACAGAGTAATGGTTCCTTCCCTGCATCCTAGGTACTTGCAGGCTCTCATAGCCCCTACATGGAAAAGAAAATCAGGCAAATAACAAGTTTCTCTACCTTCCCTTCAGCAAGACCAAAGACAATGATATTCTCCGCTGGCCACAATAAGCAGGTCACAGCACTCTGCCAAGGAGGAATTAAAAAGAGAGATAAGTGCTCCATTATACTTAGAAAGCTTCTTGCCCCATCCCTTGCTACATAAGACAGCTCAGGAACAAGACCACTCAGTCCAAGAAAGACAAGAGATCAGAGCATTGTCATGGACCTTAAAGTGGGATTAAGGCCCTCCATACTGAAACTTGAACTAGATAACAGTGAGCTAGGGTAGAGTAAGAGGCTGAGAAGAGCTTAAGCAGGGCATCAGAAACTGCTGTTGTTCAGTATAGGTGCTCTTCTGAGGGGACTGTTCTTTGATCGTGTGTGGTTTTCAATATGTTATTTACAAATGTATAAAATCACAGCTACTTTAAAATACTTGTTTGCAACAACAAATATAAATCAGAAAAATAATTTTACTCTGCTAATTTCATAACAGATATGAAAATATCTGTACTTTGGGTCTTCATTTGCTGAATCACAAGTAGTGCTTATTTATATCTTTTCATTTACAAGCAAGATGGTTATCCAATGCTACCAAATAGCTCAGGCAGAAACAGATTCATTAAATCCCTATCAAAGGGATT
The DNA here is from genome assembly GCA_011075105.1 of Heteronetta atricapilla. NCBI lineage: Eukaryota > Metazoa > Chordata > Aves > Anseriformes > Anatidae > Heteronetta > Heteronetta atricapilla. Next base: position 119,021,521 of record CM021733.1, read on the forward strand.
TTTAAAATCAGAGGTGTGAGGGTCAGGATGAATAAAGCTGAGCATGAAACCTAACTGTAGGAGAGAGACAAAAGAGTTAATGAAGCCACTTTACATTTAAATTGAAAAATTTCAGTGTTTGACATTATGCCACCAGCACCAGCTTCATAGGCATATCTGTTCCATTTTAAGAATCTGAACCTGCTTTAGATATATATATACTCTCATTTATTCATCTCACCTACTCTTCCCCACCCTTACCAGCAACTATCAGATACCAAAATGTCCCTTGATGCCTAAGCTGCTCATAACTTACATGTCCAACCAATCACCAAGACGTACCTTTTACTTTTTCTGTTTCCTAGAAATCCACTTATTTCCCTCATTATCTGACAAACCATTATTTTCAGTCTAACAGTCACAAGCAGCCTAGTTGAAACTTAGAAACAAGCCTTACAAAGCGGTAACAAGCTCAGCTACTAGTGTAAGGAAGTCAAACTTGCAGATGCTCATCCTGACCCTCTAGCAGGATGCCTTGCCTGTCAGCAGAGCAGAACAGTGTCACTGTATTCACAAGACACACAAGAGTGCCCAGCAGGTTTTGCAAATTGCAGGTGAGGGAAAGGGCCAAACAGATTATCTCCCATATTGACTGAATGTACCAAAAAAATGTAAATATAAATATTCAGCTACAGTGGAGAATCTACCCCATCAAGGAAAGAATGACAAGAAACCACATAGATAGCACTAGAAAAATAAAAGATTCATTATGATAGAAATGGTAAAAAAAGGCATAGGATAAATGAGTGAGAGAAAATAGAAACAAACAACTAAATGAAGATACAAAAACTGTACACACGCTGCGTGCAACATCTAAGCCTTGCAAGAGGCAAGCAGCCTCCGACCAGGCTGCTAGCCAGGTGCTGCAGCAAAGGAGAACCAGAGGGACAGGAAGCAGCACTAGTCATTGCCAGCATACTCAAGCAGCAAGCAATAAACAATGAAAGAATTCTCCAGTGAGACTACTGATATCCATATCGGGTATAACCGTAATGTTCAAGAAAGGGGCAAATGGATACCAAGCCCTTCTTGCTCTCTTTTCCTCATTCTTGACATTGTTTTCCAGTGTCATGATCACTCAGTGCAGCAGGTCAACCACAGAGAAACAAAGGCTGACCAACAGCTTTCTTCCCTTACTGTCAGACCAATAGAATTATATTTGTCCCCTTTCTGCAGCCAGCACTGAGTGTTCAGAGATGGTGGATGGCCCTCCTATGAGCATGCCTCTGAGTATGCGCAAAATGACATACAAATTATTTTTATACTACAGCTACTTCAGAAAATGGAGTTAAACAGGAGTCTAAGTCTCACCATTTGGATGAACTTGTTGCATATCACCTTCTTGTCACCCCTGCAGAAAAACACAGACAAAAGCAGACAAACATGACTATTGATGATCCTGGTAAAACTACCCATTCTGGATACCCTACTGTTTGTATTCAGTTCATTTTAATATTGTCAAACACAGGTGAGTTAAGTTTTATATGCTGGTGGTCTACCACAAGCCAACTTTAGGCAGAAAACTTAAAAAAAAAAAAAAAAAAAGATTATACATTTTGCAAGACTAAGGCTATTGGAAAATACGGGAATTATCTGAGCTTCCAAAATTTTGGTGACAAGCCTTTCTGAGCAGCTTAGGAACAACAGATACAAGCAAATGACGCTGAAGTGATGCAGCCATGTACCTCAGTTCCACATCTGTGAAACAGCGCTTTCATTTTGCAGCCCCACAGAAGTTGGCACATGCTCCCACCGGGTTCCACAAAGACTTTCAAAGAAACCCTATCTGTTGCTATCTGAGCGATTAATTGCAGGTTAGAAAATGTACACCACAGCACGTGCTACACTGAGGACCAGGCCTGGATGTACACCCACACCAGCACCCAGAAAGTGCACCACATGGAAAGGAGGGAGAGCACCGCTCCCTTCTCACGGATGCAGCACTGGTCACTCCACCACCAGACTCACCACTCCTCTCCGATCCTGTAGACATAGACAATGTTGTCCGTTTGGCCAATGGCGATTTTGGTGGAGTCCGGGGAGAATGCCATGCCTTTGACCACGTAGCTCTTCCTCCCATACTGTGGACAGGAAGGCAGCCTGAGCCACGGGGGAAGGCTGGCACGCCCCGGCCGCACGTGCACCAACCAGCCCCCAGCCCAGGACCGCATCCCAGCAGCGGCAGCTCGGGCCCGGGGCCCTCACCTTGGCGTCGGCGGGTTTGGTGGAGAACTTGTCGCGCCGCTCGCCATGCTCATCGTACAGCAGCACCACCCGGTCTGCGGTGCACACGGCGAAGCGGCCGCTGTTGGCCGACCAGGCCATGCAGGTCACCCGCGCAGTCCCGTCCTGCGGGACACACACAGCCTCAGGCGCCACCGCCCCCGATCGCGCCCCCCCCCTCCCCGGCCCAGCCATGCCCGACCTGCGGAGCTAGTAGCGTCCGCACGTGCCGCAGCTGCATCGCGCCAAGATCGAGATCGGGATCGGGATCGGGACCGGGACCGGGATCGGGATCGGGACCGGGATCGGGACCGGGATCGGGACCGGGACCGCGCCGCCGCCGGCCCTCCCCCCAACCCGCCCTTGTTGTCCCGGCAACCCCAGGGCCTCCGCCGCTGCTGACGTCAACGCGCCGAGCCCGGCGGCGGACGGCGCCCCGCCCCTACCGGCCCGGCCCGGCCCGCCCGGCCCCCGCCGTCTCGGTACCGGCAGGACTCGGCCACGGCACCGCCATGGAAGCGCTGCGGGCGGCGGGGCGCGCCGTACTCCGGAGTCCGCGCCTCGCCCGGCATGGCTTGGGGCTCTGCCGGCGGCGCAGTGAGTGCGGACCACGGGTACTGGGAACGGGCGGGGCCCGGGCATCAGGCTCGGCTGCGGCGCGTGGCCCCGGGCCCTCCTCGGCGCCGGTGCGCGGGCGGGGGACAGGGAGCGCTCTTCTCGGTCCGGCCGGGCCCGGGACGCGGCCGCCCGCCGGGCGGGGCTGAGGCCGGGGAGCCGGGGGCCAGGCTGTGGTCGTGGGGGGTTCGCGGGGGCTGTGGGGCTGCAGGCGGGCCGGGCCGGGCCGGGCCGGGCCGGGCCGGTGGCGCTGTGGGCTGCTCGCACGGCCCTGGCAGCGCTGTCCCCGTCGGACAGGCTTCTGCCCCGCGTCGTCATTGAGATCGTGCATACCGGTGGGTTGAAAGGCCTCGGGTGGCTGTCCCAAACAGTGGCGCCGGTGCTGCCGGGGCATGGTGTGCCCCATCTGCAGGCACCATTTCCTGCCTGTGTGAGATTTTGTCTTCCTGAACCGCTGCATCTGGTCCTGTGCAGGTGTGGAAATGCACAGTGAGCGTGACAGCTCTGCACGTAGCTTGTGGTGGAGTGACTGCCCGCTGGTCCTGGGTAGGTTGACCCCACAGGCCCAGCAGGAGGGCAGTGCATGGGCTTCCTCCTTCAGAGCTACCCTGCCGCTTTACTGGGGCAGCAGTGCTTGCTCTGGCAGCCTCTAGGGTGTTTGAGCTGTTCTCAAAGCTTGGAGGGAGACAGTGTTTTTTACCCAGGGGAGAGAGAGATCCCTGACACTTGCATGGTATCTAGGTGGGTTCCCTGGTGGTTTCAGGAGTGCTGCAAAAATAAGGTCTCTTGATTTCCCTGTGGGCTCAGGTTATTCCAATTATGAGTCAGAGCTTTTTCAAGCATGTCAGCAATCTTCTGGGAGCTAATCCCAGGAAAGAGATGAAAAATAACCTGAAAAGTATTATCTTAGCATGAACAGTAGATACCTAGGCAATTCCCAGGGAAGCATTCAAATCCAGTCTTTCTAATGGTGCACATAACTCCTCTGGTGATGTTCCCTCCCTCCTCTGTGAGATGAATCCCTGAGAACAAGATGGAGTCTGTGGCTCCCTGCATCTTAGTCCTTCTTATCTCATCTCTTACCATCCTTGTGCTGTTTAGGATTTGAGGAGGTAAATGTGTAATGATTTCTGCTTCAGCTCTCTTTGAAAGCATCACGAGGAAATACTTGGTATGAGAGAAGCGTTCCTTTGTGTGTGGTACTAGCCTGGTAAATAAAGCTTTTGCCTTTGACTCTTACTTTGAGAGTGAACTTTCTGTTGAGGACAATAACTTTGTCTTGTGGGATCAGAGCTTGAAAACAGTGCTTGTTTTGTGTGTCTTCTACCAGTAACAGTGTTATCAGGACTGACTGTAGGGTCAGGGCTCCTTCTACTACCTGTCTGGTGAAACAGACTGGTTTCTGCAGGAAACTGGGCATGCTTAGGACTGTCTAGAGGGAATCTAGGGAGGTCAAGGGAAGCGATTCTCCCCGTCTACTCCACTCTCATGAGACCCCACCTGCAAGGTTCATCTATGTTCATCTCTGAGGTTCATCTATGGTTCATCTATGGTTCATCAAGGTTCATCTATGTTCATCTCTGAGGCTCCCAGCATAAGAAAGACATGGACCTGTCAGAGTATTTTTAAATTATTTTTTATTTTATTTCTGACTGCAGCAATAGGGTTTCAAAAGAGAGAACGCAGGAAACAGAGTCCAGTGCCCCTTCCATTCTGTGACCTCCACAGTAATGCACATGGGAGATCTCTTCCCTCTGTGCATTGGACTTCATCCATAAAACATGTTTTTGGGAAGCTAGTTTGCACCCTTGAAACATCAGTCTAAGCTCCTCCTTAACACAGAGCCTTTATAGGGTGATTGTTTCCCAACCAGCTCTGCTTCAACCGTGAGTGCTGAACAAACTACCCCTCTCCTGGCAGCCTGCTGTTGTAGATAATAGCTACCAGAGGTTTGGCTTTGATGATGCTGGGACTACTTGGGGATTTTGATCTGACTAAGTGGGGCAGCAAATGCTGCTGTTCCTGAGCTGTGCATGCAGCCTAGATGATGAGATGAATACAGTACAGAGCACATGCTGCTTGTAGTGAGAGAGACCTGTGAACAGTAGGTTTTGGCAGATAGCATTGAACTCTGTGCAGCATCTGAGGCTCTACGCAGATATTCAGGAGCTTACTATTTTGCTGGAAGAGCTTGTACCTCCAGGAATGGGGATGAAAAGCTTCTGGGGTGAACTCTCCTTTCGTTCTGTTCTTATTCCAAGAATGTCACAGAGGCAGGGGAGTACCCTGGTGAGTGCAGGTAGAAGCAATGCTGCCGAGAGCACTGAAGCTGCAGTGAGGTGGGGTGGCTCTGCTGGGACTAGCCATGTGGCTGCTGGCACATGGCTTCTGCTGCTGAGTCATTTTTTCTTTACAGAGCTTCCTGAGAGCTGGGCTGATATGCAGGAGCCGCTGCTTGAGGGGATGTGCTTCACACTGAAGTATCTGGGCATGACACTGGTAGAGAAACCCAAAGGAGAAGACATGGCAGCTGCTGCCATCCGCCGGATCATTGCCACGGTGAGTGCCAGCCCTGGGCCCTGCTGTGCTGGGGTAGAGAAGAGCCCATTTGGAGGCCAACCCCTCCTCTTTCCCCCCCCCCCCCCAAAAAAAAAAAAAAAAAAAAAAAAAAAAAAAAGGCATCCATGTCTCGGCCCTGAACTCCGGCTAGGGACTGCACTGTTCCCAAGGGAGGGTGGTGTGCAAGAGACTGTCTGTCCCCCATCTTTGTGCTGTGGGGGAAGCTGTCTTCATGCAGGACAGCTGCCATTACCTGCTTCCATGCTGGGAACACAGCTGGGAGCAGGGCTGTGCCCCTTTCTGCATGGAGAGGAGGGTGAGGGCTGGGGGAGGTGGGATCTGTCCTATCCCATGTGCATGGCAATAGCATGAAGGGACTCCAGGGGTGTTCTGCACAGGATTGTGCCTGATCTCCAGTCTCTTCCTTTCTTACCCCTAAGGCAGGATCCTGCCTTTATAGGGAGGGTCCAAGTGGGTGGCTTTCTGTACAGAGTCTGGGGGACTCAAGGTGGGGTGAGGGCCCTCACTGGGTTTGCAGAGGTGTCTGGTGTTTCCCCACTGCCAGGCACGGGTGGGAGCTCGCAAGTTCCAGAAGGTGATTCTGACAGTGTCTCCGAGGGGCATCTCGCTGCAAGACGCAGACACAAAGGAGATTGTTGAGAACATCTCCATCTACAGGTGGGCATAGTGTGTAGGAGGGCCTGGGTATTCCCTAGCAGCCAGCAGGAGACTGATGGGATCCTGAGGAGCTAGGGTGGGCTGGGCCTTCTGTTAGTAATACTGTGTGCCTTAGATCTTCTTTTGGCTCTCTGAGACCAGCTCCCTCTCCCTGCGGCACCTCAAAGCACTGCTTGGGTCTAAATGCAGGCAGGGTCCGGGGTTGCTTTGTGTTCTGGGTCAGTCTGCCTTTTCAGCAGGCCCTGCATTCTTCTGCATCCTGCCTTCAACAGGAAGTTAGATCAGGGTTGATGGCTGGAAAGCCACCACAGCAAGGGCAGGATTGCATGTCTACCTTTCTTTGTTGACGCAGGACTAGAGGACTGCCCTTCTGGCTGCAGTGGAATGAGGGTGCCTTGGCCTGCAGCTCACTTGGTTTGGCTGAAGGCAGTTTCTGGGAGAGATGATTTTTTTATTATTATTTACTTTTATTTTTAACTGCTGCCTGTTGTGCTTTAGCTAGACTGGGTGTCGGTGGGTGCTGTGTGTGAGGAGAGGATGGCTGAAAGCTGGTGGCAAGATGTGAAGCAGGGTCAGGACAAATTATTGGTGCAAACTTTGGGTCTTGGCACAGGAGCTGATGTGCTAACGCAGACACTGCCTGGCCTCCAGTTGTGTTTTTGGAGGTGACCAGTGTTTGAGTTTGCACCTCAACTTGAAATGGGCACCAGAGAACCAAAGAGCACACTGGGGCAACACGAGAGGGGAATACCTGTGGATGCAGTGATCTTTTATGAGTTCTAGGTGCCAGGCAGCCTTTGATCCTTGCTGGGGTGCTGGGCTGCCTGCTATCCAGGGCAGGTGAAAGTCTCAGGCTGTCAGCAATGCTCGTTGATGTTCTGGGTGAAGAGCAGAAGACTTGTGCAGTGTTCCCGTTACTCCGAGCAGCTACTTTCTGTCCACAGGATCTCCTACTGCACAACAGACAAGCTGCAGAACAAAATCTTTGCTTATGTTGCACAGAGCCAGGAGAGTGGGGCACTGGAGTGCCATGCCTTCCTCTCACCCAAGAAGAAGATTGTAAGCACTTCTCTTCTGCTCTTGGTTCTTTGAGGTAAGGGTGGGAGCAAGGCCCTTTCTCCTTCCCCTTCAGAGGGAGGAGACCCTTATCTCTGTGCACCTTAGCTGGAAATATAGACAGGGAATGCATGTTTCCTCACATTCTGCAGAGGTGGGTGGTGAGCAATAGAAAGTTCTTCAGTCCCAGTTCCTCTGGGATCTCCTCTTGTGAATGGCTGGCCCACAAAGCATTGAACTCTGGCCTTCCAAATGTGTGCTCCATAGGGAAAAGCAGTGAAGGAGTGCTTGAGGCCCTCAGATCTTGGGCAGCGGTGTTGTCTTTGTTTGAGGGCAGAGATGGAAGTAGACATTCTCCCTGTTTCTTATACACAGGCCCAGGCTGTGACTCTGACTGTGGCCCAGGCCTTCCAGATGGCACTGGATCTCTGGGAAGCAGCAAATGCAGGTAGGAAGGAATTTCTCAGACACTTCCCTTGGCCTAGCCTTGGGATTGGGATCTTTAGTGTGGGACCCTGTCTTGGGCTTTGTAGAGGAGAGGTGGCTCGCTGCCTGGATGGTGAAATGCACCAACCAGGGAGATCATTGTCCCTGCTGTTGTGCTCTCTGCCACTGTTCCATGTGGGGAACCTGCCCTTTCTCTGGCTGGGGGCATCCGTGCTATCCATGCTGAACTCCTTTGCATTGCTGAGCTATAGCACATCTTAGGGCCCTGTGGGAATTGCCTTGAGTGGTGATCCCTCACTTTTCTTTGTCCCCTAAGCACAGCAGGGTTATCTGTCCCTTGTCCACAGTCCTGCCTGTGCATTTCCTGCTAGGCCTTCTTCAGGTTCCAGGCGCTAACTATGCTGCTTTTGCCCTGTCCTAGGCTCTAGGCAGGAACAGCCCCTTCACCCTCCATGTGTCTTGGAGCACAGTGAACCCGGCAGAGCAAGTGAGCCAGCCCCCCCGGGGAGCCCTCCCTTCAGACACCAATTCGGGGTACAGTATGTGCAAATCTGGCCTGTGCCCAGGCATGTCTTGCATTAGGGCAAGAAAAAGAGTAACCCTTACACAGCTCCCTCCTCTTGGCCTTTCAGGACCCTGTTATCTGCACAGCCTCCCTTGCAACATGGGGGCCTGACATGACAAGGGGCACTCTGTACTCTGTCTGGCTCACGAGGCAGGAACCTCAGCTGGTCTCTGCTCCAGGAACTCCCCTGTCAGGCCCAGCATTGCAGCAACCCTCAGCCCTGCTCTGCTGGCCCTTTCAAATAGGGAGCTGTAACCTGCTCTGAACTCTTGGTGCTATAGCTTGGGGTGACACAACCTCTCTCAAGGAGATGAGGAGCCTTTGTCTGGTCATTATCTTGCCAGTCTGGGATAAGGCTCAGCCCTGCTCATCTGCACAGCACCCACTACGTGTCCAGAGCCAGCCAAAGCATTCCCAGTGTTGTAAGTCTCTCTCATTGTGGCCTTGTCCAGGAGCCTTTGAATGCTTGCTCCTTTACCTCATGCTTCCAGCATTGGCACAGCCTGGCAGTGGTTGCGGTCATCCTTGCTTGCAGCCTGCTCCTAGCCCTCCGGCTGGGAGATGTGCTAACCCTGCTCTTGTCTCTGGGTAAAGGTGAGCTGTGTGCTGCAGCTGTCTCAGTTTGGTGGTTCATTCCCAACTCACACGCTGTGTTTGGTGCTCTGCTGGCTGGGGAAATGTGAGAACAACCTTGGTCTGTCTCTCCCCTTGTGTGGCTGTGTGTATGAGCCCCAAAGATTTCAGCAACCCAGCACCGCAGGCACCATTTCCCCCCCACTGCTTCTAGGCACATCTTATCCATGTCATGCCTGGTGGGTGACTGTGTCTTACGAAGGTACTAGGGACAGTTCTGCTCCAGAACAGGCTCTGGGCAGCCCAGCCTGGTTCCTGGTAGAGACCTACCTGTTTGTTTCTTTGTTTACAAGGAGGAGGAAGAGGAGGAGGAAGATGAAAACCTTGATGAAACTTTATCTGGGTAGGTGGTGAGCTGCTGCTACTGCACAGGGAGCACCCGATGAACCCTGTCTTATTTCTTTCTCTGTGCCCCATGCAAGGGGAGCTCCTGAAGCTGTGAGCACTATGGGAGCTTAGAGGAGATCTGCATGGGAGCAAGGAGTGTTTTCTGCTGCTTTCTCTGCCCCTGTCAGCCAAGATGTTGAATGTACAGTGGGCTGAGCTGTGGAGGGGCAGATCTGGCAGTCCAACTCTTGCAGTGGAAATTAGATGCATACCCTCAGGATGTACCCAGACATGTCTTTTGTTCTGTTTCTGCCACTCTGATGAGGCCAGCCTATCCAGACGTGCTTCTCAGGTGGGACTCAGAACTGTCTCTCATTCCACTGATTTCCCTGGGGCTTGGGCCAAGATGGAGGCCTGGTTATGTAGACTCTGTGGACTAGGGCCTGGGACTGAGTTTGGGAGTAGCTGATGGTACATAAGCAGAGGATTAACCCAATGGTCTTTTGCAGAGGTGCTTGTGGTGGGTGTGATCAGCCTTTCCATTTACGGCTGTTCTCACACACCTGTCAAACCAGTGCCTGATGTGTCTGGCAGTACTATCAGGCTGGAACTGTGCTGAGCAGGTATTATCTTGGAAACAGCACGTGCGCAGGCTGAAGCTCTTTGTGTTCCTGTGATACTGCCACCTGTTGTCTAGGGAGGATTCTTGATAGGAAGGAGATGGCAGCTGTGCAGTCTCAGGGTGGGCTAACCTGGGAAAAGGGTTTGGTAGCAAGGAGCCTAGGGCCTTCCGCAGTCTGAGTACCTGGTAACTGCTGTTCCATGCCATGCCTATTCTGCTGAAGGTCATGAGCATGGGTCTCTCAGCAGGTGCTTGGCGGTGATGGGTGTTCTGTTCTCTTCCAAAGCTGCATGGAGGAGCTGGGGAGGGGAGTCCACAGCCCAGCAGGTAAGCTCCCTCCTCTGTGTTGCTTTGCCACATCCCCCAGCACATCCTCTGCAGAGGGAGGGGGATGACAATTCACCTGGGTAAGTCTGCTTTCCCTCCCTGGCTGGGTTCCCAACTGTAAACCTCGTGGACCAGGTCTCCCTCCTTCTTGCTTTTCAGAGTTGACACCTGTTGTGCCCAGACCGAACTTGCCTACTGAGCAGCTACCGCTGAGCTGGCCCTGCCTGGGGACCCCCAGGAAGGGGTTGGGAGGGGTTGGAGTCCCCCCCACAGCTGGCCCTGGGACTGATGGCCCCGAGGCTACCCTGGGCTAAGCCAAGTCTCTGCAGCAATGGACCAGCCACTCAGGATTCACCCTGTGCCTGCATCCAGGCAAGGCAGTGCCTGTGCCTGCCCCTGCTCCCTGCACTGTCCCCAGGTGCAGGGGCTACTGACACAACTGCCATGTGGTGCGCAGACTGCAACACCCACTCCTTGTTTTGCTGTCCACCTGCATGAACCACCTTGAACTGCAGTTGCTCCTTATTCCCCTTCAAGGCTGTTGGACCTGTGTTCCTCACTGCCCACCCCACATGCCCTGGGCCTGCAGAATGTAGCCAATGCACCCAGAGCTGTGTATCCGACTGCTTCTCATAGTGGCAACTGGGGACCAGTTGAGGCTGAGCAGCCTGCTGTGTCTGTGTGAGGGGGGGTCTTACTCAGCAAATTGAATTTGTGTATGATCCTCAGGGAGCTATAGCTCTTGGCCAGAAGAGCTCTTCTCTGTGGTTCAGCCCTACACCATCCTGTGAGTGAAATTAGCTGGCCTTTAAAGGAAAGCTCTGCATTTGTAGGGAAATAAACTGAGGTGTATTTTTTTTTAACTGTTGTCATTTGGGTTTGAATGCCGGATGGGGGCTTTTTGCAAGCACATGAGGTACCATGTCCCTTATGCTACCTACAGCAAGGCTTCCTGTCTGGCAAGGGCCCGTGCTGTCTGTCAGGGAGTCTGCAGCTGCACTGGGTCTCCCATTTTCTTAGCTGCTGGCCCTGAGGGAGCCATCTTCCCTGTGCCAAGGGCTGCGAGGGCCTGGGGTGGCCTTAACCTTGCTATCTGGGAAGCATATGGTCCAGGCTGTGCTGGATTAGAGCATCTTGGGCACCAGTGAATGTCATCTGCACAACATGAGCTGACAGCTGATCCTGCCTGAAGCCAGGGAGGATACAAGCCCTATGTGTGCTAGCAGGTCTCAGCCTCTCTCATCTCTGTGCTTGCTCTGTTTCGGGGTGCTCTTGCCCTGCTGCACACTTGTCTACGGTCAGGAGAAATGGGTAAGTCACACATTTGGTTTCCTTCCTCATATCGATAGAGCAGGAGAGGCTGTAGCCAGCAGGATACCTGGTTTCTCTGGCAAACACCAGGTTTGCAGCTGCTTCCCAGGTGAGGACCTTGCTGCTGGGCTGCTGTCACATCACAGTGCATGTCCCCTTCTAAGGCTGTTGACACTGGCAGACTGAGCAGGGACTTACTGCCTGCAGCCTGAGGTGGAGGAGCTGTTTTCCTAACATGTGCTTTAAGCAGGTGCTGTGGGGAAGGTTTGTAGTGGTGCCTTGGGGAGAATTGAGTCCATGCACACCTTTTTTTTTTATTTCCCCACTTCCAGTCTTGCATGTTTGAGTCCTAGTCTCATGCCTTTCTTCCCACAGCTGAGGCTACGGGGTAATTTGTAGCCTTTATTGGGGTCCTTAGGGTGAGTGGGTTGTTGTCAGGTGCTTTCAGCACTGAGGGTTGGCTGAACTGTAGGTATTGTGGATTTAATAGTCCTTGAAGTGGCTTCCTGCCCTGTGCTGAACCTTTGCTTGGCATCTACACAATCCTCCAGTGGAGTGCTGCAGCTAATGCTAACACATGCTGATTGTTTCAGTGACCCTCTGCTCACCCTGTGAATAACTATTCTTCACCATCTCTTGCCACCTGGGAGGGCAGTGGGCTCTACTCTGCTGTCAGGTAGCTGTTTGTTTGTTTGGTTTTTGGGGTGGGGATTCCCCCACCTCCTTGACTCTGCTGTGGTCATGCTGTTTTGGTTCTTTCTGTGCACCTCATCTGTTTAAAGAACTCAAGTTAGGTGTGTATCCATTCTGAGCCTCCAGAATTGCATAAACATTTTCCAGGGCATCAGAGATTTTGAAAACTTGTTTTCCTAATGTACTTTTTTTTTTTTTTTTTAATGTACTTCTCTATGAAAAGGTTGCTGGCAAAGCAGTATGGCTTGTCCAGCAGAGCAGCACTTAGCCCCCACTACCATGGTGCTTTTGCTCTTCAGGTATCCCTCTCCTCACCTGCCTGGGGAGCAGCACAGTCCTCTCCTGCCAGTAGCCTGCTGGGATCTGGCATCATCTTCCTTTTCCTGGTCCTGCTTCTAGGATACCTGCATTCTGCAGCCCATTTTGTTTGTGAAGAGAAAGTAGTTGTGGTGCCATCCTCAGTCAGAAAACACGTAACTGCCCTGCACCTACCTGCAACTTGTCCAGAAGCATGATAAGAGCCAACCTGCAAAACTGGCACACCCTCAAAGGCCAGAGAGTAGTGCAAGATGACCTTAGAGGATCTGCTGCAGAACATGTGATAACCCCTGTATGCAGCTGGCAAGAACACGTCTAAGGGCCACATAAATGCAGGTAATGGTACATTTATGCATATGTGCGTGCGTGCACACACACACATGCACAGACCTGAAATGCTGCAGAGACAATGCTGCAACCTTTGAGCCAGGATGCTTTTATTGAAAAGACCCTGCCACAGGAAGTTGCTTACCCTGTCCCTTCCCAGTCTAGCCCTGCAGCAGCAGCTGAGCAGCACCTGGAAGGAAGAGTCCTGAAAGTGCTTTGCTGGAAGGTTTATTCCTGGAAGACGCTGGATCCTGTGATGCTTGAGTCCAGGGCTGCAGAGCCAGCACCCCAGCTCAGTGACCAGCAACAGAACAGACCATGGAGGGAAGTGCAGCAGCCAGGGCATCAGCTACCCCTGTGGCAGTGTGGCTCATCATGTCACTGTTTCCCCCTGCCTCTGGCAAGAGGGCATAGCTGGGCCAGGCCTCAGCCTCGGACACAAAGTAATGTAGATACCCAGTGACAGACTTCTGCTTGCAGGCACCAGGAAACAAACAATCCAGATACTATCTGTTAACCAGCCCTAAAATGGTTAACAACTCACACCATCTTCAGTTGAATGAGAGGTCTACCAGCTGTGGCTATTCATGGTCAAACCTTCCCAACAGGTCTCTGTGGCACCAGCCAGTCTGGTGCAGGCCATGGGGCTAGCTCCAGAAGAGGGAATATCAGCAGTGACCACCTCCTTGCAGGACAGAAGCCAGGAGCAGAATGTGACACTGTTGAAGCTAAAGTTGTCCCCAGAGGGGTGATGAGCTCTGCAGCATGCAGCCTGCCAAAACAGCTGAGACCAGGCTAGGGCTCTCCACGTTATCCACGGAGCACACACGACAGCGCTCACAGTGAGCCCTACTAGGGAAATGGCAAAGCCATGGCCGTGCACTGGCCCTGCCTGTTCCCATAGCTTTGTGAGGCTCACTGCACCCCAGAGGATTGCTCCAACTGGCACTCTGCCCCGGCTGCACATTCTGCAGCCCAACCAGACACTGTGGCAGCACTACTTCCTCGTGCTCTCATTTGAGTTTTCATGCACTGCAGCAGGGAGAGGCAGGGGAAGCCCCTGTACTGCAGTGATGGGGTGCAGTGAAGCCTGTCCTCCATCAGGGATCCCCTTGTCAGCTGTACTGTGTGCCCAGCCCCACAGACAGACCCTCCCACCACTTCTCCATGACTTCCCAAACCTTGCTGCCACCTCTCTACGACTTCCCTGGGAGCACTGGGGCCACCTGCACTGCCCCATCTCCTCAGTCTTGGGGCCAAAAGGGGAGTAGCTCCTGCACCCCACCCCACCCCCAGGCTGACACAGTGGCTGAGAGCAAGGTCTGTCCCAGGATATCTCCTGGGCAGGAGTCTGGTGTCACCTGGCTGTACCCAGGCCATTGGCCAAGCCAAAGCACAGGGGTGCTGCCTCTCCTCAGGACTGTGAGCAGGAGGGGACACCAGCCCCTCTGCTCCCCCAGGCTTGCCCCCCCCGTCGGGTAATGGTGTGCCCCCCACTCTGTTGCTCAGCTCCGCACTCCACAGTGGCAGGGAAGCGGGGCCTGGCGTGCGGGACGGGCAGGGCCGTGTGCTGCATGCACAGCTGGGAGCCGGCTCCATGCATGTCCCTGGACAGGTGCCCTCGGGAAAGCGTAAGTTCGGATACGCAGATCTTCGCATGCAGAGTTCCAGGCTGGGTGCCTGGTGCTGCCTCTTCTTCCAAGGCCTGTATTGGCTCTGGCAGGATGCCCAGGACCCCCGACGCAGAGCTGGTGCTGCACTTACACCTCAATTATATTGACAGAGGGAGATTTCTGTGGGAGAAAAAAACCACTGCTTTAAGGCTCTGCTTTGCTAAGAACCTGAGATGCAGACCCCATGGCAGAGCCCCCACCCTCCCTTGGCAGCCACCAAGACCAGCGCACCTCTTCTGCAAGAGAGGTGCCAGCTGCAGCTGAACTGTCTGATGTGGGCTGAGGTGTGGATGTGCTGCAGCACAGACCTGCCTTCAGTGTCTCCCTAGGGAGGCCAATAGAACTAACCCTGAAGCCCCTCCTATTTGCATTAATCTCTCCTGACAGAAGGTTCAGGTAACTCAGCTGCATTAGCTGCTGCCTCACTCCCACTAAGTCCCATCAGCCACACAACACTTGCCTCCCCAGGAAGCCTTTCTGATCGCTGCTGTGCCCTAGTAGCCCCAGGAGAACCAGGCACCCAGCCTCACACTCTTCAGTCTCCAGGGCTTGCAGATGTCTGGTGATGTCTGTCTGGTTCCTAGTCATGTGTACTAGATTTACCTGGTCTCACCTTTGGCCAGCAGCAGGTCCCATTTCGAGCTGGTTAGAACTGGCTTTTACCAAACATGGGGCAGCTTCTGGACACCTCTCACAAGAAGCCACCCCCACTACCAAAACCTTGCCATGTGAATTTCAATACATCCTATCCAATATGGTGTGGAGGTTCTTAGCAGTCTATTGTTAAACCACCACCCCATGCTACAACTGCAGCCCTTGGAGAGAAGGTAGATCCAGGGCTCAAAGCCGAAAAGGTACGAGGGTGTGGGAGGACACCTACCATGGGCAGAGAATCCACAAAGTATGGCATGACAAGTGGATGAATAGATAAGGCCAGCGTATGTCAAACTGTCTCGATGTTATGCTCTGCAACAGGTCTGGAGTGTGACAAGGGAACTAAAGGCTACCTGTAGTGAAGTGGATTTTTTTCAAAAACTGTTGCGAGCATGAACAGACACCTTCCTTTACACTGAAAGGACTATGCTCACTGAATAGCACAGCAGATATTTGCATTCAGAGAAACCGCTGGGAAGGGATGGAGTTATACTTGTATGTGATTTGTAGCGCAGCCCTTACCCATTGAAGTAAGGGGAAGGAGAAGGTCCCCATGACTATACTTTGTAACAGGGACATCAAGAGCTGCATTATTGTGCAGACCTGTGACTAGCAGTGTTCCCCAGGGGTCGGTGCTGGGTTCAATCCTGTTCAACATCTTCATTGACGACCTTGATGAGGGAATAGGGTCCACCCTCAGCAAGTACACCAATGATACAAGGCTGGGAGGAGTGGTCGACATGCCAGAAGGCTGTGCTGCCATTCAGCGAGACCTGGACAGGCTGGAGAGATGGGCAGGAGTAAACCAAATGAAGTTTAACAAGAGCAAGTGTAGAGTCCTGCACCTGGGAAGGAACAACCGCATGTATCAGTACAGGCTGGGGGATGACCTGCTGGAGAGGAGCTCTGGAGAGAAGGATCTGGGGGTCCTGGTGGACGACAGGCTGGCCATGAGCCAGCAGGGTGCCCTGGTGGCCAAGAAGGGCAAGGGGATCCTGGCGTGCATAAGAAGGAGCATGGCCAGCAGGTCAAGGGAGGTGATCCTCCCCCTCTATTCTGTCCTGGTCAGGCCTCACCTGTAGTACTGTGTCCACTTCTGGGCTCCCTGGTACAAAAGTGACAGGGATCTCCTGGAAAGAGTCCAGTGGAGGGCCACAAAGGTGATACAGGGCCTGGAGCATCTTTCCTACGAGGACAGGCTGAGAGACCTGGGTCTGTTCGGCCTTGAGAAGAGAAGACTGAGAGGCGATCTTATCAATGTTTATAAATACCTGAAGTGTGGGAGACAGAGGGATTTGGCCAATGTCTTTTCAGTGGTTTGTGGGGACAGGATAAGAAGCAATGGCCACAAAATGGAGCCCAGGAAGTTCCACGCCAACATGCGAAAGAACTTTTACACAGTGAGGGTGACTGAGCACTGGAACAGGCTGCCCAGAAAGGTTGTGGAGTCTCCTTCTCTGGAGATATTCAAGGCCTGTCTGGACACCTACCTGCGCAACTTGCTCTAGGGAACCTACTTTGATAGTGGGGTTGGACTGGATGATTTCTTGGGGTCCCTTCAACCCCTACAATTCTGTGATTCTGTGATTGTCTGCTACTTTACAGCAGCTTGACCATGAAGCCAGGAGTGGAAGTAAATGCAGAGCATAATGATGTAACTGCTTTTTCTTTCCTATATATTGTTCTCAGATTTGTAATTAAGGATTGTGAGGATAAAATTGCAGTGTTATCACCTGCAAGCATCCCAAGAATAAGAGTGAATTCAGAAAGACACCGTGAGGTGCTTCAGCCCTGTACAGCTGATGAAATTAGCAAACAAGAATGGGCTTGTGCACCTGCTTTTGAAGCCCTGTATGAGTAGGGTGAGTCTGGAGCAGGAATCCAAGAGGAAGGATATTTTTGGCAAGGAATAAACAGGAAGCTGGTAAACCTGAAGGAGGAGAGAAAACTGGGCCCTTGAAGTCCAAACAGGTTTCTGCCCTGGCATCCCCTGGAAACCAATGATATATAAAAGCAGAGGGGCTGGTAGGCACCATGGTAAATGGAGTTCACACCATGGACAGAGGATGCAAATGAGACCCATGGGAAAAACCTCATGCAAGGTCCCATTAGAACACAAGTATCAGGGTTGTAAATCAGACTTGGTCGAGTAACAAAGAAGGGTCAGGTGCTAAGGGAACAGCCACATTTAAGTACTGGTCCATCCCCATCCACAGCCTGGCACAGTATGTCCATCAGGGTGAGGAAGGAGCTATGGAGTCTTTTTCATGAATGACCTGTGTGATGATGGCCTGGAGCAGGCCCTGGAGAAGGCTGAAAGCTGGCAGAGACAGACTAGTGTAGGAATCTTAAGAAAGCTAATCGGTTCAGCTGCCTTTTGCTTGAACAGGCAGGACCTGGACCTTGCTATAGGATGCAGAAGAGGTGTAGCTTCAGAGTGACATGGTGATGGGGCAAGAGGACAGATAACATCCTGCAATATGGGATCCATCCCAACTGATTTATCCTGCCATCTCTACTGGTGTTTCTCCTGCAGTCACCCATGGGGCATACAGACTGTCCCATAGAGGCTCAATGCAGTCCTCAGTTTTTAGGGTAAGAGCATGAGCTGGGGTCTTTCTATTTCTGGAGAGAGTGAGAACCTGTACAGGCATTAAGACACAGCAGATGTCAAATGCCAGCCCTCCCCATTCACCTTGCTCCGCAGCAGCCCTCCAGTTGGTCTCTCTGGTGTGCTGTGCTCTGAGGATGGCTTTGTCTTCTCCTTGTTGTTGTTGGAATCGTTGTCCTTGATGATGTCATACTGTCTGCAGAAGAGGGCGATCACCGCTGCAGAAAGAGGAGGGATGAAAGACTCCTTCACGTTGGCTGCCCTCTGCCTTCCCTCCCCGACATTACAGCTGGAGAGCAGTCAGGACCAAGGCACCCCAGGGTGCTGGTCACCCATAACCTCCACCTGTTCCAGCTTGGACTGCTATTCCAGAAAGCTCAGCAAGTGTGGCCAGGCCAATCTCCTTGGGCAGACAAGGCAAAGATGCAGCTGAAGCTTTCAGGGCACACATGAGGTAAGTGAGGTGTTCAGTGCTCAGCCATAAGCATGGCTCAGTGCTTTGTGGCCAAAGACACATGTTGAGGCACTCTGAGAGGGACAGCCCTAAGGGTCAGTGAGCAGCTGACCTAAGCTGACCCAAGTGCCTTCAGCAAGGCACAGAAGTTACTGGCCTGATGCTTGCAGTCCTTACAAAAGCCAGCCGTTGGCTTTTTCTTGCCCTGCAAACTGTGGGTCACTCTGTCGGGGTTCTACAGCACCTTGTGCACTGCATGCCCCACATCTTATGACCATCAACACAGGACTTTGGAGCAATGCTTTGAATTGTAATCATTACATGTGTTGGACCCATTCAAACTACAGAGTGTTATCACAGCCACCTGGATCTGATTTCTCAGTATTGGTAGTCTGATACAACAATCTGCATGAGGTGTGCAGTTAGCAGCAGCCATCTTGTATTTTCTTCCAGTGCACTAGAAGAAAATTCAAGGCTAGGATGAGGAGAGATTCCTGCAGGATGCCACTTGAAAATCCTCACTGGGAAGAGAGTAGGGGACAAATGATTTCCCATTCACAACAGCTCTGTGTAACGTATCAGGAGCCTCCTGTTTTATCCGAGGCTTCCTTGCTCCCAGGGCAGCCTGCTGTTTCCTGGGGCGCTGGCTTTAATTGGTTGCTGTATAGAAATAGCTCACAAATGTTACAGTTTTAGTAGACTGAGGCACTGCTACTACCAGCCAGTGGAGCAATAGTATCACAACGATATCAAACAAGATAGATAAGGCCCAAGATACACAATAGTTAATGTCAACTGTGATGCTCCCACGCCATAATTCTGTATTGCTTGGGTCCCACATCATCTCCTGCTCTTCCAGGACAGCAGGCAGGCTAACGAGCCCACATGCTGACCATCATTGGTCAGCAGTGGCTGTTCCTTCTTTCACCTCACTGGCTCAAGCTCCTACAGAGGCTCAACAGATTTGTTAGGAAGGAGGATGCCACAATCACTGACAATATTCCTCTGCACTCTCTGATCCCCATCCTGTCTGCACACCCTAAACTATGCCTCTGTTACAGCCTGTCAGAACATTGCTTGCAGCACTCACCTGCCCACATGAGAAGCACAGCCACGATGATGATAATTTCGCCTGTCTGCAGTTGCCTGTCTTTGTCCAGACCTTCCATGGTGATGTCACCTGTGGAGAAGAGCACCCAGGCAGCAGGCAGCAGTAACCCTCCTACCAGACCCTACCTCAGGACCAGCAACAGTCAAGGATCTGAGAAGGAGCAAAGAGAGGCCCATGTCCCCCTGACAAACAGGCATGGGATGACATCTTGACTGGGGAGAAGACATGCAACCTGTGGCTTTCCTGTGTCAGACAAACCATTCTTGCTGCCAAATACGGTCAGGGAGTCTAAAAGCTTGTGTGGGTTCAAAGAAGGACTACACAATGCATGTGAGAGAAGCCCACTAAGGTTACTTTCTATGTAGGGACTAGGGCTGCTTAGGAAGGCCCTGGGCTGAAAACAAAAGTCCTGAGTAAAGTATCTCATCTGTTTGCCCTGTTACCCACTCATGGCTAGTGCTGGAGAGAGTCCAGGCCTGATGGACCCACCCCCTGTGTGTCATCTCTCTTAGATTAATGGCCAACATTTAGGCAATCCCAAGGCAAAAGGCACCAACATGGGTATGAAGAGGAAAGGAGACTATGGGGTTCTCTTATTTGTCCTTTGGTAGCTTGCAGGCTGGTAGATCTGAGAGACAATTCAATATTTACTTCCTATGGGCAGCAGTTCAGATGTACTAGCTTGCTTAGCTGAACAGGTTGCTAAGATCTAGGACAGGAGGGCTATAAAGCATTGTTTGGGCTTTCACCATGGTCATGGTGAACACAACAGCAGCCTGTATGATCCTGTGCATCCCAGGCAGCTGGCTACCCAGGTCAGAACTTCGCTCACTGTTTGCTGAATCCCTGCTTGTGTGCTGTGGAGACTTCCAGGTCTGCCCCCACCAGTGGCACTTGGGCAAACTGTAAGGAGCTGCCTCACCTTGGTTGGAGCTGTTGGAGGGGAGGCGGTCGGTCTCCTTCAGGGTCCGGAAGTGGACACGCTTACTGGCCTGACTTTCCCCATACAGGCCAATACTCTGCACCTGGATGATGTAATCAGCATCTTCTGCCAAGTCCCACAGCACGCAGGCCCGGTTGGTGGTGTTCACCTCCCGGATGAAGCGCTGCATCTGTCCATCTTGCCTCTGCCAGAGTGAAGAGCTGTCATCCCCAGGAGGCTGTTCCCAGCTGCACCACACACAGGCCCCCATCTGCAAGGCTGTGCTGGGCACAGTGCCCTTGCTCCTTCCTTCCAATCATACACCCCTGGGATGGGACTGGCTAGCACCTTGCTACACAGCATCCCTGCATGGCCAAAGAGCCAAGTGCCTCCCTGGAGAACTCACCACTACCTGGGGCTGTGGAAGTGGAGCAAGGCAAGCAAGGAAGGGTTATCTCGTGGCTGGAGCACTGTCCTCATCCAAAGAAATTGCAGAGAAGCCACTGGAGGGATAGCCACCCCACAATGCAACCCACAGTCTGCTGTGCCCCACCACCCCCAGCATAGATGGCTTAGACAGGGAACCTCAGCAAACGTTGCTCAACAGTGGAGGTGTCCTCAGCCATGTGCCAGAGGAACTCCAAACTGCAGCAAAAGGGCTGACAGGAGCATGCTGGTATATCAGTGAGAATAGTCCCCAGATTACTGGGAACAAAGCCTGGATACCTGCTGTAGGATGGCGTAGCCGATGACCACATCTCCTTCTGGAACATCCCAGGAGACTGTGGCAGAGTTCGCCTTCAGCTGTGTCACAGTCACATTGACAGGGGACGGTGGCCTGTCTGGGTGAGCCAGGGAGGGACCGAGGCAAAGCACATGCAAGAGGCAAAAGAAGATCTCTCAGAAAAGGCACCTACCCCCGCATACCACCATGGGGGTCTTCTTCAACAGCTGCCCATTGCAGCTTGCTGACAAGGTAGGTCTACAGGGAGCAGTTCCTCCCTTGATTTTTTCCCCAGGAGAGGAGGGTCATGTTAGGTCAACAAGACTGAATTCCACAATACACACACTGCACAGTGCTCCCTGGGCTAGTGAGCAGCTGCCCACTGCACAGGAGGTGCAGC
Organism: Heteronetta atricapilla; assembly: GCA_011075105.1. Taxonomy (NCBI): domain Eukaryota; kingdom Metazoa; phylum Chordata; class Aves; order Anseriformes; family Anatidae; genus Heteronetta; species Heteronetta atricapilla. Next base: position 119,042,810 of record CM021733.1, read on the forward strand.
ACAGAGCCACTCCTGGGCAACTACTCCTCTATGGCACCTACTGGCTTTGTCAGTCATTGCTCTCTGTCCAGGTCTCCTCTCTACCTGGCTGTTGGTGAGAAATGTGCTCACTGCTCACCCCACCCTCCGCACTGCACTATAGTGGGGAAAGAGGACAAGCTCATGAGGCATCTGACTGGCTCTTCTCTAAAGGGCTTGCTTGCAGTGGCAGACACAGCCCATTGTTTGTATTACATGTTCCATGTAAAAGAAATGAGTAGTGCTGACCACATGCCTGTGCTGCCAGACCCAGCACAGGACATGAAGGGACTCTGGTAGGCTCCTTCCACTTTGCAGACATCATGACGGGAAATGCATAAAGGCCTGTCCTGAGCAAAAAATTATTACAGAATAGTTTAAGAGACGGTTATAGCAATTTAACCAGATCCCGCAGATCAAAATTAAATGAAAGGAAAGGGGTCTGTAGACTGTTGCAGAACACTGCAGACACCCTGCCATCAGAGGGGACAATGGCATTCACATCAGCTTTTCATGAGGGCAGCTGCTTGCAGATCTGAGGTACCTTCAGGGCTGAGCAGAACACTGCTGCTCAGACGTTAATCAGTTGGAAAGCTTACTGCATTCAGCTTCAGCAGCAGCAAAAAGCAGGGCTGCTTGACACAACATGCTGCTGCTTGGCCCTGATACAGACTTGGCAGTTAAGTCTCGTGTTTTTTTAGGGTTCAGAGTTCAAACAAATCTTACATTAATGCAATTCTTGAACCAAGACTGTGATAGTGAAATGAGGTTTCTCCAAGCTCTGAGGCTGCTCTGTGGATGTGCACATCACAAATGCCTGGCACGCCATCCAGAACTGCGTAGGAAGCAGCACAGACACAGTATTTATATATCAACTGTGACAGAAAAATGGGACAGCTTGGAATAAACACACTATGGAACTCAATCTGGCCATCTCATCTGCCTGGCATTACTCCCTGCTCTAAGCTGGGGAGGAGAGCCCAGTGCAGAGGGCAGAGCTAACTTCCCCAGCAATGCAATGCCATCAGCTGTAAAGCCAATAACGACACTTAACTATTGCTGTTCTTCGGAAAGCTGGTCTGATTGACCCACGGGCTGCGCCATTACTATTTTGACATTTCATAGCACTAAGAAGAACATGGCAGAATCCTACAAAGGTAGGCAGACTTGCGCACATAGACAAATTCTGTCTAGAAATTAAATACATGAGTGTGTAAGACAGACACTGAAGCTGCTGTACCTGTGTCTTCACTCCCTGTAAACAAGACAGCGTCCTTCTACAACCTGCTTGTGTTGTACAGGTTCAATGCTGTGACTTACACAGGTTAAAAAAGAGCTCCGGAGGGACTTGGAAACAGGAGAAAAAGTCCACCATAACAACACCAACAAAAAACGTAGGAGTAACTAGGAAAGGTCATTTTTTGCAGGTCACTGAAATGCATTCATTCACATTTGAATATATCTGGCTCCTGGGCAGATCTAACCAGGAAAATTATGATTACCACTCTGAAAGATGCAGGATTATGGTCTGTCAAGGACAACTAAGACAGCCAGGACAGTCACACACTGAGCCCAGAAAACCATTTCCCAGAGAGACACTGGGAGCAAGTGCCTCCCTAGCAGAAGCCTGCTGCATTACCAGGATGTATAATCACAGGAGACAACGCAAATGAGGATATCAGGACATCATAGCATTCTGTGTCTTCTCATCAAAACAGGAGACTGACAAATAGGAAAGGCTTTAAAGACTCCCTTGAATATCCTTTATCCCATGAAAGCATGTCTCCTTAGAGTTTTGTCAGTGGGAATCCTGTTCACCCTGTGAGAGGGAGTCTCTGAGCCATGTCTTTGCACACTCTGGTCTCCCAGGAGCCAAAAACAAAACAGGCTGAATAGAGCTGCAGTCCTGAGACATACATAGCCCACTGACTGAGCCATGTGTATCCTGTGCACACAAGGCTGAGCTCACCACAGATGGGCTCCATTTTCTGGTCCAGCCATGACCACTGTGCAAGTGTTGTACAACTAACAGCTAAGTTGCAGACAGCACCCTGTCAGCCAGCAAGGCTCACGAGGGGGAGTGGAGGGACAGGTGCTGATCTCTTCTTTCTAGTGACCACTGAGAGAACAGCATGAAGCTGTGTCAAGGGCGGTACAGATCACGAAAAGGTTCTTCAGTGAGAGGGTGGTTGGGCACTGGAACAGATCCCCCAGGGAAGTGGCCAAGGCACCAAACCTGTTGAAGTTCAAGAAGCATTTGGAAGTTCTCAGACATATGGTTTAATTATAGAATCATAGAATATTCTGAGTTGGAAGGGACCCATAAGGATCATCAAGTCCAACTCCCTGCACCACGCAGGCCTACTCAAAAGTTTAGACCATGTGACTTAGTGCACAGTCCAAACATTTCTTAAATTCATACAGGCTTGGTGCAGAGACTACTTCACTGGGCAGCCTTATTACTCGGTTTTGTGTAGATCCAGGAGTTGGACTCAGTGATACTTCTGGGTACCTTCCAGCTCAGGAGATTTTTATGATTCTATGAAGTTCTACCTAGACAGAGCTTAAACAGGCCCTTTGTTGGGACTTTCTCTTACTGGTAGCAGCAGGGTGTCCCAGGGGGGATACCACCCTTGTGTCAAACTGCAAAGGGAGTACACTCAAAGCCAGAATGCCCTGCTGTAATTCCCAGAACCAGTTTCCATATGCCCAAAAGGGAGACAGGGGAGGGCAAGAGGACATACAGGCATGGCAGAGCCACAGTGCACGTGGCTAGTCAGTGCTTCAGACCTCATGCATTGCGAACACGCTGAGTGCAGGTTCCAGGCAAGTGGACCTGAACCTGTGTGACAATGAGATCTGAAGGCGTCCAGGCTGCAGTTCCTCATTGGAAAAATCCATGTCACTTAGTCATTTCACAGTTCAGCAAACTGTAGAGAAGACATTATAAGCATGTGGGATTTGCACATGTAGCAGAAAGAGAGAGAGGACAAGAAGTTTCAGAAGGTGAAACTACAGAAAGTCACCCTGGAAATAGAGGACAATGATTAACCCCAAGGATATAAAAGATAACTCAATGAAAGTCATTAGGACAAGACCTCCAAAGGACAGCCTGCACCACAGGAAGTTTGCACGTGATCCCCACATGAAGCCTATGTTCTCCTGTCTGCTCTACAGCTCAAGTCGGAGCAGTCTTATACCAGAGCTGCTGCCATGAAGATCTGCGAGTACGAGGGCTCAAAAAATATATATATTCTGACACCAACTATTAAAAACATTTCTGTAAAGCCAAGATCCTCTAACACTCTGCTGGATTCTTTAGGAAAAAGCATGCCACAGTTAAGCCCTGCACAATGCATTAATTGCTAATGATTCTGCATCATTTATAAGTTATTCAGCTTTACTTTTGATTAAAGTCATATTCAGAATCTGGCACCACCACAGAAAGAATAATCACTACCTTACGGCCAGGTGCACTCTTCTGACAGTACAGCAGTGCATTCATTTCAGGCCTGCTGAAGAGGTGGGAAGAATTGCTCCTGTGCACTGGAGTTGGCAGCACTGCAGACTGAGGTTGGGAAGCAGTGAGGGCTGACCTGTGGACAGCTGAGCACTTGACTAGCTCTGCCACAGAGCTTGCCTCTGTAGGTCAGAGAAAGGGTTGGATAGATGCCCTGAAAGAGTGGCATTGACAGATGTGGCTCTGCACAGGGATGGGGCACAGGCCCACTGGCATTTTCCCATCTTGCTCTGACTCCGGAGAGGAGGAATTCACCTGCACCTGGGCCACTGCCCTTGGGACTGCTGCTCAAGGGCACACAGATGTTTGTCCAACTTATCTGTGCAGCAGGGAAGTAAGCATCAGACTGCACAACTAAAAATAAGTGCTCTCTTTTAAACAACCCTGACTGCATTTCTACCTGAATCGAGCAGGCCACGTAGTTCATATTGTTCAAGGAGACTGCCAAGGGACACAAGGCCAAGTACAGAATAAAGCAGTTCAGTTCTGCCATGGCAGGTTATCAGAACATGTCTGATACTGGCAATTTACTGCATCACTAATATGACAAGAGGCAAATAGGTATCAGAAGGCTGCCACTGACACAGGTTATTCAGATGAGTCAAGGGATGAAAGGACAGAGGTACCTTGGGTACAGACATACCTCGGTCTCTGAGCAAACACCAGCCTAGAGAAAGCAAGTCAGCAAGGCATGAAGGCATGCTGCAATGTGAAACACCAGGATGTCTGTCCATCAGAGACCAGCTTGTGGACCATTGTACAGCACTGGGGAATCCCTGCCCTTGCGCATTCATTCTCTCAGGACCCTGAGCTCATTGGTGAGCAGCACAAATGGGAAACATGGACGCTCTCCTCTACTGGGGAACACGGAGGGGCTGCGTTCCCCGACAGCCCAACCCAGAAGTGGCAGGCTTCACGAGCCAAAGCCACAGCCGGCAACTCCAGGCGCCTGGGATACGGCAGAGCCTACCGTCACGTTAAGGGAGGGCAGCACCGCCACACAGTCTCATCCCGGTCCCAAGGGGATGCAACACGACTGAAGGCACGGATGGCTTAGAGACCACGACACCCCGGGGCAGGGCGCAGCACCAGCGGGGCTGTCCCGGGGACCACGGGCTGTCCGGGCCAGGCCCCTCGGGCCGCGGCCAAGGCCATGCGGGGCCGCCCCACCATGCGCACCCTGTGCCGGGCAGGACAGGGAAAGCCAGTCCCGAAGGGGGGGAGGCCGGCGGGAGGGGGCTGGCGCACGGCGTCCCGGGCCGGGTCCGGGAGAGGGGCAGGGCGGACGCACCGGACGGCGCTCGGCACTGGCAAGCGCCAGCCCCCACCCGCCGCTGGCGGCACCGTGCGGGCACCGCGGCAGCAAGCGGTGTTCTGCGCGGCCCGGCCCGGCTCGACCCGTTCCCCGCCGCCCCTCCGGGCGTCCCGGCGGCACTTACTGGCTCGCACCAAGCAGAGGTCGCAGCTGAAGAGCACGAGGACGGGGTTCAGGTACGCCGAGAAATGGGCCATGGCGGCAGGGCCGACGCAGGAGAGCCCGGGACTGCGGCCCTGGCCCGGGCAGCAGCCCTGGCACCGGCCCGGCTCCCTGCGCCGGGAGACGGAGCGGGGCCGAGCCCCGGCCGCAGCGCGGGGGGGCGGGACGGCCGCCCGGTCCTCCCCCGGTCCGGCTCCGCCCAGCGCACCCGCCCCCAAGCGGCACCGCAGCAACCGCCGGCACCGCCCCGAGCCGTACCCCGAAACCGCCGGCGCCGCCCCCGAAACGGCCGTGCGCCCCTGTGCAGTATCCCCATAACTGCTAGTGCTCCCCTCATAACCACCAGTGGCGCCGCCTGCGTTGTTCCGCAGCAAACACCAGCGCCGTCCCCTCATGCCATACCCCTAGTAATCACCACTTCCAGCCCTCCCTGTGCTGTCCCCCCAGTAATACCCAGTGCCAACCCTCCCCAGTATGACACCCACCGGTAATTGGCACTGGTGCACCCTCTCCATAGCATCTTCATCCTGCCCTCCTGGCACTGCTGGCAGTGCCCCAGAGACCAGGCACCTCTTCTGTGATCACATGCATGTCTGTGTGGCCTGGGCTGTCTTGCACGTGTGTTGCATTGCACTGGTGCTCTCACACATGTGCACATACTAAATTCATGTGTGCCCAGTCTGCACCACTAACATGTGCCCATAATGCATGGGCACTCTGGTACACAGATGCCTTTCTTGCAGGGGTGCTTTCTGGCTGCCCCTATTACACACCACTGTTTTCAAGTGTTGTCACATGAACCCATTGCTAGCATCCCCTTTTCCAGGGAGGCTGCCTCCCAGCCCAGGCCTATCTCCTGGTATAGAGTGATTCCTAGCAGTGCTATATGCTGCCTGTCCTCTTGCCATGTGCTGTGGCCCATGGTGCTCCATCCTCCTCTTCCCTGTGACTACCATTGCTTCCATTCCCCAGTGGCACAGCCTTGTGTACCACACTGGTACAGCCTCTCCTGTGGCCACTGAGCACTGGCTGTAGCTGGTCTGGAGGGTTCATCCATGAGCATATGGATGCTGTGAGAGGCCTGCACCCAAGGGGTGTGTGTATGGGGGGGGAGATCAGTGTAGGGAGGCTCTACATACAGGCATGCACACTGGATAGTGAGGCCATGGCTATGCCCAGCTGCAGAGCCAGTACACTTGTGAATACCATCACCCCATTGGGGTCACAGGTCACTGACACATTGCAGACATCCAGGCTGGTGCCCCCAGCACAGTCTCCCTGGCTCCTCTGGAGCTGGGGATGCTCTTGCCCCTCTGAGGTACTGTTCCACAGGAGCATGAGGGCATGGCCATGGCCATGGGTTGTGTCCTACCCCCAGGGGAGGCAGCACCAGTCTAATATGTCTTATGTACAGACCTGGGGATGAGATGCTGGAGAGCAGTCCTGCAGAGAGGGATCTGAGGGTTTCGGTTCATAGCAAATTGAATATGAGCCAGCAGTGTGCCCTGGCAGCCAGGAGGGCCAACCGTATCCTGGGGTGCATCAAGCACGGCGTTGATAGTTGGCTGAGGGAAGGGATTGTCTCGCTCTGCTTTGCTGGTGCAGCCTCACCTTGAGCACTGTGTGCAGTTTTGAGCACCACAGTGCAGAAAGAACATGAAACACTTGAAGTGTTCAGAGAAGGGCTACAAAGATGGTGAAGGGCCTAGAGGGGAAGATGTGAGCGGCTGAGGTCATTTGGCCTGTTTAGCCTGGAAAAGAGGAAGCTGAGGGGAGTCCTCATCATGGCCTACAGCTTCCTCACAAGGGGAAGCAGAGGGGCAGGTGACGCTCTGGTGACTAGTGATAGGACCCGAGGGAATGATGTCAAGCTGCGACAGGGGAGGTTCAGGCTGGATATCAAGAAAAGGTTCTACACGGAGAGGGTTGTCATGCACTGTAACAGGCTCCCCAGCAACATAGTCACAGCACCAAGCCTGTTGGAGTTTAAGAAGCATTTGGACTATACTCTCAGTCATATGATCTGAATATTTGTGAAGACCTGAGTGGAGCTAGGGAAACTGGAAGCAGGAGTGAAGCCAAACGGAAACCTGTGAGTTCCTTTGGCTCTAAGGGACTGCTGAAGTGGATCAGGTTACCTACAACTTAGGGCAGACTCGGGCTCCCAAGGCTCCTGGTTGTCCAGCTGATGTCCTTTACTGCATCCTGTATTGTCCTGACTGTGATAAATGATTGAGTCTCAAATAGGATTCCAATTAAAATTAGCAATTTATTAAAGGAATAAAGGCAAGCAAACAGCGCTGGATGTGCCAGGAGTCTCTGCTCCACCAAGACGCACACCCCACAGTTCCCATTCATGGCTTATATCCCCTCTACTAATGCATATTCATTAGTGGGCATGTCCTCTTTCAAGCATGCCTTCTTCATCTTCTGGAATCTTCTTGAATCTTCTCAACCCCAGACCGCCATGCATACTCCCCCCACAGACTTCTGCCTAACACTGCTCGGCCAGCAACAAAACTGGTCCAAGCCGGTCCTGTCAGGTGACCATTGCAGAACACAAGAACTATATACATACATTAACCACTGAATACAAGAACTATATACATACATTAACCACTGAACATAAGAACTATATACATACATTAACCATTTCTATTTTCTTATTCTCTTGGTTATACAAGGATGTGTAAGACAGAAGTTCACATTTTATCATACTGCCCTAGCATTGCTCCACATTGACATGAATCAGATGAACATATTTCACACTGACCATGTAGCACATCCAGAATTAACTAGCAGCTAGACAATACCCTGGATGTGGTCAAGCTGCAGCAACAACACATTGGTGTGTGCACGCATGCAAGTGTGGACACATGCATGCATAGTTCAGTGCACTAGGGCCCCTCAAATTCTTTTATGGTCACTTCAGGAGGCCTTTTTGAGTTACAGGAGACAGGTTTGTGCTTTGGAGGAGAGCTGTGGAAGACCAGGGTAGTGCTCCTGCTATGGGAGGGATGTAATCTGCAGTGTCTGTGCAAAGGACAAGTTCCAGCCAGGTAAAAAAGGAAGTCTCACAGAACCTAGGTGAATTTTAGAATCATAGAATCACAGAATGGCTTGGGTTGGAATGGACCTTAAAGATCATCTAGTTGCAACCACCTATCATAGGCAGGGATGCCACCCACTAGATCAGGTTTGCCAGGACCCCATCTAGACTGGCCCCTCCAGGGGTCATCCACAACTTCTCTGGGCAACCCATTCCAGTGTCTCACCACCCACTGAGTAAAGGGTGGTGAGACACTGGAATGGGTTGCCCAGAGAAATAAAGGATAAAGAAGGGTAAAAAAAATGCAGGTGTAAGGCAGGTATGATGGTCTTTTGGTCCTGTCTAGGCTGTTCAGTGCTACTTCTTACATGCTCTTGGTGGACTGGGGGATTGTGTCCTTCCCATGCTGAGCTTTCTTGTAGCTGCAGTCAGCAGTGGTTAGAAGGATTGAGAGTCTGATCTTGTTTTCCCAAAAGAGTCATACTGGAAAGCTCCCTCTCCCTCTATCTGCAAGCTAGGGAGGGAACTGCCAAGGAAAGCAAAGGATAAAGCTGGCAACTGCAAGAATGTGAATGCAAGAGGATTTAGAGGAACAAACAGATTCCTAGTTGTCTCTTATCTTGCAAGACACATTCCTTCTTGGTCACTGTAACTGAGGTCTGATCCCCACTTGGTTATTGTAGAGCTGGCTGTTAACCTGATGGTTGGCGTTAATATTAACTGCTCCAGTTCTGGTCTTTGCCACCAGCCAAGGATTTAGGCTCTTTATCACTGACTGTACTGTAGTACAGGTTAGTCTGTTCAGGTAGCCCAGCAGGCAGCAAGCACAAATCAATGCATTGATATCAAACAGCTTCAGGTCATACTGCAGCTCTAACCCAGAAAACTTAAGTCAGGTCCTTTCTCGCATACTCTGAATCACTGACCTATCTGATGAGGGTCTGATGGGGTCCACCTGTCAGAGAAGGAAGGGGAAGAGCACCTGAAGACCAGCACAAAGGAATTGAAACCAGCCCAGCCAGTTATTCAGCCTCATCAGGGGCCCAACATGTCTCTATGCTAACACACATAGCCTGGGAAACAAGAGTTAGAGATGTATGCATGCCTGCAGGGCTATGGCCTCATGGGCATTATGAAGATGTGGTGGGATGGCTCTTGTGACTGGAATGTTGGAATGGAAGGATAGACTGTTTAGGAAGGACAGGCAGGGGAGGCAAGGAGGAGGGGTAGCCCTGTATGTCAGTCAGCAGCTGGAGTGCATGGAGCTCCGTCTGGGGGCAAATGAGGAGCTGACAAAGTTTATGGGTAAGGATTACAGGGCAAGCAGGGATAGAGGACATTATAGTGGGAGAGTGCTACAGATCACATGATCAAGAAGACCAAGCAGATGAGGTCCTCCATAGACAGATAGAAGCAGCCTCACATTCACAAGCCCTGGTTCTCATGGGCGTCTTTAAACACCTCGATATCTGTTGGAGGGATAACACAGCAGGGCATAGGCAATCCAGCAGGTTCCTGCAATGTACTGATGATAACTCCCTTCTCCAAGTGATAGAGGAGCCAATAAGCAGAAGTGCTATATGCTGGATCTCATTCTTACCAACACGGAGCAGATGGTGGGGAATGCGAAGTTCAAGAGCAGTTTTAGATGCAGTGACCATGAAATGGCGCAGTTTGGGATTCAGAGGCAGCAAAGAGGGAGCACAGCAAGCTCGCTACCTGGAGAGCAGGCTTTAGCCTCTTCAGGGATCTGCTTGGTAGGGTACCATGTGACAAAGCCCTGGAGGGAAGAAGGGCCCAAGAAAGCTGGTTAATATTCAAAGACCATCTCTTCCAAGCTCAGGAGTAATGCATCCCAACAAAGAGAAAGTCAGGCAAAAACTCCAGGAGGCCTGCATGGATGAACAAGGAGCCCAGAGGGACCTGGACAGGCTTGAGAGGGGGGTGTGTGCAAACCTCAGGAGGTTCAACAAGGCCAAGTGCAGGGTCCTCCATCTGGGCTGGGGCAATCCCAAGCACAAATACAAGTCTGGATGGAGAATGGATTGAGAGCAACTGTAAGTAGAAGGACTTGGGGGTTGTTGATTGACAAGAAGCTCAACATGAGCCAGCAACGTGTACTTGCAGCCCAGAAAGTCAACGATATCCTGGACTGCACCAAAAGAAGTGTGGCCAGCAGGGTGAGGGATGTGATTCTCCCCTTCTATTCTTCTCTTGTGATACTGAACCTAGAATACTATGTTCAGCTCTGGAGCCCCCAGTAGAAGAAAGACATATGGCTATTGGAACAAGTGCAGAGGAGGGCCACAAAGTTTATCAAGGGGGTGGAGCACCTGTCCTACAAAGACAGGCTGAGGGAGTTGAGGTTGTCCACCCTGGAGAAGAGAAGGCAATACAGAGACCAGAAGCAGCAGTCTTCCAGTACCTAAAGGAGGGCTACAGGACGGCTGGGGAGGGACATTTTATCAGGGAGTGTAGTGATAGGACAAGGAGTCATGGCTTTAAACTAAGAGAGTAGATTTAGGTCAGATATAAGGAAGGAATTCTTTACTCTGAGGGTGGTGAGGCCCACCAACATGTTGCCCAGAGAAGTTGTGGATGCCCCAACCCTGGAAGTGTTTAAGGCCAGGTTGGATGGGGCTTTGAGCAACCAGATATAGTGGATGGCTGGAACTAGATGATCTAGTTCAGAAGCCAGTGGGATGAGGTTCAACATAGCTAAGTGCCTGGTCCTGCACTTTGGCCACAACAACCCCATGTGACGCTACAGGCTCAGGGCAGAGTGGCTGGAAAGCTGTTCAGAGGAAAAAGATCTGGGGGTGTTGGTCAATGCTTGCTTGACCGTGACTTTGCTTCCTGATGCATATATATATTTGAATGCTGTAGTGGACATTTCCCTGTACGTTCTTTCTACACATAAGGAGCATGTCTCACAGCCTTTGGAGCACAGACTTAACACCGGCCTGTTGTATAGTTGCTAATGAGTTGCATAGTTTGGTTGCACAGCTGCAGTAGTTACTTGCTTGCTCCCTGGTTTACACAGAATTGATCTAGCCAGCACAGGTGAAACAGGGATCCAGGGAAAGCATGTTGATTTTGCAGGTTTGCAGAGCTTAATGATGTGGTTCAGTGGAAGACTTGTTAATATTAGGTCAGAGGTTGGACTAGGTGATCTTGGAGGTCTCTTCCAATCTAGATGATTCTGTGATTCTGTTTAGCTAACACAGGGAGTATGTTGTATATCAACCACAAGGACAGGACTGAGTTGGGGAGTACGAGGATGGGATGACCCTAAAAGATTAGGGAAGAAAAGACCTCATACACAGAGATAATAGAACCAGCAAGAACTGGCTTGGACTGCTCAAGTCTGCAAACAAAAGGAAGGGTCAGAAATTTAGCAGCGAGGAAGACTTCTGGCCTTCATGAAAAGACCACCATAGTACGCTGGATGACCACCTGAGGACTCTAGCGCACATGTGAGTAGGAGCAGGAACCTATGTTAATGACTCTTCAGATACCTAAAGAATATGCAAGAGACTTACGGGGAAGTGAGATGAATATATATATATCCAGTAATATAAGCATCCTGGCAGTAACCCTTGGTGTGTGTGTTAGGCGGAGTGATTCCCCCCCCCCCCCCAGTGTCGTAATAAAGAGTACCTTCTTAATAACTTTGGTTATTGAGTTTTCACTGTGTCACAGGTATGTTTGGATGAATATAATGTGATAATTTGCAAAATACAATGTTTGGAAAGCCTAGCACTGTAGGTATAAAGTATCAATGGCTAATGCTGCTCTTTGATGGCAAAATCAGGCACTCATTAGAGCTATAGGGCAGTTTATTCTGCATCCCCTACCCTGAAGCTGCTTTCAGGGGAGTGGGTTTCTGTGTCCTTTCCCTACACTCCAGGCTGGAACTCTATTGCTCACAAAGAAGAAGCAGAATCATTCGGTGATCAGTGGAAGTTTATATCTGACCATCCTTGGCCACCACTGTCGGCTGAGTGAAATTCCCAGGCTTCATGTGGACAGATCAGTTGTCGTGGACACAAGGAAGGGACATGCTGTGCCACTCCAGGCAATAATGGGAGCTTAGCAACCACCTCCCTCCAGTGCCACACCATTATTTCTTACACTGCATCAGGGACAAATCCCATGATTCTGTGAAGGGAGAAGTATGCTGTGCTTTGGAAGCAGAGGAGAACATTTATATCTGTTCAGTCTATAAATACTAAACACTGAGAGTGCAAATTCTCCACATGTGTTTTATTATCATTGGAGTATTTGGGGTTTTGGCCAGGTAAAATTCAATTTGCAATCACAGATTGGGAACTAAGACATCTAAATTGCATTACATGACTCTCAATGCCTTGCATTTTGAATTCACTGGGGAAATCTGGCAGTAGGCTCAAGACCCTATCCTCACCTCTACAGCCTGGAATGCAGGTCTGCAGCCTAAGTTTGCCTCTGTTCATCTCCCTGCCTGCCAGAAGAAGCATTATAAGCCCTACTGGGCCAGCTGGCTCACCCTTGGCCAGTTCCTGGAGGGTGCTCTGCCCAACAGCCATCCCTCTACCTGTCTGCATTTGTTATGCATTGTTGTGTTGCATCCCTGTTCACTAGTAGAAGTCAGCCTGGGAGCAAAATCTGCCTGTGGGAAAGGAGCACATGTACTACATTGACTGCATGACTGCACTGGCTGTGTTACCTTGCTGTGGTAGAGATGGCTCCACTGCCTCTGTGCTTTCTCTATCATGTGCCCCAAGCACCTTAGCCTGCTTTGCAGATGTCCAGGTTGTATGAGGTTCTTCCAGAGAAAAGAGAGTTTCTCAGACTACCTGTCTCTGTGAGCCTTTAAGTGTACACCATGTTAGTCTTTAATTTTGGTGGTCACTGAGGCAAATGTGAGACTCTGGGAGAGATGCCAGCTGCAAGGGAATGTCCTGACCCTGACTGCAGGAACCTGCTGTACCTTCATCATGTCACCTTCCTGTCATCTTCTTCTGGTCAACACTGAATACATTGATAAGGGTTCCCAATGTATAATTCCCAATTTTACCTTTATCCTTGGCCCTTGAAAGTTAGGAAAGCCTTAGATTTATGATATGTCTGTGCAGAAACTGCCCATACTTTGTCGCATATTAAATGTTATTGATTAAAAGAAACCCACAGAAGATGAATGCATTTTATGTCCCTAATCTAAACCTTAGTCATTTTTCAACTAGCATAAGGTGAGTGTTGACATATTTATGAAAGAAATTAACATGATGTGACCTGTGATATCTGGCTCCTGACCTAGGGGTCCTGGACTTCTGTGACTGTTCATTTCCTGGGACATCACACTTGTGCAATTATTCCAAGAAACACCAAGTTTATAAATGTCTTTGAAAGACTCCATGTCCTCCATCCTATCTCTGACAAAGCAGATCCACGCAGCCACTATTCTGCCTGTGTGCCTCCAGAGAGTGCCAGCATGGTGCTGCCTAGGACTGAAATCCTGTTTGCTCCAGATCCCTGTTCTAGAGCATCCCATGGACAGCTATGACCAGAGCAAGGCTCACATCAGGCAAGATTACATCTATGGAGACACCTGGTAACTGCTGTTGTGATTCTGGGTGGCCTTTTCCAGATGAGCACCATCTGTCAAACAGCTGCAGTCTGGCCTAGAGGAGGGATGGGATCCACCCCTGGACACCCAGACTCCATCTCCCAGATGGTCACCCTGTTCCAGCTGCTGACCATCCCCCATTGCCCCTGACTGTCTACCACATGTTTTCACCAACATTAACCTTGCTAATGTTCTGCATTAGCTGTTGTCTTACCTCCTGTTCACTGGAAGATGAAGTCCAAGGTATGTTGTGAGGGGTCATATCAATTCAGCCATGTTCACGTGCTGGCTGCTGAACCTTATTTCCCTCTTACAGAGGAAGAATTAATTACTTTCTCTTGTAATGGGGAGAAAAGATACAATATATCATAGATATTTTCTATAAAGCTGCTACAGGAAATTCCCCCAGTGTCTTCAGCCAAGGAATTGGCATAGATTCATCACCAGGTTGTAGGTACTAACTCTTTGAGACTATAATCTTTATGAAATGTGGAAAGTTCCTCCTTTTTCTTTTTTGTTCATTTGGTGATGGTATTTTTTGCCATAATTGGTCTGGGAGGAGTTCACTGATGTCCAAGAAAATACATTAATACTTTTGACTATCACAGGGTATTGTGAAGTTAAGAGTTTTGTTATATAATTATGTGCAATGTGAAAAGTAATTTATTCTGTTGGTTTTAGACCAGCTGCCCAATTATTTCTTTTAGTCCTTCCCAGTTTCTATTGTAAGAGACAGTTAATGTTTGCTGCTATGCATATGCACTGCATCATTTGTGTCACTGTAAATCCTTATTATCTTTTGCAGCTGATCATTTTTTTTTCTACTACTTTAAGATAGAATAATCAGTATATGGTGTTTGAGATGTGGGTGTCCTGCGTATTGATACAGTATGACAATCCCTGATTAATAAAGTTACTGCTCACAACCTTCCCAGATCTATACCACATGAAGGCATTGAAGCTAAGAGCCTGGTAAAGTGAAAAAAGGATTTGAGAAGTGTATTGATAGCAAAAGAATCCAGTAGTACAATGGGCATCAAGCCCATGAATGGTGGAAGTTATTGACCCTCTTTGTTTAAGAAAAATGTACAAAGGATGGAAACTGGGGCAGGAAAGCTAATCCTAGTGAGAACAATATGAGGAGCACTGGGCAAATGCTGCATCCCAAACAGAACACTGCTCTGCAGTGACTAGCTGCCATATAAAAGCAAGTGTCATGCACTGATGTGTAAATGGGCACAAATTCTTCAAGACGCCTGATCTGGTTCAGATGCCTGATCTGCTGCCGGATTGTGCTGGTTCCTCTTCTGAGGTTTGGTGTCCAGCCAGGAGTTTGAGCTTCAAGAGAGTGCTGAGAGAGAGGTTTAGGCAAATCAGCTTATGGTGAAAGCCTGAGTTAGCCTGGGTTGTTTGGCCTAGAAGGTATGAAAATGAGAGGGATGTGCTAACAGCTTCTCTTTATATTCCTTGTAGCTTCCAAGTATATACAAGACTACTACAGAGATAGGAATGGCCTGTTATGTAGGACTCAACCATGATGGTCTGGCCTGCACAGGAACTAGTGCCAGTTGCTCCTTTCAGCATGAGACTGAGGGATGCCAATCTGGTTTCCAGCCCTCCCAACTAAACTGCTGTCTTGCTGCCTTTCCTCTGGTATCTCCATTGTGGTGTTGCTTCTGACAGGGCCACAGTAATTTATCATCTGCAAACCTGACACTAGCATCTGCTCATTGTGTTTGCTTGTGCTGACTGTACAATTGTTCTCATTATTTGGAGCAGAGCTGAAATTGCACAGATGAAGAGACAATGTGCTTACCAACCAGCCTGGCTCCTCCACATGCCTCCATTTTGAGGTGGTATATAAACCTGCACCAGATATGCAGTGCTCTGCAAGGCCAGGTGAAGAGCCAGGGTGGCATGGGAAGGAGAACAAACCTGCACAGTCTTCACATCATTAGCATGGGGGCAGGCAGCTGTCAGGAGCATGGAACAACAGGAGTACTGAGTGGACAGCCCGTGCAAGGGAGAGCTTCAAGTAATTGGGCCAGTTATATGCACCAGGAATGGCAGTCACGTGGTGGCATGGAACCTCCCTTCCTTGCACAGGGATTGTCCTGGGATGACCCCTTGCACTGAAGTGGCTTGGGATCAGGGGTGGCCAGTGCCAGCAGAGACCAGGGATCTTGGTCAGTATCCTGGATTGTATCAGGAGTAGTGTAGCCAGCAGGACC
This sequence comes from Heteronetta atricapilla, assembly GCA_011075105.1. NCBI lineage: Eukaryota > Metazoa > Chordata > Aves > Anseriformes > Anatidae > Heteronetta > Heteronetta atricapilla. The sequence continues at coordinate 119,058,713 of CM021733.1, forward strand.
AAGAAGGTGCTCATCCCCCTATGTTCAGCTCAGGGGAGGCTGCACCTCAAAAATGTGTTCAGTTTTGGGCCCCTCACTACAAGAAGGATATCAAGGCCCTGGAGCGTGTCCAGAGAAGGGCTATGAAGCTAGTGAAGGGCCTGGAAACCAAGTCCTATGAGAAGTGGCTGAGGGAACTGGGGTTGTTTAGTCTGGAGAAGAGGAGGCTCAGGGGATACTTCATTGCTCTCTGCAACTCCCTGAAAGGAAGTTGTGGGGAGCTGGGTGTCGGCCTCTTCTTGCAGATTACCAGTGATAGGACTAGAGGGAATGACCTCAAGTTGAGCCAGGGGAGGTTTAGGTTGGAAATGAGAGGAGACATTTCTTCTCAGAAAGAGCAGTCAGGCATTGGAATGTGTTGTTGAGGGAGGTGGTGGAGTCACCATCCCTGGGGGTATTCAAGGAAAGGTTGAACGTGGTGCTTATGGACATGGCTTAGTGGGTGACATTAGTAGTAGGGTGATGGTTGGACCAGATGATCTTGTAGGTCTTATCCAACCTTAATGATTCTATGATTCTATACCTTGAAGCAGCACAGAGTCGTTGCATTGCACTAGACCCAGACACACAGTGCGAACATCCCTGTCAGCTGGAACAAAGGTGTGGGGATTCCTGCACACCCACCTTTTCCATCCACAAAATGCTTCATCCTATTCCCTTTGCCAACCATTACTTCCCAGCCCCTAGTCTCTATGTGAGTCTCTATGTGAGAGGGAGTGATGCTCAGGCACAATTTTAGTGGGCAGGAAATACCTAATTTCATGCCTGGGTCATTCTCTTTCTCCTCCTGGTGTGTCCCATCCCATCTCAGACTTTGCTAGCTTGAATTGAGCATCCTGTCTGGCTGCCACACCTTTCCCTACTCATAGAGTGATAGATTATCCCGAGCTGGAAGAAACCCATAAGGATCATCAATCTCAGCCACCGTCCCTGTCTGCCCTTTGCAATGCCTTTGCAAGGCCAGACACTGTTCCACTGCAGGGCAGGTATTAGAGCCAGCCTGCATCAAGCCAGAATAAGACCTGGAAACAGTGCCAAATTTAGGGCCATGCTAGCTCCTCTTCTCCCCACTGCTCCACAGTCATGCAGAGCTGTGTGAGATGTGCTGGCTGGGGTCATCACGGGGCATGATGTGCTCAGAGATGCACATTGCCAGACTCAAGTCACATCTGAGACCATCTACACACCTGCATCCCCACACCAAACTGTGGATGGATGTTGCAGCAAGGCTGGGATTGTGATACTGCACAAGGAATGTGGGCTATCCCTACTCCTGGGCATGGATGCAGAGCTATGTCCTGCAGGTGACATGTACCAGAGCCCATCCTGTCAAGTCACTGAATGTTGCTTGTTACTTCTTGACAGATTTTAAGCTCAAATTAACTTTGGGGAAAAAACAAACAAACAAACAAACAAACAAAAAAAAACAAGAGCTTGTTTTTACTAAAAAAACAATTGTGTCATGTACAAGAAGACTGGGCCTGAAGACTGGGGCCCCCCTGGTGCTGGCCCCTCTCTGGCCAGTTGCCTTGCTCAAACACTGGCTGTTGCACCCAAGACCTTGCTCAGGTGCATAGTGACTACATTATTGGCTACACCTGAGGCCTTGCTCAGGCAGGCAGTGATCAATGTGCTGATTATACCCAAGGCCTTGCTCATGCAGATAGTGACTAATATTGGTTCAAACTGTGTGCTGGAGAAACTGACAGACAGATGTCTTGCTCAGTAGATGAGGGCCAAGTGAGCATCAACCAATAATAATAATAATAATAAAATCTATTGGTCCATCCTCTTACTCTATAAATAGAGATCAGGCCAAGAATCTTTGGAGTTTTCTTTAACTGTATGACAAGATTTCCCTTTCCCTCCATTTCAAGGTCATGCTTGCTTACAGAGATCCCTTAATCCTTGTGAGGTGAGCTTCCGTGCTATGAAGATTCTTGGTAAGTGATTAATAGCTTGCTAAACTTGGTAAATTTTACTAAGGTCTAGACTGATTGCTTAGACTGATTGTGCATATATAATCCTTAGACATAAACCATTCACCAAGTCTGGGACTAGGAATGGATTCAGCTGAACCTAGGCTCATTACCTCTTTGGTTCAGAGAGTTTTGAAAGCGGGGGGTCTACTCTGAACCTTGTGACTCAATGGGAGGATCTCCCTGATGCATCTGTCTTACTATGTCATCTATGCAGTAAATAATATAATGTACTTTGCCATATCAATTCTTGTAAAGTCTTATTCATGATTAAGCTTTGTTAGATCTCTACATTTTAACAGTAAATATAGTACCGTATAGTACCGTTTCCCTGAGTGAAGTGCATAATTTCATCTCTGACATCTACCAAGTTTCAGAATTATAGAAGATATGTCCTGAAAATGCAAATGTAAGCACTTACATGCAAATTATATCTTCAGTCAAATGCATTTTAAAGTGTTTCCCTGATACTATAAAGTAATTTTATAAAATGGGAGGATTATTCCACTGCACTTTTAAGTGCTTGAAGACTACAAAGACAGAGGTGACCAAACCCTTTTAATGGCTACCAAATACCTTTTAAGATACGATTTTTTTATTACTGCATTTTAAAATTAAAATCACATATGTGCCAAAATGTATGATGTAATGCCTTCATCAAAGGCAAATTTGCAACAGAGAATAAATAAAAATCTCTTTCATTGCAATCTTTATTTCAAAGTACAATGGCAAAGCAGAAAAAAAATCCAGATTTAGGCAAGTGATATGAAGAAAAAATATTCACTTTATAAGAGATCATACATATCACTGGAAAAATGAAGCTGACAAAAGCTGTTTAGGATACAAATTATCTGCATGAAGAATAATGTATACCAAATTAGTAAGTGCAGTGTGGGTGCATGCCTGGGGAGACTTTTATAAAAACACTAGATCTCCCTGTATCTTAGAATGAGTTTTCTAAACACTTTTGTGTTCTCAGAACACTTCTGGCAGTAGAGGTCCTGATGCCTGGGCCTTTCCTGGCATGAATTACAGTCCTCTGGAGAAATCTAATGGCAGCTCAAAGAGCTCAAGCTTGAACATATTTTGAGTTTTTCTTTCCTTCCTTTATGCCTTTCTTTTATGGTTGCAGCCCTCTGTGAACTTTCATTCCTGCATGGAAGGCTTGTGCCCATACAAGGATCACTGGGGCATCATACCAGACTGCTCAAAGCAAAACTGCAGGTAGCCATATTTCTTCCATTTGCTGTGTTTGTCTTCACTGAGGATTTCTGGCACTAAGGTGGGTAACAGAGAGGAGACTGAACTCCAGAGTTCTAGTCTGGGTGCAATGACACAAGATGCACCTCTAGCTTTGGGGTGTACCCCAACCACCAGCTCTGACTTGTATTTTCCAGCTCAACCCTGTGATGGACCTTGCCAAAGGCATTTCTCCACAGCATGCACCTTCTTTGTACAAAATATCTCCTTCCTACCAGTGTACTCAGGATCAGTACTCAGAATGTGCAATGCCAGGAGCTGGAGCCAGGACCATCCAGGTGAATTTTGCCATTTATTGCAGCTCCATACCAAGCTGACCTTGCCAGCTACTCTTCCTCTGGCATTGCCACCCTCAGGCTCCATTTCCACCTGAGGCAGATGGGAATAATGAGCTGCAAGAGGACAGACCCTTCTGAGCAGCTGCAGGTGTTGCCAGGATGTGCCTTCCCTGTGTCTCAGTCTGAGCAATGCGTAGGGCACAGATCCCTATGCTACAGCCCCAAAGACATTATCATGTCCAGCAGTTGTGACTCTCAGCTGAGGTCATTGCCATGAGTTCTTAAGAACATAAGAACAATCTTGCAGTTCAGAGAAAATGTCTGTTTAATCTTGCCATAAAAAATGCCAGAGACAGAACATCCCTATGCCCCACCGGTAGTCCCAGTGGTAAATTGTAGCCACAGTAAATGTGTTTCATGGTTGGACTCAACTAGCTTTAACAAGGGTGGTGAGTTCTCTAAGCAGAGACTTACAAGGAAATTTTGTGTGGGAATATTCATGCACAAGGAAGTCAGCCCCGCTGTCATCAGGAATGATCCCTTGTGCCCCAGAGCAACACAAGGAATCACAGAAGGTCCGGAAGATTCTCTTCATTGCCCCCAGAATTCCTGTTGAAACTTCTTTGCTGCTTGCCTGAAAATCAATAATGCGTGATAATCTGAGGGCTGCACCAGGGAAGGAAGCTGTCTCTTCACACCTCTAACCTGGGCCCCAGGGAGGCAGCAGACTTCCCTATGAAGTGGGTCCAGTCTGCTGTACTGGGTCTAGCTGGGATGGTAACTTTCCCTGCAGCAGCCCATACAGGGCTATGCTCTGCACTTGTAGCTAAAACAGCAGTGGTATCACACTGGAGTTGTGTCTGCTGCTGAGCAGTGCTGGCACAGCATCAGGACTTTCTCTAGCCCTCCTAGGGGGTGGGCAAAAAAGTGAGAAACATCACCAGGGCAGCAGACCCAAACCAACCAAAGGGATATTCCATACCATATGATGTCACACTCAGCAATAAAAGGTGGGAAAAGGAGGAAGAGGGGTGGGGGTGGGCTCTCGTTGCGAAAACGTCTGTCCTCCTCTCCGAACACCGGCTACGTGCGTCCCTGCTTCAAGGACGTGGTCAAGCATCGCTTATTTGTGGGAAGTAGAGAGTAATTATTTTCCCCCTCTGCATTTCCACATAGCCTTTACTTGTTTTGTTATTCCCTTTCCCCCTTCCTCTTTCCTTTTTCCCTTTTTTCCCTTTAGTTGAATTGTTTAATTAATAATAATATTGTTAATAATAATAATATTGTTAATAATTGTTTAATTAATATAATATTTCCTTGATAATATATTTTTCTCTTTATTAAAATTATCCTTATCTCAACCCGTGAGTTGTTTTTTTTCCCTTTACTTCTTCCCCTCCTCATCTGAGGAGGGTGAGTGAGAGAGCGGTTGTGGTGTTCAGTTGCCTAATACGGTCAAACCACCACATCTGCATATTGGGCCTTATGTTCCCTTCAGAAGGGAGTCTCCTATGGCAACTACCTGTCATTTTTTTTTTTTTTTTTTTTTTTTTCCTCTCCTTGGTGGGAGCTGTCTAAATGTCTAAAGCATATGCTGGAGCGAGGATTGTGCAAGATCACAGAATCATTGAAGTTGGAAGGGGCCTCTTGAGATCATCTAATCCAGTTCCCCTGCTTAGGGAGGGTCAGCTAGAGGAAGTTGGCCAAGTACCATGTCTGGTTAAATGCTTTTATATCAACATTGCCCTGAAGTGAGAGGCAGAGAGAGATTCTGGCCCCATGTACCATGCCTTTGTACATGCTCTGCCCATTTTGACTTGAGTTCTCATGGAGGACAAAAGTGGCTTAATGATGGTGTGTTCTTTGCCCCCTGCATGTCACTGTCATTTGTGATGTGGTGGAGCACATGATGTCCTGTTCCTACAATCCCACTTAGCTTGTCTTCCTCTATGCATCTGTCCCACTCATCTTCCCCTTCTCTAGACTGAACAAGCCAAATTATTTCAGCTGCTCCTTATATGTCTTCCCCTGTAGACCCTTCACCATCTTTGTAACAGTTCATTGTAACGTGCCATCTAAACAGAGCCAGCTCAGTTGGTGGCAGGAAGCTCTGGAGCAGTTTTGCAGGGAGATAGCCCAGAAATCACAGAAAGAGATGGTCATTAATGTTGGCTTATTGATGGTTATTGATGTTGGCCTTGGGTGCTGCCATAACAACTGGGCACCTTGTGCCCAAGCACCATTCCTATCCTGGGCATTTGAGAGAGACCCCAGGGCCTGGCCAGTGACCTGCATGGGCTGCAGACCCTATCATAAGGCCCACCACTGCTGTGGTACAGCCATGAGGTGGTTTGAGCCTCTCCCACAGTGGTAGCCAGCCCTGGAGTCTATCGGCTGCAGGGTGTGTTCCCTGCTGTCAGATGCCCCCTGATGCACTCAGGTCAGGAGGGGGATTGTGGCAGGCCTAGGAAACATTGTGCACCAAGGCCAGTTGGACAGGAAGGACAAGCAGAGACAGAAAAATTCTGAGCAGCAGGGCAGCAGTGGGAGAGAAAGGATGAAAACATTCAACAGGTGATGGCTGTGGGAAGTAGATGGTGCCCCTAGGGCAGAGCTAGCACAGGTGTGTGCAGAGTGAGTAAGCACCTTAGCAATGTGTTAAGCACAGCTCACTGCAGGGGGTCTGAGTGACAGCTGTGTGGTGACACAGCCCAACTCTGACTCAGAAATGCTATTTGCCACTTGCCACAGCAGTCCTAGTGTTGCAGTGCTAGGAGTACAGCACAGCAGGTGGGTGCAATCCTGCCCAGCCCTAAGGTGACTCTTCCCCCTGTACCTGGGCAACTGAGGCCCTCATTACCAGTGAGCAGGACAAAGCAGGCAGATGGTGCCATGAGACAACACAGAGCCACAGGGCAGCATGGCAGCAGGTGTTGTGCAGGTTGCAGAGAAGCATTACTACCTGGGGGGCTTGGCTGCTGTTTCCTGGAGCTGGAAGGCAAGCAGGACACACAAACTTGGATGCAGGAGGAAAACACTTGCCTTGTTAAGGAGGTCTAACACCTCCAGGCCAAGAGCCAGACTGATCTTCATGGGCTACTTCATCCTGCTGTTTCCAAAACCACCTTGAGCTGACTCAGTAACCAAACTAGGAGGTACTGTCATGGCTGCAGGCACAGTGTCAGGAGCTACTTGACTGATTTATACAGTAAAAGAAAACCTGTGGGAACAGCTCCCACACAGGTAGGACAAGCTCAACCACTGCAGCATAGAGGCTGTGGGGGTGCTGGTGCTGTGGAAGGAGTAGGCTGCCTGCTTTGGCACACTACATCAGGCACTGTTGGCCACCAAGGGACAGTATGCCCAACAGTTGGGGCACGTGTGGCAGGAGGCCACAGCCCTAATGCAGCAGGTGTGGGAGCATCAGGCATGCCTGTGAGAAAAATCTCAATTTTCTTCAGACAGGATCTTCTGTAAAGCTATTTTTTTTTTTTTTTTTTTTTTGTGATTGCAATGTCAGGTGCCCTGTCAATCAGGAGCGCATTTTAGTAAACAAACCATAACCTTTTATTCCCTATTACCCAACACCTTATCACCTCCCCTGTTTCCTCATTGGCTGAGTACTACAGGTTCACAAGCTACTAGATGCTCCTGTATAACATATATGTACAATTTTTCTTTTTTTTTTTCCAACCCTTTAATTTCTCCTTTCTTACGCTTTGAGAACTTGTGATCTTTGTTTTACTGTTCTCACACTACTCATCCTCTTTTCCTTGAGCTTCTACCTTATTTTGGAACAGTGAGGTCTTCTACTGTCGACTTATCTACTTAGCATTTCTCCTTATTATGACTACACAACTACCTTGGAATAAAGAAAAATAATTATCTACTGCAAAAACGCAACTTTGCTTCTCACAATTCCCCCCCCCTCTTCTTTTCTTACTCCTATTGTTGTTTTTGCACCTCTTCACATACTGTACTCTTGAGTTTTTCCAACATTAAGGTGCAATATTCCTCTTTGGATGTCACAGGGGATAAAAGATACATAATGCCATTATTATTACAATACCAAAAAATAGTTGTTTGAGCCAATTATATTCAGGTAACCACAAAGTTAGTTTCTCCCAAATGTTTCTAAATCCCCAGGAATTGACATCATGAGCTACTCTATGTAGGATCTTTTTTTTTTTTTTTTCCAAATATTTTTGAGATAGTCAAGTTTGTCCCATTTGATCTACATATATACAGCAACTAGTAATAATTACAGTGCACCCTCCTCCTTATGAGGTTATTAATAAATCTAATACTTTTTGATTCTAGAGTACTATTTTTGCGAACTTATCAAACCTATTTTCTAGTTCTTCAATTATAGCTGAGATATTTACAATACCATTTTCTAATTCACACACCATTCATTTCCCCCCCTCAGGTTTACTAATTTTTCAGGTATTTACATAAAGCAGAATTAATTTTCATTTTCAAAGTAGTAAATCTCAATATCACTTGGATATTAGAAAACAGATATTTAGAAAATAGATTATCACAGAATCACAGAATTTCTAGGTTGGAAGAGACCTCAAGATCATCGAGTCCAACCTCTGACCAAACATAACAGTCCCCACTAAACCATATCCCTGAGCTCTACATCTAAATGTCTTTTAAAGACCTCCAGGGATGGTGACTCCACCACTTCCCTGGGCAGCCTGTTCCAGTGTCTAACAACCCTTTCGGTAAAGAAGTTCTTCCTAAGATCCAACCTAAAATTCCCCTGGCACAACTTAAGCCCATTCCCCCTTGTCCTGTGGGAGAACAGACCAACCCCCACCTCGCTACAGCCTCCCTTGAGGTACCTGTAGAGAGCGATAAGGTCACCCCTGAGCCTCCTTTTCTCCAGGCTGAACAAGCCCAGCTCCCTCAGCCGCTCCTCGTAGGACTTGTTCTCCAGGCCCCTCACCAGCTTCATCGCCCTTCTCTGGACTCGCTCAAGCACCTCCATGTCCTTCTTGTAGCGAGGGGCCCAAAACTGAACACTATATTTGAAGTGCGGCCTTACCAGAGCCGAGTACAGGGGGACAATCACCTCCCTAGCCCTGCTGGTCACACTGTTTCTTATGCAAGCCAGGATGCTGTTGGCCTTCTTGGCCACCTGAGCACACTGCTGGCTCATATTCAGCCGACTATCAACCATCACTCCCAGGTCCTTCTCTGCCTGGCATATATCAATAATATTTATTAAAATAATATTAATAAAATAATAATAGGTAATAGATTATAGATAATATTAATAATATATAATAGATAAGAAAGAGCAGTCAGGCACTGGAACAGGTTGCCCAGGAAAGTGGTGGAGTCACTGTCCCTGGGGGTGTTCAAGGAAAAGTTGGATGGGTTGCTTGGGGACATGAGTTATTGGGTGACATTGATGTTAAGGGGGTGGTTGGATCAGATGATCCTGGAGGTGTTTTCCAACCTTAATATTTCTGTGATTCTATGTTACACTGATGAGAGGCTAGAGACTGAGCTGGAAAACGTCATGTGGAACACAGGAGGTGCAGGGCAGTCCCTGTGGTCAAGGGGCTGCCTCTCTCTCAGGCAAGCCAAATGGCCCGGGGGAGCCAGCCCCAGAAAAGGGTCCCTCAGCCCCTCCAACCCTGCTCCTTCCTCCACGTGAGGACATCTCCCAGGCTGCTCCCAACACAGCTGCCTTTGGCCACGCATGGGCCACTTCATCACAGAGGCTTGCCGAGGTCACAATAGCCACCACTGCCTCGTGGGTCCTATACAACAGCCCCCCCCTGCTGCTGGCCTGCCACTTGCTCAGCTACTAGGAGACTAGAGGCAGCAAGGCAAGAAGCGGCTCTGCCTGGTTTGCGAGGACAGCCATGCTGTCCAGAGCAGCACCAAGAAGGAAGGCAGCTGGCAAGGAAATGTGTCATGGGCAGAAAGAGAGCACCAGCAGCACCAGATACAGCAGTGCTTGAGGGACATCTGGTGCTCAGCCCACAGACACATACAAGCAATATCATTGGCACCGCAGGCAGGAAAATCAAGCCAACAGTGGCAGGGGACCTCGGGGTGGAACAGGTCAACCCCCTGCTGCGGCACCCTGGCCAGAAAATATGCCAAATGGAAGGCATCCTGTTTGGGCAGTCCTTGGCAAAGACTGGCTTATCCTCCTGCCCAACACCGTGGAGCCTATGGAGATGGATCCACCAGAAGATATAGAGGAGGCAATGGAAGTGGATCCACCGCAGCCAGAATGGACCTGGGACTACTCTGGCACATCTTCACTCTGTGCCATCAGAAGGCACAAACTGCATCACAGGAGTGCCCGGCCAGCTCCCTACTCATTGCTCAGGCCCAGTCCCACGCATTAGCTTGGAGCCCCCAAATCTCACGGACATCCTGCAGGCTTGCCCGGCAATAAATAACTCTTGCCAATTCTTGGGGTTTGTGTGAGTGCTTCTTTCCCATCCCCCAGCCCTTGTGTGACAGGTGGCATCCCTTCTGCACAGAGCCTTGAGGAAGAGCACAAGAGAGGACACAGCTCCCTTTGGGCTGCTGGAGGAGTCCCCGAAGGCCACCATGCACCTTTAAAACTTGTGAAAATAGACTGAGGGGTGAGCAATTATACTGTGTAATCAATTGTGTGTTAGCAATTATAGGTGGCTAATTTCTTATATTAGGAGTGAGTTTCTATATCTGAGTAATTGGTAACGACAGACATGGAAAAGGCTGAGGTACTTAGCAAATTCTTTGCCTGCGTCTGCACTGGTAGTTGGGCTTTCCAAGTCTTTCATTTCCCTGAACTCATAGATGGAGGCTGTGGGATCAAAGTCCCACCCGCTGTAAGTGAAGAGCAGGTTTGACACTACCTGATGAATCTAAACATGTACAAGTCTATGGGACCTGATGACATGAATCCCAGTGTCCTGAGGGAACTGGCTGATGTAGTTGCCAAGCTTCTCTCCATCATAGTTGAAAAGTCCTGGCACTGGGCAATATCCCCAGGGTATGAGTCCATCCTTTCTCAGCCATTCTTAGTGTCGTCTCAGTAGTCAGGAGCACTTGGAACAGTCCTTCCCACTCAGGTTGCAGCTTCGATTCTCTCCATGTTCGCGTCAGATCCCAATCTCCTTCTCGGAATGGATGGATCAGGACTTCCAAGGATGGGGTTTGAGCTAACAGTCCATGGGTCCTGAGAGATGACAAATAGGATGATAGCCCAAGTATATAGTTCTTAATAAAAGCATCTTTTTTTTTTTTTTTTTTTTTCGAACTGAGGTAACTCATTCCCTTTATCCATGTACAGCAATCCAAATAATATTTCATATGGTGAAACTCCCACATCTTTTCTTGGTGCAGTTTTAATTCGGGGAAGTGCCAAAGGTAAGGACTTCGTTTGGGGAAGCTGAGTTTCAATTGCTTCTTTACTGTCTGATCTGCTCCATCCTTCCAGAAGAGGAAGGATGCCAAGGAGTGTGAAATTTCCACCTAATTTCCAGAGTCCATATGAGCTCTTGCAACATTTCTGACATAAAGTGATTTCTTTGATCAGAGTCAATATTTTCAACAATTCCATACCTGGGAGTTATTTGCTCTAGAATTACTTTAGTCATGATGTTCGCAGTAGCAGATACTGAAGGGAAAGCTTCCACCCACCCTGACAAATGATCTACCAAGACTAATAAGTATTTAAATCTACCTGCTCTAAAGAGTTCTGTAAAATCTACCTGTACATTTTGGAAGCGTTGAAATCCTGGTTCCCACCCCACCCCCCCACCCCCTTTGGGCTGAGTGCAGGTAATTTTCCTGTTTACCTTTTGACATACTACACAACTCCTGCATACTTGTTCAGCCAGAGTATATATATTCCTACACATACATATTTCCATAGCACAGCATCACACATCGCTTGAATTCCCTAATGACCCTCTTGATGTAAAACAGTTAATATTTGCCTCATTAGTACTTTCTTCAGCATTTCTCTCCCATCAGGGAGTATGTTTTCCTTTGGACTTTGTGACTCCTAATTCTGTAAAAACCTCTTTCTTTTGAAACTTTTACTTCTTTTCAGTTTTAGGTAGGGGTAGCTCAACAGTTCCCTGAATCCTCTCTGGATTTACTCTTCATTCCCTCTCAGACACAAGATGCCCTAAATATTTGACTTCTCTTTCTACACATTTTAATTTATTTTCCAATACTTTCAACCCTTGTTTTTCCAGAAAGTCGCATATTTGTTAGTGGCTTCCTTCACAACTGTTTTCTCCTGTCCTAACAATAGAAGATCATCCATATATTGTAACAGTAACACCTCCTTTGGAGGTTGGAATTACTTAAATTTGTTCTAGAACTTGCCCAAATAAATTGATGGCCCTGTAAACCCCTGAGATAAAATTGTCCATCTGTATTGCTGCTTCCACCCCATTTCAGAGTCTTTCCACTCAAAGGCAAATATATCTTTGCGCTCGGTCTGAGAGCACCTCATTAATAATACCGTTATTCCAGCCTAACAATTTACTATTTGAATGTCCAATTTCATTATCAAATCCTTTCCCAACAAGTTAGTCCCTGCCTCGGGTGCATATAATAATTGCCCAGTGATCATTCTATCCCTAGTCTCAGTTTGGTGTCCCCAAAAAGTGGCACTGTTATCCCAGTCCCTTCTACCCCCATCACATTTAGGGTTTCCTTAGTTATTTTAAGCCTTGATACTTTACAGGCCAGTAATGACTCAGCTGCCTCAGTGTATTGGGTTCATATGGCAAGGTTCTGGTAGCAGAGGGGTGGCTGCAGTGGTAGCTCCTGTGAGAAGAATCCAGCAGCTGCCCCATGTTAGATAAGGGCCAGTTTCAGCTGGCTCCAAAGAGGCCCACCGCTGCCCAGAGCCAAGCCATGAGCAATGCAGTTTAAATCTCTATGAGAGCAAATCCAAGAAAAGGAAATAAAATGCTGCACAACAGCAGCTGGGAGAGTGACAAGTGAGAAACCACCATGCAGACACCAAGGTCACTGCAGAGGAGGGGGAGTGCAGTGCAGAGGTGCTCCAGGTGCCAGAGCCGAAGTCCTCCCATGGCCCACAGAGAGGCCCTTGGTGGGGAAGGCAGACCCCCCCACAGACCATGGTGTACCGCAGCGGAGCATATCTCCATGCTGCAGCCCATTCAGGAGCAGCCCAGGAAGGTTGGCACCCCACAACAGAGCAGGGGGGAGAGTGACTGTGAAGAAGCAGTGGAAACGAAGCACCACGGACTGACAGCAGCCCCCACTCCTGGCACCCCCTGTGCCACTCAGAGGAGGGAAGAGGTAGAAAGTGGACGGGGGAAGGTGCTCCCAGCTTGTTTCTTTGTTTCTCACTGCTCCAGCCCATCAGTAATAAGTAATAAATTTTATTAATCTTCCTATGCTAAGTCTGTTTTGCCCAAAACGATAATTGTAGAGTGATCCCCACTGAGGTACACTTTTTCATTTATTAGGGAACTAGCTTTCTGAGAAGCCCTGACTCCCCTATTCTCAATTTATAACAGCAATCTCTCCTTCTTCCACTCCGGATACTCCTATTTGAAGTGGCTGGCCTGGCCACACTTAAAACATCTTCTCAAAGCTGCTGCTAGGATTTAGGCAGCAACACAGGTAGCTTTCCCTGTCTGGTATTCCTCCATCTCTCTTCCTCTCCTTTCCATCCTGGGCCCTCTGTCTCTGCCTCTGCCTCACTACCCAGTATGCTGTGTATAACATTTTACACTCTTGTTTTGCTCTCTGCTTTTCCTTCTCATCCCCTCTCCTGGCATACACCTTCATACTGCCCGCACTGTTCACTCCATCCTCTCACCTTCTGGAGCTTTTTTTCTGCATATCTAGCCAGGCTTTAATCACAAAATGAACTTTAAAGAACCCCCTGGGTACTCAGGATTAATCCCCAAGTACTTTCTAATTCTGACCCCAAGTCTCTCATAGGATTTCTATGTTGTGCGTTCTTATTATCACAGTTACACCAGCAGATATCTCCGCCCCCCCCCCCCCCCCCCCCCTCCCCCCGCGCCGGGGGGGGGAGGGGATGGGGGTTAGTTCTTTCCCTTTCTTGCATAGCTGCCTGGCAAATCATTCCCCTCCTAAACATTCTTATCCAGTGAATAACATACTCAGGATTGACATTTTCCCCCGAGAAATATAAATTAGGCCTTAGAAACAGATTTGACTGTTCTGTTGGGCCCTCAATTAAAGACTTAATTTCCTTCTTAAAACTCCTAATCATTTCTGCTGGTAAGGGTGAAGTGGCATTGGCCCCATGTCAGCCCTGCACGGCCCCTAGGCCCCACTGGGACCCCTGCTTGCCTCCACTCCTGCCGCTCCACGCTCCCAGCACGAATTATCCAGAGACAGCATCAGTTGCAGTCCGTCTCCCCTCCTGGAGCACCTGCCGCTGCCTCCAGTGCAATATTAGGATTATAGGCAGTATAACTTGAATCATCCTCTGAAAACAGAACCTTATTGTTTACATATAAATTTCAAGCCTCGATTTTCACCAGACCTGTATTTTGGCCAAAATACTGAAGTTCCTTTTATTAGCTTTTTAGGCCAGACAATTACACAATATCAAACCATTTTTTAAAAATTATATATATATTTTAATCCTTTTCCCTAGTTTTTGGGTTGTTTTTTCCAAATCCTTATCATTCTCTCCAAAGGGCTATCTTTAGGCACAATCCCGGCATCTCCAAACCCCCAAGACTCTCTTTCACTCATCTCCTCTTTCTTCACTTTGTTCCTCTCCAGCTGAGGGGACTTCATTCGTCCCCTCGCAGGACTACCGAGCCTCACCGATCGGGACTTCACATTTGCTCCACACTAAAAGTGCATCTCATTCACACTCACACATTCATACACCAGTCTCCCCGAACCCAACCTGAGGCAAGATACAGTAAAGTTTCCCTTACCTCAGTCCATGCACAGCTTCCCGGTCTGGGTTATCAGCAGTAATCCCAGTGTCTGTTCCTGATCCAGGCTGGACTATATGTGGGCTGTGTCTGTGTATGTCTGCGCTGGCCTCCCTTCTCCCCAGAGCTTCATAGAGCCTGTCTTCAAATTAACAGTCTTGATCCTTTGCCGGCCATACCGAGATGGCCCACCACCCCCAGTAGGACCGCTGAAATCAGGAGGGTGCACCTTCCTGTCTGTGGTGGCAAGAAATCTTCAGCAGGTGATAAGATCCCGGATGAGCCCCCAAATTGTGAGAAAAATCTCAAATAATTTTCTTCAGACAGGATCTTCTGTGAAGCTTATTTTATTCGCAATTGCAATGGTAGGCGTCCTGTCAATCAGGAGTGCATTTTAGTAAACAAACCATAACCTTTTATTCCCTATTACCCAACGCCTTATCACCTCCCCTGTTTCCTCATTGGTTGAGTACTACAGGTTCACAAGCTACTCGATGCTCCTGTATAACATATATGTACAATTTTTCTTTTTTTCAACCCTTTAATTTCTCCTTTCTTATGTTTTGAGAACTTGTGATCTTTGTTTTACTGTTCTCACACTACTCATCCTCTTTTCCTTGAGCTTCTACCTTATTTTGGAACAGTGAGGCCTTCTACTGTTGACTTATCTACTTAGCATTTCTCCTTATTATGACTACACAACTACCTTGGAATAAAGAAAAACAATTCTCTACTGCAAAGACACAACTTTGCTTCTCACATGCCTGATGGAGGAAGCCTCTGTGGCAGCTACCCAGTGCACACGGGAGCATCTTGGCCTTCTGCATGGGGTGAATGCAGCACTGCAGCAGGAATTGGGACAACTCCTGGACACGTGCTGCAGGTTGCCCAAACACAAACTGGAGGAGTGCATGTAGAAATTGGTGTGGGAATTGGGCTGGCTGCATGACATGGTGCACCATCTGTGGTCTCTGCCTTGAGCTTGCCCAACATCTGCTCCTGCTCTGATCTGCAGGCACTGACACCTCCCAGACTGCGCCAGTGCAGGATGTTGGCAAAGTGCTTGTTCGTATCTACCCACCCAGCCACCTCATGCCAGAAGCCCCTGCAGCCCTGAAAAATGTCTCATAAAGATAATTTAACTCTCTCTTAAAAATCCATCACATGTTGGTACTTAGGGGGACCAAAACGGGTGTAAGGGGACCAAAAGCCCTCCCTGGTCATGACAAGCAGAGGCTGGAAAGACATTTGACAGCACTGCCCATCATTTTTGCAATATTTTGTTTCTGTCTCACCTCAGTCAGGAGGCTTGGCTTTCTGTTTATGGTTAGCCATTGTTAAACAAAGCCTTTATCTGAACAACTAACTGGGTTTTATCTGCTTCTGAAGAAAGGCAAAGGGGCTCACTTCTGAGGTGCAATCACTTTTTAAAAATAAAAGCCTCTGACTTAGGAAACCTTTGAGCATAATTCAGATGGATTATTGGAACTAATACAACATGCATAAAAAGAGACACTGCACTAATTAATGTCTAAGCAGAGCTGCTGAATATACTCTACAGCCTGAATCTCTCTTAATCCTGCTTTATTTGAATTATGAAATTGACCTACTTAATTTTGAAGAAAGCTGGCCTTCAGGATCAAGCAACACTTAGAGAAATAGACAATATCATGCTTAGTGCCAGTTTCATTCCTATTATCACAGCAGCGTCTCAGGGTGATGTCAGCCTTAGAGTCGTATAATTACGATGCAGGTCACTGCAATCACTGCGGTCCAAATTGCTTCAAGATCTGATCCCAGGCCCTGATTCTGTTCCCAACAACAATGCAGCTGTATGGTTAAACATCCAAGTTAGACATTCAAAGGGACCTGGATGGGCTAGAAAAGTGGGCTTAAGTAGCTGTATGCAAAAGTGGGCTGAAGCTTAAGTTTCAACAAGTCTAAGTGGAAGGTTCTGCTCCTGGGTTTGGGACAATCCCAGACATGAGTACAGACTGGGGGGAACTAACTCATGGAGAGCAGCCCTGTTGAGAAAGACCTAGGAGGTTCTGGTTGACAAAAAGCTTGACATGAGCCAGCAGCGTGTGCTTACAGCCCAGAAGGCCAACTGCATCTTGGGCTGCATCAACAGAGGAGTGGCCAGCAGGTCAAGGAAAGTGATTGTCCCCCTCTACTCTGTCCTTGTGAGACCTCACTTGGAGTACTGTGTCCAGGTCTGGGACCCCCAGCATAAGAAGGTGGTGGGTCTGTTAGAGTGGGTCTAGAGGAGGGCCACAAAGTTATCAGAGGGCTGGAGCACCTCTCCTATGAAGAAAGGCTGAGAGAGTTGGGGATGTTCAGCCTGGAGAAGAGAAAACTCTGGGGAGACCTCACTGCAACTTTTCAATACTTAATGGGGGCTTATAAAAAAGATGGAGAGCAACCTTTTGCTCGGTCAGATAATGACAGGACAAGGGGGAATGGTTTAAAATACAAGAGGGGAGATTTAGATTAGATGTTAGGAGGAAATTTTTCACTTGGAGGGTGGTGAGGCACTGAACAGGTTGCCCAGGGAAGCTGTGGATGCCACGTCCCTGGAGGTGTTCAAAACCAGGTTGGCTGAGGCCTTGAGCAACCTGATCAAGTGGGTATCATCCCTGCCCATGGTAGGCGGGTTGGAACTAGATGATCTTTAAGGTCCCCTCCAACCCAAGCCGTTCTATGATTCTATGACATAATGATACTGCTAGGAATGTGAAGCAGTGGAAGAGGTGACCTGGTCAACTGGTCCTCACCACTGGAGATTAAAATAAACCACAAGTTGTAGTTATTCCTTACAGATTTATATATATAATTGAGTGTATGATGTGTGCTACAATGATTGCACTCTCTTTTGCCACACATCAAAGCTGGGCTGTTTCAAGCAGAGAAGAATGACAAATTGTTCCCGTCATCTCTGTGAAAGTTGCATCCTTGTTTTTTGGACATTCTGGCATCATTAAAACAGCTTAAAAATACTCTACATATATGGCATTGGAAAACTGACAAAGGAGAATGATGAAAAAAAATCTCCTGAAAAGTTATTTGAATTGTTATTAATGTCTGTTAAAAATCCTTGGAAGACTGAAGAAATACTTTAGGATTAAGGAAAACGAATGAAACAAAACAACAACCAATCAACCAACCAAAAAAACCACAAACAAACAAACAAACAAACAAAAACCACTGTAAGATATTCTCTCCCTTTTCTGGAAAACAAATGAAACAGAATTCCAGTATTATGCCAGTATTTAAAAAATGGCAAGCGGAATGGTTGATATAAGTACAGATTATCAGTTTGATATCTCCGAGGCAAACCAACAGAACAGTTGACATTAAAGGAGATCATAAGTAAAACCAACTGATAAAGTTTCACAGAGAATAGTTTACTGTAAACATTATTTTTTAAAATTAAATTACAAGTTTGGCTTGGTAAAAGTAGCTACTGACATGTTAAATTTCTGCAAGGCATTGTTTTGGCCCCATATTCCATACAAGTATCAGCTGAGCGTATTAAATGTTAGTTACTAAATAATTGTAAATGTAGATTTGTTCTACAGATTGCCAGAGTATGCAGCTATTTCACAGAATCATTAAGGTTGGAAAAGACCTCTGAGATGATCTGGTCCAATCATCACCCTACCACCAATATCACCCACTAAACCATGTCCCCACATCCAACGTTTCCTTAAACACCCCCAAGGACAGTGACTCCACCACCTCCCTGGGCAACCTGTTCCAATGCCTGACTGCTCTTTCTGAGAAGAAATGTCTCCTGATTTCCAACCTAAACCTCCCCTGGCGCAACTTGAGGCTGTTCCTTCTTGTCCTGTCACTGGTTATCTGCAAGAAGAGGCCGACCCAGAGCTCCTCGCAACTTCCTTTCAGGGAGTTGGAGAGAGCAATGTCTCCCCTGAGCCTCCTCTTCTCCAGACTAAACAACCCCAGTTCCCTCAGCTGTGTTTCATACAATTTGGGTTCCAGGCCCTCCCTTCACCAGCTTCGTAGCCCTTCTCTGGACATGCTCCAGGGCCTTGATGTCTTTCTTGAAGTGAGAGGCCCAAAACTGAGCACCGTACTTGAGGTGCAGCCTCTCCAGAGCAAAGTATAGGGGGATGATCACCTCCCTTGTCCTGCTGGCTACACTATTGCTCATACAAGTCATCCTGTTACATTGAGTGCTATTCGCCTTCTTGGCCACCTAGGAACACTTTGCTGGTTCACATTCAAGCAAGCATTGACCAACACCCCCAGATCCTTTTCCTCTGCACAACTTTCCAGCCCCTCTGTCCCAAGCCTGTAGTGCTGCATGGGGTTGTAGCTTTATTGACAATGCTAATAAAAATATAAAACACTTACAAATAAAATCTGTGGGTTAAAAAAGCTGATCGCAAATGAAAGCAATGAAAAGCTAAATTATAAAACAAAGTTTTCTGGAAGAGTGGCTCAGTCAAAAATACTCGAGTCTCTGCTCGAGTAAGTGAGACACATCAGTGTTTTACAGAAGACAGATGAGTTCATCATATGCTGCTTGAACTTTAACCCTGCTAACCTGTATTTCTAGAAACAACCATTCAAACCCAATTTCAGAACAACTGAAAATATGCTTAGCAGAGCAGATTGCAACTGAATGTAAACAGTGTAATGAAGAAGTTGGGGGGGGAAGTAGCTAAGAACAGAGCAATGTTACTGTATTCTATTTAAGACAGGCTACTTACATCTCTTGGTTTCTTTTTCCTGTTTCTGAACTTCAAAAGCCCAAAATACACTGTTTGATACATAAAATGTCAGCAACTGAACTGTTAACAAAGGAGTGAACAGTAGATTCATGAGTGCTTAAGCAGTATATCTTAGCATAGTAGGCTGTAGGGCACTGTTGTATTCATATAGGGTAGCCTGCTTTAGTCCACCTACAGTAGGAAGCAAGTGCTCCTACACAGATCACACTCCTCAGAAACAGGGAATTGTGCTGGTGCAAAGAGCCACCAACTATTACAAGCTTGAGACAACCCAGCAAATGAAGTGCTGTAGCACTGATGGAGCAGAGTATGGACAGATCATGTATGGGATGTTGGATAATTATTTTTTTCTATATGTATACATGCCACGTTATGTGAGGGAATACATTGTTGAGGCAACTCTACAAAATCCATAAGCTTGTGAAGAAGTATACGCATCTAGAAAGCAGGGCTGGTTAGTAACTAACTCATCAGTGACAGTAAACAGGAGTCTAGACTGACATCCACTAAGAAAAGCCTCCTTTAATTCATGGGTTTATCTTGTTGCCCATTTATTGGGCAGTAATGTAGTAAACGTGTGGTCAAAGTACAGTTCTGTAGAATGGAGTACAGAGGAGAAATGGGGTGGAGAACTGAACAGCACCAGTGAGCATGCATGACAACCAAGTGGGCAGGCTGGGGTGTTGTGCAAGTAGGGATGGTGCCAAGAACACCACAAACCAAACTAACAAGAAATCACTTTCTCACACTGGTAACATTTTATTTTGTCATCTTCTGATCTTGCCCCTTTTGCTCCAAGCCTTGTACACCCTGTACATAAGTCCATATTTTATACTTTGAGTGCAGCACTGCACACATGGTAACAACCGTTTCCAAAAGGCAGTGTGTAACTACTGTATGTAAATCACAGTAGAACACTGCATGCTGTCTTACTACTTCCTGACTGCTTTGCTTATTACATGGAAGAGGCAGCTCTTGAAAACACCCTGGCCATAGTGTTTCCCATCATCACGGCTGATGTGATTCTGGTAATAACACATACATATAAACCTGCCTGTTCAACAGGCATTGCAATGGCTTCCCTGTGAATTTCAGTGCCAGATACCAGTTTTGGTAAACAGGAAAAATTCAAGGGGAGGCAACATGTAGCCTATTTTCTTGCCTGCAAAACTACAAGGAAAAGGTCAAGTTTTACCCAGAGATCATACCATCATGTGACTTTACAAAAAAGAATGAACCCTCTTTTGACCTTTTCCACACAGGAAAGCCACTGCTAATCTACCTCATCCATATAAAGGAAGCAGTATTGAAAAGAAACAGGCGATGTAAGATAAATAAGACATCTACAGTGCTCACTTGCAGAGAAAAGGATGCTATGGGAGTGTGGGCATGACAAAGAACAACACACTGGGGCAAGGCAGTTCAGTGGATTCCAGGCTGCAGCATTACCAACACTGCAACTATAGATATGCACCATCTTGCAGCAAGTTTGTTTCCCAGTTGAGTCTGAAACAAGCTGTCTTCAGAAGACCCACATAGGCCATCATTTTACATTGTCAGGTGGTCTCCAAAAGGCCAGTGAATCTCCAAAAGGCTGGAGAGTATTTATTCTAGACTGGATGGGAAGACCTTCCTTATACATTCAATGTCCAGTACTAAAGAAGACAGATACCAGGGGAGTATCAGGTTCCTGACAAGGGAGATAATGATGTCCCATCACTTCCAAGCAGACCGAAGCTCGTATGCTACTGTCTGGTGCCAAGGCTAGACATCAGTGTATGAATTACAGACAGTGCTGTGTGCAACAGATGGGAGCAGTAAGGTATTTGCTCTTCTGTGGTATCCTAGCTGACAACACATAGGACAGCTAAAGGGCAAACTAAAGCCTTTGTGTTCTGCATGGTGCTGCTTAGTTTTTTTGTGCATACTGTGCAAGAAAGGTTCCTCCCTTAAAGGGACCTAAACACTGCACTAGTCAGACTCTTACAGGGAGAACTGCTTAGAAAGAACCCTGGTCTCACCAATCAGGAAGATGACAAAACAGAGCTGCTGTGCTGGAAACCATTAAACAATTAACTAATGTGACCCAAACTGAGACTGCAACCAGAGCAAAAACCACATGGGGTACACTGCTAGTCCCACTGTTCACGGGAACTACACCAGGAGAGGTTGCCTCTGTACCACAGCTTTGGTTCATAGTTTCTCACAACTGACCAGATTCAACAGTTTCAAAATCTAGGTCACAGAACGGAATGAAATCACAGTTCCAAAGGCATTCAGTTGCTTATATTAGTGCTGTGGGTTATGAGATTGACAGAAGTGGGGCTTGTAACTGAAAAGCTTTAGGATTACTCTGTCCCTTCTTCCAGGGATTTATTTCCGGCCTCGCTTGTGGCTGGATTTTGGAAATTTGGCTCTCTGTGCAACTTGGGGCTCCCCCTCCTCACTACTCTCGCTCTCGTTGTCTACCCGCTGTGGACGACCTCTCTTACTTCTCCTCATTTTCTCAGCTCCAGCGCTGGAGAGCTTCTTGGCAGCCAGGGACCCAGTTCTCTTCTTTTTGCCCCGGGTCAAGGGATGTTTCTTTCGTTGCTTCCTCTGCTCTTCTCTTTGGCGGATTTTCATTAGCTTCTCAAAGCTTTTGGTGGTACTTGTGTTCACATCAAACCAATCCTGGAAGGTTAGAAGGCAACAAGTTGGTACTGATGGTGGAAATAACATACAAAGACTATCAGAGCTTATAATAAAGGTGCCTCTGTGGGACAAGGGTTTGTTGAAATGTGAGATCTGGAAAAGCAAATGACTAAGACGATTCTCTGTTCTTTGAAGTTCTTCCTAAGGTGTCACTTTCTCAGAGGTGTCAGATTTGATTTAGCAATTGGCTGACTAAAGTTAGGGAAAATGCTGAAAAACTGAATTGAACAGCAGCAGCTTAGGACAAGACCTGCGACAGGACACAACATTTGCTCCCCAGACCAGCGCATAACAGCTATGTTTAAGCATATTAAATGCCACTTGAACCCAGGACCCTGTTTAGAACAGTAAGCAAGGAAAGAATATAATAGGGCAGGCATCTAGCATTTCCTTCCGAAGACACCCTCCTCACCTTCAACAAACAGGTCTGAGGACTTCAGTTCTGCCTGCCTTACCTCAGCATGCACAGAGTTGATGTGATACTTGACCCCACTCTCTGAAACAAATTCTTTCTCACACAGGAGACACTTGTATTTGCCAGCCACAAAATCTCCCTGGCAACAAAACAAAACAAAAGAATACATTACCAATTGCTGCTTAGGAGGCCAATACACCTATATATTGTACTTCAGTCTTGCTCAGCAGTAAGAAGTAAAGTCTCGTATTCATACTAGACTATGCTTTATCTGTAGAGCACTGACATTATTGACCAGTTATATTCACAAAGCATAGAACTGCCCTGTGAGATGTTATAAGGTCTCAAGCACTGTATTTGGAAAAACGTTCTTATAGCTGTTAAAGTACACGTAGGACTGCAACTTCACTAAAATGCATGCCATTAAGATGCTCCCTCCTTCCTTCAAAAAGTGTTTGCAACAGCAACCTCATTAGCACATATGGAAGCACTTAAGTTCTGAGGAATTCAGATTAGATGGCAGGACAACAGCTTGAACAAGGAGATATCTGATGGACAAAGACAGTCAGGATGTTAAAAAAAGACAATTACAGGAATGCTACCAACCAAGGTACATGTGCCAAGATGAGATTTGAGTCCTGAGACACTTCCATATACAGATTCACAACCCTGAAACAGAAAAAAAAATAATAACCAAATGTCAGTATCAGCGTCAGCAAAATTCTATTTAGAAATCACTTCTTCCTGGATAAAAAAAGACACTCTCTGGAACAAAATTCCCAAAGGGCTGAGAGAGGTAGAGGAAGGTAGACAAATTGTAAGGAGAAGAAAGCTTCTCGTAAATAAGACCTTCAAAAGGGACTTAAGATTTCAGTAAGTTAAATGTTTCCAGTTTCTGAGCACGTTCAGATATAATAAACTGACTTCTGTCCCAGTTACAATCACTCTCTATCTAAATAAAATCTCTATCTAAAGCCTGAATAAAATCATAGAGTTTGCATTTTGCCGAAAAGGCAGCAAAGATTCAGTTGAACAAAGTACAGGGACAAGTGCAAGACTCTACAATCTCTCCTGCCCTGATCTTTTATCTAGTGGCATAGAACAGAAGTACTGTATCTAACATTAATAGTCCCAGTTAAAGAGCAACTTTAAGGGCCTAACCCATGTGGGCTAGGTATCAGTCTCAGAATACTAAAACTTGCTCAGCCAGCAGCCCACAATCTGAAAGAGAAGGTTAGGTGTAAGACATGCTTCTGGGTTACTGGTCAGTGAACTAGAACAGCTGCTTTCTGGGGTCAGCTCCATATAAAACATCATGCTGCAATTCTTATACTTGGAAATGGCACAAGCCTGAAAACTGGGGAGGGAGATCTGAGAGTGGGATGGGGATGGGGTAAGTCTTTGTCTCTGTATCAAACCCAGATGAAAGCCACACTACTGACCCTTGACTATCTAGCAGTATGCATCACATGTATCATGTGCACTATTAGTTTCTACCAATGTGGCCATTTCTTCTCACTGAATCTGACTGGTGACCACTGCACAAGATCGTAAGAAACT
The DNA here is from genome assembly GCA_011075105.1 of Heteronetta atricapilla. NCBI lineage: Eukaryota > Metazoa > Chordata > Aves > Anseriformes > Anatidae > Heteronetta > Heteronetta atricapilla. The sequence continues at coordinate 119,082,632 of CM021733.1, forward strand.
ATGTGCATATGCATAAGCAAACCTAGACCAGGATGCCATGCTTGAGTCCTTCGTAGCCCATTTCAAGCTTTCAAAGTAAAACTGAAGTGCTGTGCCAGAGTTCCTTTAATCTCAATTTTTTGTCTCTACATCTCCATCCATTCCTCCATAATTAAGATTTAGCACATCTGCTAGGCAGCAGGAGCCTGTCATTTTTCCACTGCTCAGTCACAACTTCAAATGGACCAGCACCTAGCTGGATGTGAAAGCTACATCAGTCTGACACAAAGGTACCAGGTCTGAAGGGGACAAACACATCCCCAAAGTGTTCATCCCTAGGGCTATAGTACAAATACTAACTGACCATACTGAGATGAAGCAGAACTTGTCTCCCACAGAAAGAGAGACAAAGTGCAGTTTCAAGGCTGTGGGAAGCTGTTGGCTCATACAGACCTGACATCTGCCCCCTCTGAGGCTTCAGAAAGACTTAAGGATTACCTGATTTGGACAGTGGACTCTTCGGTACATTTTTATCTCTGTTTTCCATTTGCACAACACATCTTGACTAAATGTGGGCAGTCCAGGACGAGTGTATTTCAGCTGAGATGAAGAAATGGAATAAAAAGCTGGAAGCAATGCTAGCTACACATTGTGACAAGCACATTCCTTTCTCTTCCATTTTTTTTTGACAGGAGTGCTATTTCTTTTCCTATTCTAACAGACAAATTCTCAATAACCAATCTTCTCCCTTCCTACTGCTTTTAAAAGCATAACTGAATCTGGAAATCCCCTACAATACCAGAATGCAAAACTTCCCACACCTTTGACTACAATTCCTCCAAATGTACTTACCGCATTAAAATCATGAATCACCCTTTCCCCTTGGGTTTCCCTTACAGTCTAAGAGCTGCTCCTGGAGACTGTGTGAAGCCTGACAAGCTATGAAATACCACTGCATGGTGGCAGCAATTTGCAGCCTCTGATTTGTGAGCAACATGCTGCTTATAACTGCTTTCACTGCTTGTGCCCATTGAAAATTACAGCTCCTACAGCAACAGGACTTTAAAGTCATTATAACCTACTTGGATAAAATACCTACACCACAACAATTGCTAAAGTAGCACTACCATAATCTAAGATCAGAGAGGGCAAAACCTGACCTCTTCCACAAGAAATTACTTCTTCAATATTAATTTCCATGGGCCATTAAACACTGGCAACTCTGGGTAGATAGCAGTGAAAGACTCATCTGATAGGCAGAAAGACTCAAACCCTGTAGAGTGTTTTAAGGCCTTGTACCTTCCGATCATCTGGAATCAAGTCCTGCAGCACTTTTCTCTTGGGCCACTCTTTGGCCAGCTCTTCTCCAGCTAGCTCATGGAGATAGTAGATTGCCACCTTCGCAGATCTCCTCTGAACTCTCCCTGTATTATTTGGCTCCCGTTTTATTTCCTTCAAGCTTTCTGTTCTTCTCTCCTCATGGAAGAAAGTGACCTGCAATGAAGGCCAAAAAAGGTGAGCCTCATTCACCAGTTCCTATTTCAGCTACAGGAAGTATTGTGAATTACTCTGCCAAATCCCTCAAATAAAAATGCTGAAGCAGCTGTGGTTCACTGACAGGAGTGCATCCCACTACCAAGATAGACCCCAAAATCTACTCAGGGACACAGCAGTAGGGTTGAAGTAGAAAGTTTCATGTAGCCATTGGTCTTGAAAGGGTAACACATCTTTCACTGTAAAATTTGCATGGACAAGCATGGTATTGCCTGTTCTGCTTCAGTGATGGGTCTTCTAAGAGCAAAGAAGAGCATAATAGGAAGCTCTCAAAAGTTACATGTGCATTGGTTTTGGTTGGGATAGATCTAATGATATTGTAGTAGTATGATATTGTAGTAGTAGATATTGTATAGTACCTTATATTATATATATATATAGCTTATATATATTAGCTACTTACTAATTGTATAGTAGCTTATATGGTACTCTATTTTGGATTTGTGACTAAAGCAGTGTTGATAGCGCACCAATGTTTTAGATATTGCTGAAGTGTACTTACACAGCATTAAGATATTTTGTTTCTCACACTACCCCACCAGTGAGTAGGCTGCGGGCACACAAGCAGCATGGGGGGAAAACAGCCAGGGCAGCTGACCCCAGCTGAACAAAGTGATATTCTGTACCATGTGATGTCCTGCTCAGCAAAAAAAGCTGGGGAGAGAAGGAGGAAAGTGTGGGTGGGGGGAATGTTTAGAGCTCATTTCATTACATACGAATCTCTGCTTTCCTGGAAATGACTAAACACCCGACTACTGGTAGAGAGTAGTGAATGAATTCTGTATTTGTTTTTGCTTGTGCACACAACTTTTTCTTTACCTATTAAATTGTCTTTATCTCAATCCATGAGTTTTCTCACTTTTACTGTTCTGATTTTCTTCCCCATCCCAGCAGGGGTGGGTGAGTGAGCAGCTGTATGGGTTAACCCACAACAACATGTTAGCATTGTTCTTCCATGGAACAAAAGCCAGGCTGCCAAGTTTACTGCTGACAGAGACTTACTATTAAAACCTTCATTATAGTTGCAAAGGAACAAGGACAGAATACTACGGAGGTACAGGAAAACGCAGAGATTTGCTATCTCTAATTATCCACCCAAGAAGCAGACAGAAGCCTACACGAGTCTCAAGTATGAATGGTCTGAATTATCACAATGCTATCCTGATAGCTATGGTAATTTGCACTTACCGGCCCATGCTTAGATCGGAGATGGTAGACAAGACCTGCTTTTGATTTGTATGCTTTCCCACAATGATGGCACTTCATTGCCATTTTCTCCAGCTCAGAAGCAGCCTTCCCACATTTTTTAACATGATATAGGTATCCCATTATGCTAGTGAAGCTGCCTGTGCAGCCCTGTCAATGTAGAAGGAAAAACACATGGAGCAAATTCCTTCCAGTTGCTTTCCTGGTAATGCATCATCCCTCCGAAGTCTCTCATGTCTTAAAAACATTAACTAGGATCTTGAAATAAAGCCATCTTTTTCCATCATCAAAAGCATATCCAGCAGAACTTTCATAATATTGTATGTTCATGCATCTGATGCTGTTCAACTTAGGATACTTTGACAATGCAGCTTACCTCCCTTGTACACTTCAGTTTTCCCATACGCTTCAAAACCTTCCGAAGGCGGTCTCGTTCAAGCTGTTCATCCAGTTCTCCTCCCTCCTTCACAACTGGCTAAAGCACAGCAGAAGGATGAAAGAAAAATACAGGACGCTCAGCATTTATACTGAAGGAAAGCTTTTAAAATAATCAAATCCCTGCAACTCGTGATTTTACAAAAGTGTATTTAATACCATGATCTCTGTCTTTAACCCAGAAAATCTGAATTATCTTTAAGAGGAGTAAACTGTCTGAAAACCACTTTGCAGATAGCTGGGTATGAACAAAGCCTCGAAAAGACATGGTCTCAAACTAGAGTTGCTGGTAAGGACATGGTTGGGTATTTCTACAATTACTTTTCTCCCCTTCTGCCTGTGGAAGGTATTGACTCATCTCTAGCCTGCGTCTTTAATGTTTACTTGTCCTACCATTTCCACTTAGGTTATAGCTAAGCAGACTTCCTGCTGTAATAGTAATTCATCTATGATGAACTACAGCTAAAGTTCTTCTCTATTCTTTCTTCAGTGGTTATTACATATTATTTCCTACATTACCTTATACTAAATATTACATCTAGATTGACAAAAAAAGTTAAAAAGTAAAAAAAATTAAAACTGGGTGACAGACCTATTCCTCAGGACCAGAACATGGTACTTGGCCTCTTTCATTTACTAGTACAGCTGTAGCTTCAGAAACCACAGTACTGGTAATTAGGTAAATATAACAGTAATGAATTTTTGAAATCTTACCCAAACTTCTGAAGAACCTTTCCAAAAGTTATAATGTTTCTTTAAAGTAAGAGCAAAGAAGAAAACCAGAATGCAGCATTTGTAACTTTGCAACAAATAGGCAAGAACTAAATAGCTTTTTCTGCTTTTTTACCTTTGAACTTGGTAAAGAACTAAAATCTGGTCTGGTCTGCTCTGGATGCAGAAAAACTACCACTTTCTAGCAAAAGACTGAAAATTGCAGTCTAATGAGTAATGAACTTTTTCTGATTGAGAATGCCTTTTATGTGTGACATATAACCAGCCTAAACAGAAATTAATCTCTGCTTTCTAAGATGCAGCATCCCTATCTTTTCTGGTAACATGCTACAGTTTTTCCAGATCTCCAATCTTAAAAGAATTATAATGGGTAAATGAGAATTGGTCACCTACAACATTTGCAAAAAAACAAAATATTCCATTTCTGTGTGCAGCAGGGAAGGAATAAAAGACTATCTTGCCTGTAAGACTTTCAAATGCAGAGCAGTCGTGTTACCTGATTGTTATGGTCTGCCATGACATGGTATTTCATCCCTCCTAAAGACTTCAGCTGCTTCCCACAGTGATGACATGTGAACATTTCCTACAAATTAAAAAGGACATGGTATGTGTAACTGCAAATTAACCAAAGCAGTGGGAAAGTCTCTGGGAGAAAGGAGCACAAGAGCAGAACATTTTATTCAGGCCTGGTAATTGCTCATTAAGAATAGAACAGATTTTACAGAAACTAAGATTTAGGGGAACAATTAAATAGGTAGGCCTCTATTCACTACCATAAAATTCCATCAACATGCTGAGCAAGAAGCACCACCTGCAGTTCCTTAGAGATGTATAAAAGGCTCTTAGGATTAAACTGGTTTTAAACGCAACACAAAACAATGTACAGGCATTTCTACCAGTAATATGAAGAGAATACAGAAAACATCTCTCTTGTCCTCACCTGCCTGCAATTTAACATGTGTTTCTTCAGTCCTTCTACAGTCTTCCTCACCACAGCCCGGCATGTTGGACAGGTAACTCGACCTTTGTCCTGAATTTCCAAAGACCACTGCTCTTCCATACTACCTGTCAAAACAAAGGATTTGCAATAAAACGGCAAATGCAAAATGTCTTTTTCCATCAGTATGCACAATGTATCCTAGAACAAAATGAATCACATGCTACCAAATTTGTATCCTTCTACACTTCAATAGTTTTAGTTCATTTGCAGGTTTAAATGTGTCATGCGACAAGGCATACATCTCTCTCTTTGGAATATAAATTGATAAAAATCCTAACGCTATCATCCTCCTGTGAAGAGACTTCTTCTGTTTGTTCAGCAGAGATTTTTCCTTCATTTATTTTTATTCCACAATTACTTTGATGTGTAGGGTAAACTCTTCTTTTGGCAAAAGGCTTTTGACATAAGTAGGCACAGATGTGACTGAACAATTTTGGGACAAAATCCATGGTTCAATTCTACTAAATAAATGTTTATAACTTTATTTGCGTTAGACTGTGGTTTTGGCACTAAATGTGAACACAGTTGCAACACCACACCAAACCACTCAATGGCCAGGGGAAAGTACTCTGTGAGGCATGGTTTTCAGTTCCTGGTCTCTTTTTGAAATGTCATGCACTCACTTTAGCCAAAAGGATTACAAATTACTGAAACACGTTCTGGGAAGAAAGTGGCTTATAAGACACCTACTTGAATTCTTATCATAAAAATATCTAAAAGCTTTTCTGCTTGCCCAGGAATAACAGGAAGTGTTTGTCTCTCCTCAGTGGTTAGCAGAAATATCTGCAAGTCAAACAGCACTTAGCAGAAAACTGCATAGTTAATGAGTGCTGTGAGCTACATATACACTTGATGAGTAAAGGCTACAGTGTTATTTTTCTAGGACAGACTTCTGTCTCTGGCTACTAGAATAAATGATATGGCAGCAACAGCTGAAGTTTTTCCTGTAAACATATTCTGCTGAATAAAAAAGTACAAATATTTTTTATGAGTTTTGCACTGAAATTATTTAAACAGAATTCTTAGTTCAAAAATGATTCCTCCATCACTGTCCCATTATGAAATATTTTTAGGGTTAAACCATGCAAAACTATTTTATCAGGCAGCAGGCAGTCCCCCCAATACTGCTCTGCAATATTGCAACAAGATAGCAGCCACTTCTTTCCTGTCAACAGCAAATTGAACACCAAAATGGAAACATTAGAACCACAGATGTTACACAGACTCAACTAATAGAATTACACTTATCTCTTACCCACTTTATAAACCATTGAGAGCAACTACTCCTTCTTACCTGTGCCATAGGCTTCTGGTTCTTTCTGAACACAGTGGCCTTTTGTCTTGGAGTTTTGTTGTGCTCCAGCTTGCTGTTTTTTTCCTGCTACAACAAATAAGAAAGACCAAGAGACTTAAATTCCGTGAGCTTGCCTAGGAGTTTGCTATTCAGTCTGCTGTCTCGAACTTACATGTTCAGACAACTCAGACATGTTCAATTTTTTTTTTATTATTATTTTTTAAACCCATAAAGGAATTTAAAGATTATAAACTCTTCTTCCTCTCAAAACCCATAGCTATTTACAGCTGGAAGCATTAGTCTAATCCAGATATTTGGGATCTGTGGCAGTTGATATGCAAAGCTTACAGGATGGGAACTCTTTAGACTGAAATGTATCCTCTGTCTGGAGTATGGCTAAGCCCATCTAATGAGTTGTTGGCAACAAAACAGACAGTCCCATTCCTCTCTTCACTGTTTTCTTTAGACTAAATAACTCTTATTGTTTCTATATTTTCTCATGGGTTATGGTTTTTTGCTCTCTTCTACGTTCTCTTCATTTGGTCCACACACTTCCTGAACTGCAGTGCCCAGTGCTGGAAACAGTACACCCCAAGTGAGACCCTGCAGTAGAGCAAAATAATTACTTCACATTTCTGAAAGCCAAAATTCCTGCTCAAACACTGAAATGTAACAATTATCTTTTTCAAAAGTATGACACTGTTGTTCCCTATTCAGCTTTTGATCTGTTATAAAGCCCAAATCCTTTTCTGAAGAACCAATACCTAGATTCTTGTCTTTCATCCATGCTAGTATTTCTACCCATAGTATCTTTTACACACTATATTTCATTCACTTTTAAAATGTTTCTGTAATGTCATGACCACTTTCGCTTTTAATCTTTTCTCTGTTTTGTGTTGTCTACATACTTCATGTTCTTTAGACTGGTGACAAAATCAATAGAATTGAATCTAGAACACATTGTGACCCCTCATTCTTCTGTTTTACAGAACACAGGATTGTTAAAGTTGAAAGGGACCTCCTGACACCATCCAATCCAACCCCCATGTTTAAGCAGGCTCAGCTAGAATAGGTTGCCCAAAACCATGTTCAGTCAGGTTTTCAGTATCTTCACAGGTGAAGACCTCACAACCTCTATGGGCAACCTGTACAAGGGTTTGAACAGCCTCAGTAAAAAAGTGTATTCAGTGTGTTCAAATAAAATTTTGTGTTTTAATTTGTGTCCATTAACTCTTGCCCTCTCAGTGGGCACTACTGAAAAAGAGTCTGGTTCTCTTTTCTTCATTCCCTCCCCTCAGGTATTTATACACACTGGTAAGATACCCCCTGAACCTTCTCTTCTCCAGAATCCCAGCTCTCTAAGCATCTCCTCACATGCTGGCTCACAGTCAGTGTACTGTCCACGAAGATGTCAAGGTGCCTCTCTGAAGAGCTGCTTTCCAGCCAGTTAGCCCCGGCACATGCTTATACATGACCTTATTCCTGCCCAGGTGCAGGACTACGCACTTCCTCTTGTGGAACCTCATAGGATTCTCCTCTACTTAATTCTCCAGTATGTCCAGGTCAGTGTGAATGACAGCACATGCATCTGGCCTACTAGCCATTCTTCCCAGTTTTGTATTGGTGGCAAATGTAGAGAGGGTGCAAAATGTCCCATTGTCCACTCAATTAACTGAAGTGTTAAACAGTACTGGCCCCAGTATTTATCCTGTGGTACAACAGTAGTAACTGATCACAACTCTTTGGCCCCAGATTTTCAACTGTTTTTCTGTCCACTTCACTTACCTATCCTGTACTTTGTTAGTCTGCCTACGAAAATGTTGTAGGAAACAGCAAGAAAAGTCTTACTAAAGTCAAGGTAAACAACATCCTCTGCTCTCCCTTCATCTACTGACTTAGTGCTCTCATTAAGAAGGCTACCAGATTGATCAATCATGATTTCCTCTTTGTAAATCCATGTCGTTAACTCCCAATCACAATCTCATCTTTCAAGCAATTGGCAATGCTTTCCAGAAGGATTCTCTCCTTAACGTTCCCAGTAACTGAGATGATCCTGACTGGCCTGCAATTCTCTGGATCTTCCTTCTTTCTGACCTTCATAACAGGAATGATACTTGCTCTCTTCCAGTCTTCAGGTACCTCTTACAGTCACCATGACCTTTTAAAGATAATCAAGAGTGGGCTCACAAAGGATCTGGGGTGTTGGTCAATGCTTGCCCGAACATGAGCCCGCAGTGTGCCCAGGTGGCCAAGAAGGCCAACAGCATCCTAGCTTGTATCAGGAATAGCGTAGCCAGCAGGACAAGGGAGGTGATCATCCCCCTATGTTCAGCTCAGGGGAGGCTGCACCTCAATACCATGTTCAGTTCTGGGCCCCTCACTACAAGAAGGACATCAAGGCCCTGGAGTGTGTCCAGAGAAGGGCTATGAAGCTGGTGAAGGGCCTGGAATCCAAGTCCTATGAGGAGCGGCTGAGGGAACTGGGGTTGTTTAATCTGGAGAAGAGGAGGCTCAGGGGAGACGTTGCTCTCTCCAACTCCCTGAAAGGAAGCTGTGGGGAGCTGGGTGTCGGCCTCTTCTTGCAGATAACCAGTGATAGGACAAGAAGGAACGGCCTCAAGTTGCGCCAGGGGAGGTTTAGGTTGGAAATCAGGAGACATTTCTTCTCAGAAAGAGCAGTCAGGCATTGGAACAGGTTGCCCAGGGAGGTGGTGGAGTCACTGTCCCTGGATGTGGTGCTTAGGGACATGGTTTAGTGGGTGATATTGGTGGTAGGGTGATGGTTGGACCAGATGATCTCAGAGGTCTTTTCCAACCTTTATGATTCTATGAATGATATCAGCCATCTCTCAGCACAACCCATCAGGCCACATGGGACTTAGGTATGTCCAGTTTGTTTAAATGCTCTAACCTCATCTTCCTCTACCAAGAGGGCAAGGGTTCCTTGCTCCAGACTTTTCATCTGGTCTCAGGTGTCGGGGATTCCTGAAGTATGCTTTAACTGATAAAGCCTGAAGGAGAGGAGTCACTGAGTACCTATGCCTTTTCCATGTCATTTGCCACCAGTTCCTTGGCTATTTATAGATATAAGATATATAGATATATACCCAAGTTGGAAGGACCATCAAGTTCAACTCCAGATAGGAGTGGCTCCAGATAGGACCACCTCAAAATCAAATCATGTCTGAGTGTTGTTCAAATGCTTCTTGAACTCCAGCAGCCTCGGTGCTACAACTGCTTCCCTGGGGAGTCTGTTCCAGAGCCCAATCACCCTCTCAGTGAAGAATCTTTTCCTGATATCCAACCTGAACCACCCCTGACACAGCTTCGAAGATGTTGTTCCCTTCAGTCCTATCGCTAGTGACCAGCACCTACCCCACTACTCCCACCGCCCTTGAGGAAGCTATAGACCATGATGAATTCTCTCCTCAGTCTGTTCTGTAGGCTGAACAAATCAAGTAATTTCAGCTGCTTCTCATATGTCTTCTCTAGACCTTACACCATCTTTGCTGCCCTCATTTGGACATGCTCTAATAGCTATATAACCTTATATTATAGCGCCGAAAACTACAGACAGTACTCGAGGTGATGTTATACCAGCACAGACCAGCGGCAGACTATCACTTCCCTTGACTGGCTTGCAGCACTGTGCTTGATGCACCCCAGGATCCAGTTGGCCCTTTTGGCTAAAGGGCACACTGCTGACAATTTGCCATTGATCAGAACCCCCACATCCCTTTCCATGGGGCTGCTCTCCAGACTCTCATCCTCCAGTCTGTACATAGAACCAGATATATTCAGCAGTGCACCCACATTTTACCAAATTACTTGTAGAAAGTTTTTTTTGTCTTTCACATCCTTTCCCAGATTCAAGGTTGGCCTTGGCTTTTGTAATGTTATCCCTGAAAGATTAGACAATAACCCTATACTTGTCTTGTGTAACATACTCCTACTTCCACCTCTTGTACACTTCCTTTTGCAATTAACCACTGATTAACTACCCTAGACTGTTCTTCCCCTATTTCCTACTTTTTTCACCCTCTGATGGACTTTAAAAGAGATTGAAATCAGAATAACCATCACCCACCGTAAAATAGACACTACTCATCAGTATCCTACAATATACACAGAATCAGAAATATAGTTGAAGGCTATCAGAGGATAGCATTTGGGCAGAAAGGAAGTCTGAAGTACCTGAAGGTCTGTTACTAGGAATTACAGTTATTTATATTACCAGAAATCTTCTGCTTCTTCTTAGGAGAGTCTTTAAGATCTTCATCTTCCCCTTGCTCAGATTTCCTCTTGCCTTTCAAAAGTACTTCTCCTGCTAACAAGCAAGAATAGAAATGCTTCAGTCTTATTAAGACTCAGCCTCGATAACATCTTTGTGTCTGTCTGCTGCCTTAGTTTCTTCTCATATTCAGTACTTCTGAAGAACTAGATATAGCCTTCCAACTCAGGAACATTAGGCACTCCATGGCCTGCAATCCTCCAGTACAGAGGACACGGAAGAAATGGTGCCATAGCATGGCTTGGGGAAATTGTACTCCTCATGAAGAGAGAAACAGAAGGTGCTATCATAAAAAGCTCAACTACACATATAAGAAGGCGAACAGAGAGACAATAGCAAGTGGGAAAACATGAATAATGTCCTGTCTAGCCTATTTCCTAGGCTACCAAAGACCTGAAAAGTTGGAGTCACTCAGACTTCCCTGTGCACACATGCACACAGAATATAGTCATGCATCTCTCCATGAGCACAGAGAAGTACAAAAGCACAATGGCAAGCAGGTGAAACCAAACTGGGAATTCAGAGAAACAGACAACTTCCTCCTGGGTCTATCCCAGGAGATCCACCAGCCCTGCTGCTGAGGTATAAAAATCACCAAGATGAGGCAGACTGGTGTGGTGGTGAGTGTGGTTTTAATGCCTAGTATTATACGACACATGAACGCAAAGGAAGACCATTTCAGTGTTACACGTGACATCAGAGGATGTTTATGGGTGTTATCAAAGACAGGGAAAGGGAGGGAATGATGTGGGGAGGAACACATGGGAAAACAGAGGAATAAGGGGATAAAAAGGCCACCTGCTTGTAAACATGCGGTTGGTCAGCATACACATCTGCCCATGCCTTGCACTGAATCAGCAGAGTTTCTGGGTGCTAGACTCTGAGGGACCTGTATTGTGTATGCCTATGTTCTTAAGTGTCTGCAGAGAGGTCTAAATGCCAGCAACTGAAGTGACACCGCAAGTCATAGGGGCCAGAGTGTCTGTGGCGTCACCAACTGGAGAGTTTGTGAGCATGTGTGTAGCAGCAGGGCAGAAGGGCAAGATCACAGTGGAAACAGGCTACCAGAGTGACGAGTGGAATCCCAGACAACTGGGAGACAGTAGAATCTGAGCCTGTCTGTAAGGAGGTCTACACCAGCAACCAGAGTGGCTCTGTGGGCTTCAGGAGATAGTGTGTTCATGTACCAGCAACTGGGAAGACCAAGATGCAGCGGCCAGCTACTGAGTAAACTTAAGCATCTCTACACTAACACATGCAGAATGGGGAATAAACAAGACAAGTTAGAGATGTATGCATGCCTGCAGGGCTATGGCCTCATGGGCATTATGAAGATGTGGTGGGATGGCTCTTGTGACTGGAATGTTGGAATGGAAGGATAGACTGTTTAGGAAGGACAGGCAGGGGAGGCAAGGAGGAGGGGTAGCCCTGTATGTCAGTCAGCAGCTGGAGTGCATGGAGCTCCGTCTGGGGGCAAATGAGGAGCTGACAAAGTTTATGGGTAAGGATTACAGGGAAAGCAGGGATAGAGGACATTACAGTGGGAGAGTGCTACAGATCACATGATCAAGAAGACCAAGCAGATGAGGTCCTCCATAGACAGATAGAAGCAGCCTCACATTCACAAGCCCTGGTTCTCATGGGCGTCTTTAAACACCTCGATATCTGTTGGAGGGATAACACAGCAGGGCATAGGCAATCCAGCAGGTTCCTGCAATGTACTGATGATAACTCCCTTCTCCAAGTGATAGAGGAGCCAATAAGCAGAAGTGCTATATGCTGGATCTCATTCTCACCAATGTCCTGGTTTTAGCTAGGAGAGAGTTAATTTTCCTCCCAGTAGCTGGTAGGGTGCTATGTTTTGGATTAGGATGAGAAGAGTGCTGATAACATGCTGATGTTTTAATTGTTGCACTGCCATGCTTACACTAAGCCAAGGACTTTTCAGCTTCTCGCTCTGTCCTGCCAGCAGGCAGGCTGGGGGTGCAGCAAGAGCTGGGAGGGGACAGACCCAGGACAGCTGACCCAAACTGGCCAAAGGGGTATTCCATACCATATGGGGTCATGTTGAACAATAGATAGGGGTGGCTAGCTGGGGTGGGGAGGGCTGGCTGCTCGGGATTGGGCTGGGCATTGGTCAGTGGGTGGTGAGCAATTGCATTGTGCATCACTTGTTTTGTACATATTACTATTTTATTTTTCTGTCCTAATAATAAACTGTCTCTATCTCAACCCACAGGTTTCAGTTTTTCTCATTTCTCTCCCCCAATCCCGGAGAGGGAGGGGGGAGGGTGAGTGAACAGCTGTGTGGTGTTTAGCTGATGGCCAGGTTAAACCACAACAACCAACAAGGAGGAGGTGGGGAATGTGAAGTTCAAGAGCATCTTTAGATGCAGTGACCATGAAATGGTGCAGTTTGGGATACAGAGGCAGCAAAGAGGGAGCGCAGCAAGCTCGCTACCCAGAGAGCAGGCTTTGGCCTCTTCAGGGATCCGCTTGGTAGGGTACCATGTGAGAAAGCCTTGGAGGGAAAGGGCCCAAGAAAGCTGGTTAATATTCAAGGATAACCCCCTCAAAGCTCAGGAGTAATGCATCCCAACAAAGAATTAGTTGGGAAAAAAAGGGGGTTCTGAAGGACAAAAAGCCTGACATGAGCCAGCAGCGTGTGCTTACAGCCCAGAAAGTCAACTGCATCTTGGGCTGCATCAACAGAGGAGTGGCCAGCAGGTCAAGGAAAGTGATTGCCCCCCTCTACTCTGCCCTTGTGAGGCCTCACTTGGAGTACTGTGTCCAGGTCTGGGACCCCCAGCATAAGAAGGAGGTGGGTCTGTTAGAGTGGGTCTAGAGGAGGGTCACAAAGTTATCAGAGGGCTGGAGCACCTCTCCTATGAAGAAAGGCTGAGAGAGTTGGGGATGTTCAGCCTGGAGAAGAGAAAACTCTGGGGAGACCTCACTGCAACTTTTCAATACTTAATGGGGGCTTATAAAAAAGATGGAGAGCAACCTTTTGCTCGGTCAGATAATGACAGGACAAGGGGGAATGGTTTAAAATACAAGAGGGGAGATTTAGATTAGATGTTAGGAGGAAATTTTTCACTTGGAGGGTGGTGAGGCACTGAACAGGTTGCCCAGGGAAGCTGTGGATGCCACATCCCTGGAGGTGTTCAAGACCAGGTTGGCTGAGGCCTTGAGCAACCTGATCAAGTGGGTATCATCCCTGCCCATGGTAGGCGGGTTGGAACTAGATGATCTTTAAGGTCCCCTCCAACCCAAGCCATTCTATGATTCCATGAAAAATGCCAGGAGGTCTACATGGATGAACTGGCCAAACTTAAACTGAAGAAGGGCTACAGAGAGTGGAAGCAAGGAAAGATAGCCTGGGAGGAATCTGTATCTGTTCTGACATTGTCTGAGCAGCCAGGGATCAGGTTGGGAAAGCCAAAGCCCTATTAGCTTTAAATTTGGCCAGGGACATCCAGGGTAACAAGAAAGGGCTCTCTATAGGTACATCAGTGATAAAAGGACGACTATGGAAATTGTTGGCCCCCTTCAAAAGGAAACAGATGATAGAATCATTAAGGTTGGAAAAGACACCAGGTCCAACCTTTCCTTGAACGCCCCCAGATGATCTGGACACCTGGAATGTGGAGAAGGCTGAGGTACTCAATGACTTTTTTGCCTCAGTCTTCACCTGCAAGAGCTCCAGCCACATAGCCTATGCCCCAGAAGGCAAAGGCAGGGACTGGAAGAATAATGCCCACTGTAGGAGATCAGGTTTGAGACCAGCTAAGGAACCTGAAGGCACACAAGTCCATGGGACCTGATGAGATACAGCCATGGGTCCTGAGGGAACTGATCGATTAAGTTGCTAAGCCACTGTCCATCATACCTGAGAAGTCATGGTAGTCCAGTGAAGTTCCACTGACTGGAATAAGGGAAACATAACCCCCATTTTTAAAAATGGAAAAAAAGGAAGACCTAGGGAACTACAGGCCAGTCTCACCTTTGTGCCTGGCAAGGTCAAGGAGCAGATCCTCCTGGAAACTATGCTAAAGCACATGGGAAATAAGGAGGTGATGGGTGACAGCCAATGTGGCTTCACTAAGGGCAGATCTCACCTGACAAATCTAAGATGGGGTCACAGCACTGGTACATAAACAAAAAGAAACCGATGTCATTTAACTGGATTTGTGCAAACCATTTGACACTGTCCCACACCATATCGTCTCTAAATTGGAAAGATGGATTTGACAGATGGACCACTTGGTAGGTAAGGAATTGGCTGGATGGTCTGACTCGAAGAGCTGTGGCCAATAGCTCAATGTCCAAGTGGAGATCAGTAATGTGTGGTGTTCCTCAGTGGTCAGTATTGGGACCAGCACTATTTAACATCTTTGTTGGTGACATGGACAGTGAAGTCAAGTGGGCCCTCACCAAGTTTGCTGATGACACCAAGCTGTGTGGCACAGTCAACATGCTGGAAGGAAGGGATGCCATCCAGTTGGACCTGGACAGGCTTGAGAGGTGGGCTTGTGCAAACCTCAGGAGGTTCAACAAGGCCAAGTGCAGGGTCCTCCATCTGGGCTGGGGCAACCCCAAGCACAAATACAAGTCTGGATGGAGAATGGATTGAGAGCAACTCTGCTGAGAGGGACCTGGAGGTGTTGGTTGACAAGAAGATCAACATGAGCCAGCAATGTGCACTTGCAGCCCAGAAAGCACACCATACCCTGGGCTGCACCAAAAGAAGTGTGGCCAGCAGAGTGAGGGAGGTGATTTTTCCGCTCTATGCTGCTCTTGTGAGACCCTGCCTGGAGTGCTGTACTCAGCTCTGGGGCCCCCAGAACAAGAAGGGCATGGAAGTACTAGAACAAGCGCAGGGGAGGGCCACAAAGTTTATCAAGGGGGTGGAGCACCTGTCCTACAAAGACAGGCTGAGGGAGTTGGGGTTGTTCGACCTTGAGAAGAGAAGGCACTATGGAGACCAGAAGCAGCAGTCTTCCAGTACCTAAAGGGGGGCTACAAGAAAGCTGGGGAGGGACTCTTTATCAGGGGGTGTAGTGATAGGACAAGGAGTCATGGCTTTAAACTAAAGGAGGGTAGATTTAGGTCAGATATAAGGAAGGAATTATTTACTCTGAGGGTGGTGAGGCACTGGAACAAATTGCTCAGAGAACCTGTGCATGCTCCATTCCCAGAAGCGTTTAAGGCCAGTGTGAATGGGACTTTGGGAAACCTGGTCTAGTGGAAAGTATCCCTGCCCATGGCAGGGAGGTTGGAACAAGATGATCTTTAAGGTCCCTTCCAACCCAAGCCGTTCTATGATTCTATGAAACAGAGTACCTAAGTCCAGCTACAGGAGGGATCCACACAGAGATACACAAATATGTTTTATACATATATCATAGAATCATAGAATATCCCAAGTTGGAAGGGACCCGTAAGGATCATCAAGTCCAACTCCTGGCACTGCACAGGTCTACACAAAAGTTTAGACCATGTGACTAAGTGCACAGTCCAATCTCTTCTTGAATTCAGACAGGCTTCGGTGAAGTGACTACTTCACTGGGGAGCCTGTTCCAGTGTGCAACCACCCTCTTGGTGAAGAACTTCCTCCTGACGTCGAACCTAAACTTCCCCTGCCTCGGCTTAACCCTGTTCCCGCGGGTCCTATCACTGGTGTTTATAGAAAAAAGGTCTCCCGCCTCTCCCCTCCCCCTCGTGAGGAAGTTGTAAACCGCAATGAGGTCCCCCTTCAGCCTCCTGTTCTCCAGGCTGAACAGGCCCAGTGACCTCAGCCACTCCTCATAAGTCTTCCCCTCTAGGCCCTTCACCATCTTCGTAGCCCTCCTCTGGACACTCTCCAACAGGTTAACGTCCTTTTTGTACTCTGGTGCCCAGAACTGCACAGTACTCAAGGTGAGGCCTCACCAGCATATGTATATGTAAGTATTTTTTTCCAGCATATGTATATATTAATGTTTTTTTACCCTCATTAACATATCTTCATCCTGATCAGCCAGGGAGGGAAACAGGATGGATGCCATTGCTGCTGTTTGCATGAGTGCTTGAGCATGTATGTTTGTATTGATCTGTGTGGCTGGCTGTATATACTTATGTTGCATATATGTGCTTGTACCTATGGGATTAAATGCTCAGTCTTGTTACTGGTGGGGCCTGAGAGCATTGAGCTGTAGTGACATCACCTCTATCAAGCTACCAATTTTGGCTCTCTCTGCAATGGGATGGAATACAGATTTTGCTTTAGAGACAGGAAGAAAAACGAATTACAGAACAAAAAGCCACATGGGAAGTTTGAGATACAGTTCTGAAGCCAGGAAATCTGAATGTCCCTACAACAAAAGCTCCCATCCACTCCACATCAAAAATATCTTAAGTAACAAAAGTGGTAAAACAAATCAAAGAAAAACATCTAAAAAAAAAATCTAACAGCCACAAAAGCCATGTTTAACCTAGAATACTGCTGAATGATCCACTTCTGTACATTTTAGTGTTGCTTTGTTCTATTATTAAAGTTCTCACAGCATACTCCTGAATCAATTGCCAGAACCCTTACATATCTCTCTTCTACAGATAATACTGAAATCAGTCACAGAATCATTACTTTTAAGAGACAAGTCACTCAAAAGTAACTGCTTAACATCAGAGAATTTTACCTATGTTTCTGCAACAGAGGAAATTTGTCTCTCCTAACACATAAGCATCATTACCAAGCTTGTCATTTGTGGCTGAACTGCAGCATGTCTTTCCAAAATCATCAAATCTCTCACAAAAGTGCTGAAGAGAAAACCAGTTTCGCATTGAGCAAAGAGTGATGAGTACCTTTTTTTGCTGAAGATTTGTTAATGCTGTTTTTTATGCCTCTCATTTCCAACCAGTAAGCAGGCCTGCGAATGGTCCGCTTGCTTCTGGACTCTCCACTTCCGTTCACTTGACTCTTCGGTGAGCCAGAAGAAACGTTGCTGGTTGTCTCATCATGATTACTGTTCAGTCCTAGGACAGTAGTTTCCACCTCCTCAAATTGCTTAGACCTGGAAAAGATCAACTTGAAATTATTTATATATACATACATATATATGTATATATATATATACACAACCATAATGACTTGACAGACAACATCCCTTTCATCCTCCCAAGCACTCTAAAAATTCAGCTCACGTCACCGAATCTTGTGTTTTGTAAGCTGGAAAGTACTAGCAAGGCAAAATGTAACAAGTGGTATTATTCAATACCATATCTTTTAGAGTTTGACATTAGAAAGCTACCTGGAAGCACTAGTAAAAAAAAATAAAAAAATCACCCTATCTCAGCATTTCAACTTACGGATTAGGCACAAGCTCATCACAGTTTAAAAATAAACATTTAAGCAATCAGGGTGGATCTCACAAGGTCCTTATCAAACAAACAAAACAAAAAATATTGCAGCTCCTAAATTTAGACAACTATGTAAAGACCAAAGACCAGATATAGTTTTTCGACAGGAATCTTTTAGCCCCTTCCCTTCCCCTCCCCTCTTCCCCCCCTCCCCCGCCCCCCTCCGTGAGATTTGTCATGAAACATTCACATACTTTTTATTTCCCAGAGACCTCCTGGCTTTCTGTTGTCTGTGATGTACAGGCCTGGTATCCTAGCAAAGTAGAACAATTCACATTAGCAATATAATTTTTCTTGTGTGCTTGTTCTCCAACCAAACACAATCACCTGCATTTTAAGGAAGCGTATACCGTCCTTATGCAACCTGTTGTATTTGGCAACCAGAAACTTGTACTGTAGCGAGGAACCCTTCCATTTCCAGCTAAATTAGAACTGTAATCAAAACAGGGATGAGCTCCTCTCTACTTCCCATACGAAATCCAATCATACCTTTGGACTGGGGCACAAAGGAGTTTTCTTGGTCTCCAGTTAATTCAGTGGCACCTACTTTCTACCTATGACTTATCACATCACAACAAATACTTTGGATTGTAACTTCCTGTTTTTTCTACAGTGCTTTTTTCCTTAACAATTCTTACATTTTCCATGCCAAGGATGTTGCCTCCAGTCACTTTTAAGTTTTCTTTCCATTTTTATCTTAAACATTTTGTCATATTCCATCAGTTGTTATTTCCTTTATCCACATCACAGACACTTTTTTTATTTAACAAAGATTTTTCATCATTTACTCATTGCTACTTCTTACACTCACAGGGGTTTGTGGTGGAAGGGACCTTAAGATCATCTTGTTACAAATCCCCTGCCATGGGCAGGGGCACCTCCCACTAGACCAGGTTGCTCAAAGCCCCATCATACTTACATACATGCCTTAAATACTTTCAGGAATGAGGCATCCACAACTTCTCTGGGCAACCTGTTCCAGTGCCTCACTACCATCAGAGTAAAGAATTTCTTCCTTATACCCAAACTAAACCTATGCTTTTTTTCTTTATAGCCATGACTTCTTGTCCTTTAACTACACTCCCTGACAAAGAATCCCTCCCCAGCTTTCCAGTTTCAGAGCTATCAAGGAGGTGTTAGTAAAAGCAGAAAGCGTCCCACATTATCACGACTATCCCTATCCCCAGGGGAAAACCCCTGGGGCAGGCTTAGCACCTTTTAGAGAGCTCCCTGTTTCAGTTCCCCATTTTCATTTCATCCTCTGTACTTCACAGGTAACGGTCTCCTACAATAAAGGCCTTTCAGACAAAACACACGATCAGCGCCAGGAGCCAGCAGCGCGCTGCTGCCGGTCTCGCTCTCGGCCGGACAGCGCTGGACACAGCAGTCCCGCAGCCGTCCCGCTGCTGCCGGGCTCCAGGCCTTCAAACAGAAAGCTCGCGGCTGCGCGTCGCGGGCCTCTCTCCCGGCTGCCCAGAGCGGGTCCCGCCTGCTGCCCGCCCCAACGCTCGCTCTGGGACACAGCTCCAGCCAGCGGGCGGCGATGGAGGAACCGGGCCCGCTCACCAAGCAGAGGCCCGCGCCCGGCCGGCGTGCACCGCGCCGGGCCCCCTCTCTTTACAGCTCAAGTCCCAGCAGGACCCTCGGGGAGAAGAGGAGGAGCCCCCGCGCCCCACCGCGGGCTGTTCCGGTGCCGCCGGCTCGCTCCCGCCGCCGGGCTCCATCTCGCGGCGGCTCCCGTCGCCTTGCAGTGCTCCCCGCAGCACGGCCGCACGCCCCCCGGGCAGCTGCCGACAGCGCCGCTGGCGAGTCCCCCGCGGACTCACCGAGCCGCCGCCACCCCTCATGGTGTCGCCGCCACGTCAGCGCGCGCCCCGCACGCACGCGCACGACCGCGAGGTCGCTCCTTCCCGGCCGCTTCCGGCCGCCTCCTCACGGCGACCGCCGGCCCCGAGCGCCGCAGTGCCACGCTGCCGGCTGCCTTCAGGCCGCGATCGGGCCGCCCCGTGCGGGGAGACCGCGCGAGCCTACGGTACGTAACCGGCCGGCGGCGAAGCAACGGCGCGCGTCATGGCGGGAAGCTGTGAGGCGGGTCCCCGCCTCCCCCCCGCGCCCCGGAAGAACAAGCGGCTGCTGGCAAGATGGCTGCGGCGGCAGCCCCGGTGTGCGTACTGGTGCTGGGCATGGCCGGCTCCGGGAAGACCACCTTTGTGCAGGTGAGAGACGGCAGTGAGAAGCTGTCGGTTTTCCTGCCGCTGTCTCCACGTCGAGCGGGGCCTGACGCCTTCTCCTGTCTCCTTTAGCGACTCGCGGCTCACTTGCACGGCCAGCGCTGCCCTCCGTACGTGATCAACCTGGACCCCGCCGTGCACAGCCTGCCCTTCCCCGCTAACATCGGTGAGTCCTGCCGCGCCGACGCGAGCCCGGCTCGCTGGTGCTGTGCCGGGTGGTCGGCAGCTTGAGGTTGGTGAAAGTTGGAAAGGTGGTCCCAGATCAGAGCTTGCGCATTTTTTGTCAAGTCCGCAAGAACAGGACAGAAACCTGTTGCCATAAGGAAGTTAACCCTTTTCTGGTATACTGTTTTTCTTATGTTTTGCGGAAGGGGAGGGAGGCTGTGTTATGTAAGGCATTTGATTAGGTTATTTATCTTCTCTTTAAGAGATACCAAGTCCTACCGTGAGGACAACTTAATTGTTTTTCTTCTCGCTTGTGAATTTTTAGGACCGAAACCATTCTACCATTGCATTTGTATATATTTTGTATTATTTTGTGTGGTTTAGTGTGCACCTTTTCCCCCTCTTGGTAATGAGCATTTTAGCAGATTTGATCAGGTTTCCTATTTTCAGAGCTTTGGTAGCTGTATGTGCAACCAAATAACTTTTTAAAGCTGTTTAAAAGACATTGATTTTAGGGAAAATACTTTAACAATAAACAGACTTTATGTCTGGCCATTCCAAAAGGCTTGCTGTTCCTGAAAGCTTACCATACCAATCCTTAGGTTTGTGAGGGTTCTCTCTTTCAAACTTTCTAAGGTTTGTGAGTCTGTCTCTGTAGAAAATATGAAAGGTAGTAGTACCAAAGTGTTTTTGTTGATGTCAGATGAAGAATTCCATAATGCATTGTAGTGCTGGATCTTGCATAAAATGGTTAAATATATATGTTGTATTAACTGGTGTTGAGGAGCTGAGAATAAAATTCATTTTAAGTAGTTACTGCTCAAACACTTAACCTGGTGCTGTTTCACATGAGTTACAGTGAATTTCATGTATATGATGACAATCTGTTAAATTTTATTTATTCTACTTGTGAGATTTTTCCTGTTGGTTCTAGATTTATTAGTGAGGAAAAATGAGACTTGCTGGAAAGGGAAAGCCTTTTACTAGTCAGCAAATGGGTAAGACGGTTTTAAAAGAAATGTATTAAAACTATTTATATGTGTTCCCACTTTAGATATCCGGGACACTGTGAAGTACAAAGAAGTCATGAAACAGTATCCTTTTTTTTTGGTCTTACAGTAATCATTGAAATCTTGGATTTTGTAAAAGTTGCCTGTCACTTCTGCACATCAATATGAAGGTGACAGGGGGTGTTGGGGATTGCTATAATGCAGACTAGTGCGCAATCAGAATTTTTGACTGTACTTCTTACATGAGAGATTAGACATACATGTTAAACAAGATTTGATACTTAGGTGTAAAAAGTGGACTAAAAGTTTCTGCCTAGTAGTACCTTTTTTTACAAATAGCATGCACTCCATCCACTTCTCTTGTGTATTTTTTTTTCAATGAGCTTTTATTTTTCATGGGGGAAGCCAGCAGCTTTTCCCCCATGTATTTACAAATCCCATGTTATTTATTATTAAAAATATTCAAATTACTATTTGCTTGTAGTAAGTGAAGAAAACTATTTACACATTGACGGTAATCAAAGCACTGTTGTCTCTCTGAATCTCTAAGACATTGGGCTGGTGGCTTACACTGTACAGTAATTTGATAACTGTAGTTTGGTAACATTACACTAAAATGACTGCAGTTCCGGAGAGGTATGGAGGTCCTTTGTTCCTCAAGTAATAGCCTTTGCAGATGGAGCTAATATACAGTGCTAGGATTTGACATACTAACATGACTCTTACACTTAACCTTTTAGGGAAAAAGAAGGGATGATGGAAGTTAGCTTTATGATTTTGGCTGTTATTTGATTAGGAGTTGCTAGCAAAACATCCAAACATGAGTTTAAATTTGGTATGGAGATGCATTGCTTGCTTTGCTGTCTCTGTTACCATCACTGAAGTTTAAGTATCTCATCAAATAGCGCTTAGGAGACATGTCTGCCAGTATGTTTGGATATTTAGAGCAGTACCCCTAGAAGACTATGTACTCATGAATCAGTGCTGGTTCTTGCGCAGTAAGGAGAATACAGGATGTAATTAATCTTTGTTTCCATGAACATAATTAGTACAGACCCGTATGTGTGAAAAATAATTTTGAAATCTTCAAGACATTTTGAGTGTCTCTACAAAGTTAATTCCAATTCTTTCCATTTAAATTCTTCTGTGAATGATTTGTGTAAGAAATCTTTTAACTGTATTTTTGAAGTACATATTCTTAAAAATGAACTGTATTCAGAACATTGTTAAACTCTCAGGTATTGGCTGTGCTGTTAATCTTTTTTGGAAAGACAATGATGGCTTTAGTATATAAGTGCACTTTTTTCTTTTTTTCCTTAGCCTGAGATGGGAATGCTTGAATAATAGCAAAAGGAAGCCACGGTGTAGCTTCTTTTCCTTTTGTCAGTCACATGTATTTTAACTAATAGCAAGTAGTCTTTCTCTTGCACAGGTACTGCATCACTTAAAAGACTCAATTGTGTATGGGGAGAATTGTCTTTTGCTGCAAGGTATCCAACATACATTGTAAATGTCCAACTACTATCAGAATTTAAAAATAAGCCCTCTGAGGTCTGTATAGTCATCTGCTTTCCTAAATGGAGTGTCTAGATATGGGCTGGGCCCAAATGGTGGAATAGTGACCTCTCTCAATCTTTTTGCTACAAGATTTGATCAGGTATGAGGTTATTCCTATGTGATACTGGGCTATGGATACTGTGCTGGGGACTGGATTTTTTTGTGTAGCTGGAGCTTCAGAAATCACTGTTGTTTAATCTTTATATATTTTTTTGAGAGTTAATAGTATTCTCCCTATTTTGGAAAGCAGCCGAATTTCATTAGGTTTCATTTAAGAGAGATATATCTTTTTTTCCTCCAACTCTTTTTTTATGTAAAATTTTGAAGTTGTATGTACAGAACGTCAATTCTTAAGTCTTTGTATATAACTACTCTATTGCATGATGTTCAGTATAACATCTTTTATATGATTGCTCAGATTTTCAAGTAGGGAAGCTCATTTCTGGAAATGAGCTAAGTTTTCTTAGGGTTATTTGATAATTGACTATTCTCATAAATCTTAATGCTAAATCAGCACTGAGATGGGATCTTTATTCACAATATTAAAGCAATGCACAATCTCTTAGGAAATAGTTAGGGAACAACTGCATTTATTATACCATTTCTTTCACCAGGTACTAGATTTTGGGTAAAATTAAGGTCATTTTTGGCATATGCATTGTCTGAGTATTTTCGAGCCATCTGTTTTCACGCACTGAAAGGCTTAGACTTCCAGCTTTTTTGATTCCTACATGCGTGGCTGTGCAATTTAATGTTTCTGTTATGAAATGACTATTAGTGTTTCCTGTTCTGAGCCTAAATACAATGTATACTGCTTCTTTTTCAATCAGGTGATGAAGTTTATTGAAAAAAGACAAAATGCATCCAAGTAAGTATATTCTACCAAGTTTTACTACTCTGGAATCAATGTGGAAAAAACACGTGAAATGGTTTAAATATCCTAATTCAATCCTAATCCTAAAAAAAAGGATCTCTGTGTTTTAAATATTCTAATTGTATCCTAATCCTATAAAAGGATCTCTGTGTGTTTTGTAGTTGTCTTTCAGCCTTGGTATAAATTTTATCTGTAAAAGGGCATAGAATTAGCACAGGGTACTAGACTTGTTTGCATACATCAAAGAAATGTCTGCTGATTCCACATCTGCTTTTCTTGTCTTTCTTTAGACCTTCTTTTTTTTTTTTTTTCTTATGTACTGTTCAAATGGGCAACAATTAATTTTTGTTCTGAAGGGTTTGTAATAATAATAAAAAAAAAACAAATTGATGTCTTTGACTCTAACAGAATCTGAGTAGAATAAATGCTTCTTAGTCACAAAATTCACTCAGGAAATTTTCAGGTATGTCCTTAAATCCCGTCACTGTTTGGGAAAAGCTTTTCTGTTCTGGACAGAATAATCATGTGCTTTGCTCTTCTGTGCCTGTGTTAGTCTAGTCATTACAGGACCTTGTGCTTGACTAATTTTTTTCCCTTTTTGTTTGTTGCGGGTGACTTCTTAACAGGTATGTCATTATTGACACTCCAGGTCAAATTGAGGTGTTCACATGGTCAGCATCAGGAACCATTATAACCGAAGCTTTGGTAAGTGTGTTCTACGTACCTTGACATTGAGGTATGTGGAAAAAGTGCCTATTGAATAGCGTGTAATTCTAATTAAATTGTATTTTTCCGCGTGTTTCCAGGCTTCCTCTTTTCCTTCTGTTGTTGTTTATGTGATGGACACCTCTCGCAGTACTAATCCTATCACCTTTATGTCCAACATGCTGTATGCCTGTAGGTAAGAAAAGCTGGAAATGCAATCCATTGATTGCTTTGTCTCCTTGCTATTTATCAGGGAGGGATGGGGGGGGACCATTTGTTTAGACTTCATGTGAGGAGCTTTTCAGTTGAGGAGAATATGTCCACTTAATTTATTGGAAATGTGGCTGAGAAGAAGGACCATGGCTTTTTGTCCATGGTAAAGGCATAGTCAGAATGTTAAAATGGCTATATCCAATTTGTTTTCTGACTTGAATAATGGATTTCTTCTGTTAAAATAAAAATGGAGCATACATTATTCAATATGTGAATTCCAATGTTAACTCTTTTTACCACATTTCTTTAAGGTATTGACTGTAGTTAAGTTTGAGACATGATGATTCAAACTTTAATTTTTGACAAGTAGAGATTTAGCATATGGAATTTCTGCCTGTAATCTTTCAATTTGCAAAGTCTACAGATCTACAAAGTTTCTAAAGAGATTTAAAGGTGATACACATCTTTATAGTTACGGCTATGACAATGTGTAGGGCTGTCTACATCTACAAGTCCTTCTGATGCTTTTCACGCTGTGATTTATACTTGTGTGAGCACTCTTGTGTATTGCTGTGTTGTCCTGTTTACCGCAATGAAGAATGTACAGGTGGGGACACATCCCAAAAAATGAAAAGAAAGAAAAGAAGTAAGAAAAATGTGTCATTTTCAGATTATGTGATTGTTCATAAGCTCTTTGTTTTTTTTTTCGTTTGTTCTTCAACTGTTATGCAAATCAGACAATAGTGTAACAGTATAGCATCTCCTGCTAATGTGTGTTCAACTGTTGTTTGAATTTACGGCTTACTGTACCTTGTCTCTTTTAATACATAGCAGCTTGTTGGTGAGAAAGCCCTGTCTTTGCTCTCACTTCTTAAAATCTGTGACTTTTATTTGCTCTTTCTGGCAATGTTACTCTAGACACTTCAGGCGTAGTAGATATGAAACCACTCAACTTTCCGAGTCAAGACTGAATTTAGTTGTTGATTATAAGCACCATTGTGGATAAATCTTGCTGAAGTCTGGGATTTGTCTGTATTTGGCATCTTTCTGTCTTAAAACCTACTTTGTTGCAATAGCACTTATATGCTAGTTGTTTTTTTTTTTTTTTTTTCCTAATCAGACTAAGCTGTTACTGGGAATTAAAAACAAACAAACAAACCAAACGAAAACCATAATCGTTCCCTTTATAGTGTTACGATACCTCCTATTGAGATATTTAATCTGCTGTTTTGGTTGTTGTCTGTCTTGGTGGTTTCCCCATTGGGTAAACAAAATAATTTAGGTACCAAAGGAGGTTTGGAGGTCATCTGGTCAAAGCTCCCACTGAAAACATTAAATAATCCATGAGACTTCAGTTTGATGATGGATAGTTAGATTACATCTAACTAATTGTCTGTTGCTTATAAAATCACTCATCTAAAGATGTATCAAGATAGGCTAGTTTGAGCCCCTTCTTGTAAACCCATAATATGATGTCACTCCTTTTTTATTATTCTTGAGGTTTTCAGTGACTCTTCTAGATTTGTCTTGAGCTTGGCATGGTATGAGGTCATGTGAACACATACTGTCTCCTGATTTATTGGCTTCCTCCTCATGCATGGATTTCTCTGCTTTCTCTTACGTTAAACCAGGGACTGAATACCTACGTAAAGATCAGATTTAGAGCTGTCTTAATTTATGGTAAATGTTGGTAAATGGTTTAAAAAAACTATTAGTCCTTCTACCAAGGTCAATTGCTGTATCATTGTGATAGGAGTATGCAAATGTGTCATGTGACATTGCATTTTCTGAAATTAGAGTTGAGCAGAGGATATTGGAGTACATATAGTGAAATGACAATGTAAATTCATGGTTCAGTGTAGTCTTGCTTTACAGATACTTTGAGTTATTTGAATTCATTGATCAATAATTTCTCAAAACTGATTTCAACTTGAGTCAAAATAATTAGAAACTGCAAGGGTAATAACTAGGATCTGAGAATCAGAAAACAGTAATCAAAATCAACTGGGTGTGTAGAAGGAGATTATATATTTTACAGATGTGTGCTCATATCTGTTGGGAGACATGCTGTTCAACTTCGGTATGCAGGATCTGGTTGAAAATTATCATCCATCATTTATAATTGATGCAGAGAAAAATATTTTCTTTTCAAAGCTGCATGTATGCAGTTTAACACAAGTCTTACCTGCCTTACGCTTAATATTTTTTCTATTTTAATGAGTATTAAACTATTTTTAATGGTTCTTTTTTTTTATTTTTCCTTCTAGTATCCTATACAAGACAAAACTACCTTTCATTGTTGTCATGAACAAGGTAAATTAAAGCTATGGTTCCTGTGTTCCAGTAGAACATTTTTCTGCTTAGCTTGCTTTAACGTAGTGTCTTCATCTTACTACAATACTATGTTTTTTTTTTTTTTCTGGAAAAAGAAAGGAAAAAGGCTGAGAAGGAGCTGCAGGGTGAAAACTGAATCTAGAAGAGGTCTTTAATTTGGCAATGAAAGGCAAAAGAAAAATCATGGACAGGCAGTTACGCTGAAACATTGAAATCAGACATGATACTAACAATTTGAAAAATGTTTTGCAGTATCTGTTACAGGTTTGATTTCTTGAGGTTTTCAGATTATTCCTAAATCTTTTTGTGTCTCTGTGTGCTAATTTTGTAAAACATATGTTTCAAATCTATTTCTAGTGTTTATGAAACACTAGGTGTCCATATTACAGATGTAGATTTTCCCTGCTTTGAAGCTGTCTGGGTGACTGATGCCAGTCTTTGCATGTATAATGTTGGAACGCTGGCCAAGAGAAATCCCCACTGCTTCAGCATTCCTTTGATGGTTTTATGTTTTTCATCTACACTTGATTTTAAGTGTGCTGTCCATGGATGGGCCTCCCTTCCTAAAGCTTAAGCCTATGCTATAAGGAAACTTAATTTCGTAAAGTAAGTACATTACTGAATCTTCCCTTACTTTCCACTGCTTTCTAAAAACAAATGGCTTAATCCTGGGTTCTCAGCACTAAGCTGATGACTTACAGTAGAAATTGTGTAACACCTGCCTGTTTTCAGGAAGGAGTCCCATATTTTTTAGCAGACAAAACTTAACAGAATGTGTATGGTTCTAATTGCTTACACTTAAAATGTACCGGTATCTGCTAGAAAGCAGGTACTTACTAGGCTGAAGCTATGCCTCCATTGCTGTGTAAAGTACTGTTCTGGAGCCTGAAAGGAATGCTTTTAAACTTGACAGCTAGCCAGCTCCTTTAACATAATTTCAAGTGTTAGAAGACTCTCATTAGATTTCTGTTGTGAGCGTTCTTTCTTCTTCCCACAGGCATCCTTCCATCCTCCATATTAAATTAGATATTCCTCAACATAGCAATTTTTGTGTGTGTGTATGTGTATCTTGCATGCTTCCTTTAGCAGGCCAATGCTTTGAATGCGAAATTTTACTTCACCCCTTCTTACTCAGTGATTAGTGTCTGATGTGCTCCAACTACACTCATGTTCAGTGATCCCTACCATGCATGTCTTTAATACCTGTGTGCTTACTTAGCAAGTTTTTGTATGCTGTTTTCTTTCTAACTCTAGACAGTAATTGTAGAATAAGCTGTTAAGCATTTTTTATAGAAAAAGGCATGAGGTAGGAAAATCAGTCTTAAGAAAATGGATTTCTGGAAAGACTAAAAATATATGAGACTTCTTTAGTATGTGTATAGAAAAGTAGGCCCAAGGGTTAGGATTCGTAACTTCATGGTGCACCTCCTATGAAGAAAGGCTGAGAAAGCTTGGGTTATTTAGCCTGAAGAAGAGAACGTTTTGGGGAGACCTTATAGTGGCCTTCCAGTATTTTAAGGGCCTACAGGAAAGATGAGAGACTCTATCTGGGGTAAAATAAGGGGTAATGCTTTTACCCCTAAAAGAGGGTAGTTTTAAATTAGATGTTAGGAAGAAATTCTTCACTATGAGGGTGGTGAGGCACTGGAACATGTTTCCCAGAGAAGCTGTGGATGCCCCAACCACAGAAGTGTTCAAGGCCAACGTGGATGGGCTTTTGGCAACCAATAGCAGGGGGGTTGGAATGTGGTGATCTTTGAGGTCCCTTCCAACCCAAGCCATTCTATGATTCTATGACATAGATTTACTACTAAAATATAGAATTTATTCAGTTTTCTTTATAGAAATTAATCAAGTTGTCTCTAAATAGGCTTTGGACCCTTGATGGATTCAGTTCCATCACAAATCTTTTACTTAATGGTAGGAAATACTCCTTCCTACTGGTGCTGAGAAATTAAATGTATCTGTTTGAGATGGTCATATTGTAATAATTGAGGTTTTGCATGAACTGCAATTTGTTTATAAAATTCTTTAATAGACTGTACACTTACAAACCCATGTAAAATTATGGAACTATCTCACCAGTTTTGTGACCCTGGTCTTGCTCTGAGTTTAGATTATAGCTTCTTGAGGTCAGAGCACAGTTCCATTTATAAAGTCTGGCCTTAGTCATACAATGTAGTATTTACAAATTAAGGTGTTTTGTACAGCAATTTTTGGATGCCCCTTTCCAGTAAACCATAGAAACTTTTATAACCTGACTTTCAGTTGTTTCCTTACACACTCCTTCAAATTGAGATAGTGCTTATTTTTTTTTTTCCTCTTCCTGTATTGAAGTAGTTGGTTTGACTAAAAACAGACCTTGGAAAACTTCAGACCAGGGCTGAATATTTTGAAAAGGTCAGCTTTATGAGAGTAAGTTTAAAACAGTTTTTTTAAAAAAATAAAAAAATAAAAAAATAGGCTGTGAACAAAGAATGAATCATTATTACTTCTGAAAGCTCTCTCTTCTCATTCCAGACTGACATTATTGATCACAGTTTTGCGGTAGAATGGATGCAGGACTTTGAGACTTTTCAAGATGCCCTGAATCAAGAGACATCCTATGTCAGTAACCTGACTCGTTCTATGAGTTTAGTGTTGGATGAATTTTACAGTTCATTGAAGGTAAGACTCCTCCTTTTTTTAACTAACTTTCTCAAAAGCCTGGATAAGAGAAGGAGCTCAAGGAGGACATTACCTATGTATATAAATTCCTGATGGAAGTTCAACAGGGCCCAGTGCCAGGTCCTGCACCTGGGGCACAACAACCCCAAACAGAGCTACAGGCTGGGAGATGAGTGGTTGGAAAGCTGCCTGGCAGAGAAGGACCCGGAAGTATTGGTTGGTAGTCGACTGAATATGAGCCAGCAGTGTGCACAGGCGGCCAAGAAGGCCAACAGCATCCTGGCTTGTATAAGAAGCAGTGTGGCCAGCAGGTCCAGGGAAGTGATTGATCCCCTGTACTCGGCTCTGGTGAGGCCCACATCTCAAGTACTGTATTCAGTTTTGGGCCCCTCACTACAAGAAGGGCATGGAGGTGCTCGACAGAGTCCACAGAAGGGCAACGAAGCTGGTGAGGGGTCTGGAGAACAAGTCTTACGAGGAGCAGCTGAGGGAGCTGGGACTATTTAGGCTGGAGAAGAGGAGGCTCAGGGGAGACCTTATTGCACTCTACAGGTACCTTAGAGGCTGTAGTGAGGTGGCGGTTGGTCTATTCTCCCACGTGCCTGGTGACAGGATGAGGGGGAACGGGCTAAAATTGCGCCAGGGGAGGTTTAGGTTGGATATTAGGAAGAACTTCTTTACTGAAAGGGTTGTTAAGCATTGAAATGGGCTGCCCAGGGAAGTAGTTGAGTCACCATCCCTGGAGGTCTTTAAAAGTCGTTTAGATGTTAGAGCTTAGTGCTATGGTTTAGTGAAGGACTTATTAGTGTTAGGTCAGAGGTTGGACTCTGTGATCTTGGAGGTCTTATCCAGCCTAGACGATTCTGTGAAAGAAGTAAAGATGATGGAGGCAGACTCTTTTCAGTGGTGAAGAAGAAGAAGCAACAGACATGAAGTGAAATTCAGGAAGTTGTGTAAACAGAAGTGAGGGGGGATTTTTCTGTAGGGGTGATTGAGCACTGGAAAAAGGTTGTCCAGAGAGGTTGTGGAATCTCTGCCTTTGGAGATACTCAAAGCTCGCTTGGACACGATCTTAAGCAACCTGTTCTAATTAATCCTGCTTTTTGAGCTGAAGAGGATGGGCTAGGTGATCTCCAGAGGTATATTCTAACCTCAACCATTCTATCCTGTAAAAGAGCTTTGTACCACCCTTTTGAATTGAAATTTGTTCCCAAACTTTTCTTTATGGGAGATGATTTGCTGGTTTGAACATAAAGTAATTGCAGTTCCTTGTCATGCTGAGTGGCATTTAAATTGTGATTAATCACTGGAAAAAAAGTAAGGCTGATAAAAGGTAATATTCTGTGTTGTAATGTCTCCCATCTGAGATAATGTTCTTTGTTCTGGAAGTGTCAAGTACAGCTGGGCAATTTTCTATGTAGAAAGAAGGGAAATAATCTCAAAAGCAAGCCAAAAAGCTGTATATTTGCTGAGACAAGTGAAAGTTTTTTACATTTATCAGGTGTTGAGAGGATAAATCCATTAAGTTTCTCTGAAAACACCTTATGTTGGAATATGATAGTGATTCCTTAGCCTGTGCCAAATGGGTTCAGACAGTTGTGCTTTGCATTGACTTTTACTTAAGAAAGAGCAAACAATTGTGTTTTTATGGATATTACAAGAACGATGAAATAAGTGATTCCATTTATATAGATAGAATAGAGCTAAATCAATAATATTTTAAATGTCTATGGAGAAGAATATACAGAATTTCAAAAATGACTGGAATGGTGTCATATGCATGACTAAAGTACTTCCCAGTCCTTATTTGCAGTTAGATTGCATACATTCTTTAAATGTGCTTCAGCTAAATACAGAGACAGAATTTCAGAGACAAAAGGTCAGTTTTTGTGGTCTGTTTTGCTGCTTATTTTTAGTACACTGATACTGCAGCAGTTATACTAGCAACTTAAAGTACTATGTTCTGAATTACAACTTAAGTTGCTAACAGTAAACAAGTAAATAGAAGACAGGGTTGATTATTATTATTGTTTATTGCCTATATTGGGCCTATGTGGCAAGACCTTGTTTGTGGGTTGGGGGGACTGCCGGATTGGCTGCTGTGAGAAGAGTCTAGAAGCTGCCACATGTTAGGTATGAATCAGTTTGAGCTGGCTGCAAAGGGGACCCACTGCTGGCCAAAGCTGAGCCAATGAGCAACACTGGTTGCACCTCTTTTGAGAGTGTATATTTACGAAAGGAAAAAAATACTGTAGAACAGCAGTTGGGAGAGAGAAGTGAGATAATGTAGGAAAAAAACCTGCAGACACCAAGATCAGTGAAGAAGGTGCTTTAGGTGCCAGAACAGAAGTTTCCCTGCAGCCTGTGGAGAGAACCATGGTGGAGCAGGCTGTCCCATGCTGCTTGTGGTGTACCATGGTAGAGCAGATATCCATGCTGCAAGCCCCTGGAAAGCCCATGCTGGAGCAGGGGAGGAGAGTGAAGATGAAGGAGCAGTAGATGATGAAGCCATTATGGACTGACCACAAACCCTGTTCCCCTCTGCATGGTGGTGCGTGTGTGTGTGGAGGTAGAAGAGGGTTGATTAGGGGAAAGGTGTTTTTAGTGTCTCACTATTCTACTCTGTTAGTAGTTGGCAATAAATTACATTAATCTCCATATGCTGAGACTATTTTGCCTGTGATGGTCACTGGTGAGCAATCTCCCTGTCCTTCTCATCTCTTGAACCCTTTTTTTTTATCATATTTTCTCCCTCAGTTCCCTTGAAGAGTGGGGGGTTGAGAGATTGGTGAAGCTTAGCTGCCCATCAGTGTGAAACCACCACAGTTTCCCCATCTTGTTCATTATGTTTAGGTGCTGTATTGTCTTAACTCTGTTTGTGGGGGTATTGAGACTGGAGGCACAAGAGTGGTCTGTCAAACCAGGCTTTATTTCATTAACTGTTGCATTGTTGTGTTTGTTTTCCTTTTTTCTGCAATAAACTTTATAAGAGACAATAAAGCCCAGCTTCCTCGGTTAAATAAGAGCTTAGGTAAAGGGGGATGGGGAGCAGAGGGTAGCAAACATTAACAACTAGGTGGAGAATGAGATTAAAAGTAGGAGTGACAGAAATACAGTATTACTGCTTACTCTCATGCTGCTGATAAAATGGTTATCACTAGATTCTCTTAGGTATTTTTTTCCAGTGTACTACTTAGTCTTCCCAGCTCTCATCATCCATCAGTTACATAAAAACTTGATTCAGTTACTGTTCAGTTCTGGTATATGGCTTTCTTTTACAGGTGGTTGGTGTTTCTGCTGTCCTAGGCACAGGACTGGATGATTTTTTTGTTCAGCTTTCTAAAGCTGTAGATGAATATGAGAGGTAAGGTGATACTTTGGTTCCTGACCCTCTGAATACTTGCTGAAGTTGCTGATTCATTAACACACACTCCTTTGATTTGAAGGAGTGTTCACTTTTCAAGCCAAGGTAACATAAGGTTTATAATACTCTTAAATCTAAGAGTCAGCATAAAATGAAGCAATTAAAATAACCTATGCGTTGGTGAATTTTTGTGCTATTCAGTGATACTTCAGATTTACTTTTGTAAAAGCCAGCTATGCCAGCAAACTTGTGAAGTTAGGTTTTTGATCTGGTTTTGTATGATGATCAAGCTTTGAATTGCCCTCGGAAAGAAGGAGATAGAGAAGGCGAACTAGTTGAAATTCAAGAATTCTTTGAGAATGTGCTGTTACTGGATTCCTCCTCATGAAATACTGCCAGACTGTTCTATAAAATTAGAAAGCAAATCCACTAACTTGGGTTACATGGAAATAGCTAAGACAGACCATAGATTACTGTTAGAGGAAAATATATCTTGCTGGATCAGACAGCCTGAGAAAGGCTGCTATAACTGCATGTCCCCAGGTCCAACCAGTAGTGAGGCTGGAGGTGTACTCCCAGTAGGTACATGCACATAAGGCATATGTATACACCACATAAATGTAGACATAAAGCCATGCAGATCGGACAGATACAAAGAGCACTCTCATGAACATAGCTTCAGTGGCCTTATTCTGTCCCCATCTCTGAGCAGGATGAAGGTCTGTTAGTGGGAATTTATATACATATGTACAACATGGATCCCTCCAGCAGCTGGGCTCAGAGGCTCAGTCTGCTCAGTAGCTACCTCTGGATCCCTTTCTCGTGGTTGCTGCTACCTGGATATATGAGCCTTTGAGACTCTAGAACTGCTCCGGTTGATGATACAGACTATCTCCCATGCACTCGCTGGGATTCCCCAAGTCCCAGTAGCTGACCCCACGTGCTCTTGCCCCTAGAGGTACACAGGCACTCTAACACCCATAGGTGTCCACTGTCCTGTTGCACTGACTCCCAGACCACTTTACCTACCCTCCAGCTACTCTGGCTTGATCTTCAACTGCTCTTCAACTAGTTAAGCTTGATCTTCACTAACAATCACATGCTCGCCAATGAACCTGGACTTGCTTAGACACTGATCACACAATCACAGAATCACAGAATAGTCTAGGTTGGAAGAGACTTCCAAGATCACAGAGACCAACCTCTGACCTAATGTTAACAAGTCCTCCACTAAACCATATCCCTAACCTCTACATCTAGACGTCTTTTAAAGACCTCCAGGGATGGTGGCTCAACCACTTTCCTGGGCAACCTATTCCAGTGACTAACAACCCTTTCAGTAAAGAAGTTCTTCCTAATATCCAACCTAAACCTCCCCTGGCGCAATTTTAGCCCGTTCCCCCTCATCCTGTCACCAGGCACGTGGGAGAATAGACCAACCGCCACCTCACTACAGCCTCTAAGGTACCTGTAGAGTGCAATAAGGTCTCCCCTGAGCCTCCTCTTCTCCAGCCTAAATAGTCCCAGCTCCCTCAGCTGCTCCTCGTAAGACTTGATCTCCAGACCCCTCACCAGCTTCGTTGCCCTTCTGTGGACTCTGTCGAGCACCTCCATGCCCTTCTTGTAGTGAGGGGCCCAAAACTGAATACAGTACTTGAGATGTGGGCCTCACCAGAGCCGAGTACAGGGGGACAATCACTTCCCTGGACCTGCTGGCCACACTGCTTCTTATACAAGCCAGGATGCTGTTGGCCTTCTTGGCCGCCTGTGCACACTGCTGGCTCATATTCAGTCGACTATCAACCAATACTTCCGGGTCCTTCTCTGCCAGGCAGCTTTCCAACCACTCATCTCCCAGCCTGTAGCTCTGTTTGGGGTTGTTGTGCCCCAGGTGCAGGACCTGGCACTTGGCCTTGTTGAACTTCATACAGTTGGCCTTGGCCCATCGGTCCAGCCTATTCAGATCTCTTCCTGCAGAGCCTTCCTACCCTCGAGCAGATCGACGCAAACTTATTGAGGGTACACTCGATCCCCTCATTCAGATCATCAATAAAGATGTTAAAGAGGACTAGCCCCAGTACTGGGCCCTGGGGGACTCCACTAGTGACTGGCCTCCAACTGGATTTGACTCCATTCACCACAACTCTCTGGGCCTGGCCATCCAGCCAGCTCTTAACCCAACGAAGCGTATGCCAGTCCAAGCCATGAGCAGCCAGTTTCCTGAGTAGAATGCTGTGGGGCACGGTGTCAAAAGCCTTACTGAAGTCAAGGTAGACCACATCCACAGCCTTTCCCTCATCCACTAAGTGTGTCACCTTGTCATAGAAGGAGATGAGGTTCATCAGGCAGGACCTGCCCTTCATAAACCCATGCTGACTGGGCCTGATTGCCTGCTTGTCCTACAAGTGCTGCAAGATGACACGCAAGATAATCTGCTCCATGAGCTTCCCTGGCACTGAGGTCAAACTAACAGGCCTATAGTTCCCTGGGTCTACCCTCTGGCCCTTGTAGATGGGTGTCACGTTTGCTAACTGCCAGTCGAGTGGGA
The DNA here is from genome assembly GCA_011075105.1 of Heteronetta atricapilla. Classification (NCBI taxonomy): domain Eukaryota; kingdom Metazoa; phylum Chordata; class Aves; order Anseriformes; family Anatidae; genus Heteronetta; species Heteronetta atricapilla. Next base: position 119,118,189 of record CM021733.1, read on the forward strand.
CCTCCCCTGATAGCCAGGACTGCTGATAAATGATGGAAAGTGGCTTGGCCAGCTCTTCCGCCAGTTCCCTCAATACCCTTGGGTGGATCCCATCCGGCCCCATCAACTTGCGTACATCCAAATGCTGTAGCAGGTCGCCAACCATTTCCTCATGGATTGTAGGGGCCACATTCTGCTCCTCATCCCCTTCCACCAGCTCAGGGTACTGGGCGTCCAGAGAACAACTGGTTTTGCTGCTATAGACTGAGACAAAGAAGGCATTAAGCACCTCAGCTTTTTCCTCATCTCTGGTAACTAAGTTTCCCCCCACATCAAGTAGAGGGTGAAGATTGTCCTTAGTCCTCCTTTTTGTACTGATATATTTATAAAAACGTTTTTTGTTGTCTTTAACAGCAGTAGCCAGATTGAGCTCCAGATGAGCTTTGGCCTTTCTAATTTTATCCCTGCACCACCTCGCAACATCCTTATAGTCCCCCTGAGTGGCCCGCCCTCTTTTCCAAAGATTATAAACCCTCTTTTTTCTCCTAAGCTCGAGCCGCAACTCTCTGTTCAGCCAGGCCGGTCTTCTTCCATGCCGGCTCGTCTTTGGGCACGTGGGGACAGACCACAGACCCCTACACACACATGCACACAGAGCAAGAGTCTTCTCTTACTAGAAAGTATTTGAAGGTGGAGTTTAATAAGGTGACAGGACAGACTGTTTTTGTCAGGTGCAGGGCATGACCAGACAAGCATGCTGATTAGTTACTCCTTACCTATGAACAAAGCCTTTTATTCCCTTATCCCTCTATATCTCATGCTTGTTTCTCCCCCTCCCTTTTCCTGCCTTTGGTTCCTTCTCTAAACATTGCATAATAAATCCTGTGCAATCCCAAGATGCTCTTACCCTGAACCCCGTAATGTGTCCCACACACCTAGGCAGCTACCCCCATCCTCATAAGGTGATCCAGATAGCTATTCCTTAAGACTTGTTATGATGGATTTCATGCCTGGACCATGGGGGGTGATGGCCCTCCTGTGATGTGCTCAGGAGTAGCTGAGCAGGATAATATATGTTGTCTTCCTGTATGAGTTCCCATTGAACTAACTGTCTCTGGATGCACAGGCGCTGGCAGAGAAAGCTATGTCTGTAGTTAGAGGAGAGTAAGTGATCTGCTGTTTAGGTATGGTAGTGAAACAGCTATCTCTATTGGACTGTTCTTTTTTTATTATTTTATCCAACAAAAATGTGTGAGAAAGGTTTGGCATTTTAATGAAGTATATTTGTTTGTACTTATTTTGCATCCTCTAGTTTCAGAATCCAAATGCAGGTAAAAGTACCATTTGTCTTTTTGAAACCTCTCTCAAGCATGAAAGCCTAAAAAACTTGTTTGGGATAGAAACAAACCTCCGAAATGTTCTGTACTTAATATGAATGATGTATTAATTGAGAGTGAACGCACTCCATGTATTTATCTTTGCAGGGAATATCGTCCAGAATATGAGCGTCTGAGGAAAACATTGGTAGGTATTTTTAACTATTGTATACTGAGGCAGTGTATCTTGGGGGTCAATTTTATACATACAATTGCCTCTGCATTGGGAGGATCTAATATTTCATTTATTATTCATACATGGTGTGGAAAAAGTGTTATCCTGGAGCTCACAATCTGTCTTTTTATCCCCAGGCTTGGTGGAACATATCTTTACAAAAACGCAGATGTTTTGTAAAATAGACGTAGATCAATGTTCTACTTAAGTTTATTAGGGCAGATTGTGAGAAAATGATTGTGAAAGATTGTGGTATTTTCTGTTCAGGAGGATACTTTTTTTAAAACAAACAAACAAAAACAAACAAACAAACAAAAACTTTCCAAGGTGGTTTGTTGAGAATATCACTGCATCTTTCTGCACCAGTCAAGTTTCCTGTTTTGACTGAGATAATTATTAATGAAGACTGGAGTACCAAAATGAGTAGCTTTGCTTATCTTGAGTTCTGACTGTGCAAGGGTAGTTCTCTGCAGGCACAACTTCACCAAGTTTGTTTTCCAGATGTTGCTGAAAGCTTTCATTAAGTTCATGCTGGAGGTTGCTTTTCATGCTTAAACAAAAGTTCTGTGTAACTTTAAGGATCGGGGGTTGATCAACAAGGCAGACATCCTGGTGGGGGTTTGTTATAGACTGCCAAACCAGGATGAAGATACAGATGAGGTGTTCTACAAGCAGCTGGTATAAGTTGTGCAGTCACCAGTGTTTGTTCTCATGGAGGACTTCCTGGACATGTGCTGGAAAGACAATACAGCCCTTAGGAGGCAGTCTAGGAGGTTTCTGGAGTGTGTGGAAGATAGCTTCCTGACTCAGTTGGTTAGTGAGTCTAGTGGAGGGGGTGCACCACTAGACCTACTGTTCACAAACAGAAAAGGACTGGTGGGAGATGTGGTGGCTGGGAGCTGTCTTGGACAGAGAACTCTACCGTTTTGTGGTCAATTCTTGGTGAAGTCACTGGGGGGCGGGGTGAGCAGTAGAGCTGCTACCTCGGACTTCCAGAGGGCAGACTTTGAATTGTTCAGGACACTGGTAGGGAAGGTCCCTTGGGAGTCAGTCCTTAAGGTCCAGGAAGGCTTGATGCTCCTCAATAAGGAAATCTCAAAGGCACAGGAGCTGGCTGTCCCCATGTGCCATAAGATGGGCTGGTGGGGAAGGAGAGCAGCATGGCAAAACAGGGAACTTTTGCTGAGTGTCCAGGAGAAAAAGAGAGTTTATATCCGGTGGAAAAAGGGACAGGCAACTCAGGGAGAGTAGAAGGAAGTTACTAGTTTATGCAGAGAAAAAAACAGGAAGTCTAAAGCCCAACAACGCAAGCTCAATCTGGTCACTACAGTTAAGGATAACAAAAAATGTTTTTACAAATATATTGGCGGTAAAAAGAGGACCAAGGAGAATCTCCATCCTTTACTGGAAACGGGGGAGCGTGACTACTGAGGATAAGGAGAAGGCTGAGGTTCTTAATGCTTTCTTTACATCTGTCTTTACTAGTCAGACCACGTATCCTCAGGGTATTCAGCCTCCCGAGCTAGAAGTCTGGGATGGGGAAAAGAAGAAACCACCCACAGTTCAGGTGGAAATAGAGACCTGCTGCTCCACGTGGACTATCACAAGTCCATGGGGCCAGATGGGATCCACCTAAGGGTGCTGAGGGAGTTGGCGGATGTGATTGCTGGGCTGCTTTCTTTCATCTGTCAGCGGTCCTGGTCACCCGGAGAGGTCCTGGATGACTGGAGACTTGCTAATGTGACACTCATCTATAAGAAGGGTTGTAAGGAGGACCTAGGGAACTACAGACCTGTCAGCCTGACCGCAGTGCCAGGAAAGGTGATGGAACAGGTCATCTTGAATGCAGTCATACAGCATGTGTGGGACAACTGGGGGATCAAGCCCAGCGTGGGTTCGTGAAAGGCAAGTGCTGTCTGACCATCCTCATCTCCTTCTGTGACTGGGTGACCCACCCGGTAGATGACAGAAAGGCTGTTGACATAGTCTACCTAGATTTCAGCAATGTTTTTCACACATTCTCCCACAGTATTCTCCTAGAGAAGCTGGAAGCCCATGGCTTGGACAGGTACACTCTTTGCTAGGTTAAAAACTGGCTGGACAGCCAGGCCCAGAGAGCAGTGGTGAATGGAGTGAAATTCAGCCGGTCATGATTGGTGTTCCCTGACAGTCAGCGTTGGGGCCCATCCTCTTTAATATCTTTATTGATGACTTGGATGAGGGAATCGAGAGCACCCTCAGTAAGTTTGCAGATGACACCAAGCTGGGGGGAAGTGTCGAGCTGCTGCAGGGTAGGAAGGCCCTGCAGAGGGACCTGGACAGGATGGGTTGATGGGCAAAGTGGGATGAGGTTCAACATGGCTCAGTGATGGGTCCTGCACTTTGGCCACAACAACCTCATGCAGTGCTATAGGCTTGGGGCAGAGCGGCTGGAAAGCTGTGCAGAGGAAAAGGATGTGGGGGTGTTGGTCAATGCTTGCCTGAACATAAGCCCACAGTGTGCCCAGGTGACCAAGAAGGCCAATAGCATTCTGTATAACAGGATGGCTTGTATGAGGAACACTAGCCAGCAGGACAAGGGAGATGATCATCCCCCCATATGCTGCTCTGGGGAGGTCACACCTCCAATACTATGTTCTGTTTTGGGCCTCTCATTACAAGGATGCTGAGGCCCTGGAATGTGTCCAGAGAAGGGCTATGAAGCTGGTGAAGGGCCTGGAACCCAAATCCTATGAGGAGCGGCTGAGGGAACTGGGGCTGTTTAGTCTGGAGAACAGGAGAGACCTTATTGCTCTCTCCAACTCCCTGAAAGGAAGTTGTTGGGGGTCAGGTTTGGCCTCTTCTCGCAGATAACCAGTGATAGAACAAGAAAGAACGGCCTCAGGTTGCGCCAGGGAAGGCTTAGATTGGAAATCAGGAGACATTTCTTCTCAGAAAGAGCAGTCAGGCATTGGAACAGGTTGCCCATGAAGGTGGTGGCATCATTGTCCCTGGGGGTGTTTAAGGAAGGGTTGGATGTGGTGCTTAGGGACATGGTTTAGTGGGTAATATTGGTGGTAGGGTGATGGTTGGACCAGATGATCTCAGAGGCCTTTTCCAACCTTTATGATTCTGTGATTTAGTTGTAATGTAAGACATGCTTGTTGACTCCCACTCCCCCCCACCCACCCCAGAGGACAGACTGCAAGTATTGGGTGAGATATGTTTTAAAAGTGTTCATAAGCCAAATGTAACTTTGTACCCACAGGAGAAAGTTCAAAATAAACAAAAGAGAGATCAGCTGGAACACTTGTGGAAGGACATGGGCACTGTGTGTATGCAGGGCAACACCCTTGCAGGTATCTTACTGGCAATATTACGTTTACTGCAGTTCTCTGAAGAGCCTGCCTTGAAAAGTAGCATGGTGCTTTTCTGTCTTCACTGTAAAAGCATGAAAGCAGCTTCATCTTAGTGGAGTGGGACATCAGTTCCTTTGGGATGGGTCAGACTTAGCTCTCCCATGTGTTAGTCACAGACATGAGAAGAGAAAACCCTAGTGTGTAGGTAAAGCAATGGGCATGCTGTGAGTAATCAAGTATTTTAGAAAAGGTGAAATAGTCAAAATAGACTTTGAGAAAGCTCTGCTCTTGGTTGAGCTGTTACCTTATGAGTTCAGTATGGTGTTGATACAGCCTGTTCTGTATCTTTGGAACCTATAAGTAGCTTTCTGTCCCTTTAGAGTAGGTACTTGTTGTATGTAAATAGAAGTTGTCAGGGAGTGAGCTAACTTATTGTTAGCATGCTGTTTTGTGTATAGCCGTTTCTGTTCCTTCCAAGGGTCTGATGATGCTTCTGCAATGGGTCCCTCTGAGCTGATTCTAACACGAGGAACTCTTGATGAGGAAGAAGAAGAGAGGGAGAGTGATACTGATGACATTGACCATGAAGGTAAGGGAAGGAGAGTTCTGTTTTGATCTAAAACCTGCTTGTCTAGGCATGAAATACTATCTGTATTTCATTAGCTGTATTAGCTGTAACAAGAGCCTAGGAGACAAGTAAACGTTTGGTCACTTAAATATAAGTGTATGAATTTATCAAGTAGCCCAGCCACACTGCTCAGTCCAGTGATTCCAAGCTGTAATCTTTGTGAAAGTTCAATTGTAAATTGTGTATTCAAGTAATTATTTTTAATACAACAGTGCATAAAACAATGTGTGTTCACCAGAGAACTTGTTATGTTTGGACTATGCATGCAGTGACCCCTGAACCTGTTTAATGCACATTCCATCTTCTTTATGGTCTTACAGTTCTCATCCCTGTCTTTCTTCCCCTTTCCTGTCACTCTTGGTCTTAAAACAATCTTTTAAGTTCTAACAGTGTGTGATATTGTGTTATATAGCTCACAGACTATCTTCATACTTTCCCTGTTCCATTCATATTTAGGATCACTTCTTTCTTTTCCCTTGTAATGAAATTGAAGAACATCTAGACTTTCAGTGTCACTCTGACTAGCCAGACTCTAGCTTTCTTTAGGAACACAGGTAGAATGAATGCTGAAATAGCGAACTGTGTTGTTTGTTTGTTTGTTTTCTCCCAGTTACTGAGGAGAGTCATGAAGAACCAGCCTTCAGAAATTTTATGCAAAAGACACAGATGAAATACCAGAGAAGAAGCAATCAGAATGAATGAGACCCTCAGAAATAAAGGGTTTGGAATCCATTATAATGGAAGTAACAGTAAAGAAACAGCATAAAGAAACTTGCATGGAACAATGCATGAAGTCTTACATCTATAAACAGCTTCATATGATACTTTGATACTGTATCTATCTTTCTTCCTGCAGTAACTGTTGGTCATATGAGTAGAAGGTTTTATATCCAACTGACTGTACATTTGGTCATCTGCCACTGTGACTTCCTAAAGCTGAAGGAAACAGATTTCACTTTCTTATGTTCCAAATTGTTTAGATATGTCTGTTGAGAGCATAGATTTTAAGTTTTGAGAGCACTATAACCTTACTGGTTTCCAGAAGTGCAGTCTGTTCACCTCATGCAGACAGGTGTGGTACATCCAGGACAGAAGTAAAACCTCCACAGCATGAAACGCCTGATATGTACATATTCTTTTTTTCTGAGATAGTGATGTAAAGGGCAACTCTTACGTTTTGTTCCCTGCCACCCCATCAAATATTATGGTTTTGGAGATACAAATGTAAGGTCTTTTAGAGAAGTAGACAAGCTTAATTTACTCTATAAATAATTGAAAGCAAAGTAGTTTAATAATATTCCATCAACCTAGTGTTTGATACTTTATTTTTAATTAAATATATTTTATGAAGTAACAATGTGTGGTGGTTAATAGCAGTTTTCACTTCACCTTTCTAATGTGAGAATTTTTTTCTGTCCTTACAGCACTTAGAGCCCACCCATCTGGATGCACAGCAAAGGCATCTTACTTGCATTACATAGACACAATACAGATGACTCTTAAGAAAATACCAAGAAAATAAAATTCCCACGAGAACTGTTTTGATTCTCAGTAGACTAAGAACTGAAGCATGCATGGCTGTGTAATGGCTGTACATATCTGTATGTAACTTAAAACCAAGGAGTTTCTATAGATGAGTGTTTACATGACATGTAGAGAAATACTCGGACATAGGCTAATACTTGTTTTCTTGATAGATACCAGTGGGGAACAGATGTTCTCTTGCTGTTTAGCACTCTCAACTCTGGAATCTCTTTCTACTGTGGCCTTGCTAGAGAGATTTCTCAGTGAGGCTCTGGCAACTAGATCTGCTAGTACAGGTTGTACAGGTTTGTGGAAAAAGAATTTTTGTGAATTTTACAAGCATAGATGGGGCAGGAGGACACAGACAACCAACTGTTAAGTGCCACCTCTGATATGGTTACTGCTTTTACTAAAGCAGAGTTTTCCAAGAGCATCACAATTGCAAATTTAGATAACACTTCTTACTAGGTTCAGTCCAGTTTATCAGAAGCAAAGCTAAAACAAAGTGAGTATTATCCTTCTCTTTAAATTCACCCTTTAAAGTATTCTGTCTGCAGAATCCTGTCTGTGGTTTAGCTAGTTAATTTGTATGAAACAGACACATACTTTTCTATTAACTAGCATCCTGATTTAAATTTCCAGTAGTCAGAGAACAAGAATTATAAATGGTGCTTGGCAGTTTAAAATATCTTGGCTTATTCGAAGGCTAACATGCCAAAACGACTAGGAAGTAGCCTAAATTTCAGTAGACAGTTCTTCCAAGCATCATCCTGTTTCTGGATTTTCAGAATCACAGAATCATCTAGGTTGGAAGAGACCTCCAGGATCACAGAGTCCAACCTCTGACCTAACACTAACAAGTCCTCCACTAAATCATAGCACTAAGCTCTACATCTAGACGTCTTTTAGGTGGAATTTGAGTGACTTTAGTCAGGCATATATTGGTTATGATTGGTGAAAAGTTTTCTCACTTTCGTTTAAAGGTGTAGGCTCTGTGAAATTCAGACCGTGTGCTCAGTGAGGGACAGTCACACCTTGGAGGTGGGTAGCTTTTGGGGTGGAGGTGTGTTTTGGTATTCTAATTATACTAGAATGAGCAAAAGTTCCCTAGAGTACAGTGTTTTGTCAAAACCATGACAGGTCCTTGGCTCTGGGTAGCAAACGTGCAGCTTATCGGTCTCAGTGTGCACAAGAGCATCGGGTCCCCGTCTGGTCGCAGAGCCTATCCATGGTGTCTCCAGTCTACTCTATGCTCTGTCCTGTTCCTTAGTCAGCACACCAGGTTCCCCTTGTGCAATATAACATCTGAGGTTGGAGGCCTAGTGAACATTTAGGTAGCGCAGCTGCCCTCCACTCTGAAAGCTTCTTCCATGCTGTACCTTTTGTTTAAAAGGTGAATATTAATTTAATTTGCCTAGTTCAGGCAATTACTCCACAACTACCAAAAGCACTGGTAGTGAGAAGCCCACTTCCAGCATCTGTTCTCCAGGGGATGGATGCAGGGACGGATGGACAGCCAGATGCTGCTCAATGCCTTGCTCCCTAGGGGAAGGGGAGAAGGTCGGGGCAGGGAGCCCCACAGCAGCCCCCCTCCTCGGAGTTCTGCACAGCAGTTTAATAAAGTTTACTTTCTGGCGTGCGCCCCCCTCGGTGGTTGCAGCCCCGTGGCCGTCACCGTGTGTGTGGGTGCAGGTTCTGTAGTGAGGTGGGTATGGAGGGGGCAGGGGCCTGGACGGGGGGGGGGCGTTTGGCCCCATGTCCGTTGGCCGCTGGATGCCGACGGTCCCTCGGAGTGCGGGGGCAGCCCTGCCGGGTGGTGGGGGGAATGACTGCCTATTGTGGGGCAGTCCTGTGCTGTCTTTGCTCCCTGGGCCGGGGGGGCTGCTCTGTGTGGCGGGGGATGCTTGCGGAGGCGCAAGTGTGTGGGGGGCTGGGGGTTCCCGGTAGAACCCCCAGGGCAGGGGAGGGCGTCGGGGAGGCCGGATGCTGCGGGACCGGCGGCCGGGGCAGGGAAAGCCCAGGCAAGGGAGCGCGGAGACCGTGAGACACGGGCGCCGGGCTGGGTCCGACGCATCCGGAACGGCAAGCACCTGGGAGCGTCTTGCCCCGCAGCATGCTGGGAGCTGTGGTCCTCGGGGTGGCGGTCATCCACCGTGGCTTCCGGGGCATGTCGGGAAATGTAGTTCCGCCTCGCCGTTCAGATTCCACGACGGGAGCGGCTCGGGGACAGGCAGAAAGAGCGGCCGCCTCCTCCACGACAGCAGAGCCGGGCGCTTCTTCTTGCCGCTTCCGTGTGGTTTTCTACGCGGGTCCCGCCGTTTCCGTCAACGACGAAACGGTTCGGGAAGCCGTGCAGGTACCTCGCATGCGTGGAGTCAGCCGGCGGAAAGGTGGTACTGCTGACAGAAAGCCAGCGCGCGTGCGCAGTAACGACGCGTCGCCGTCTGCCGCCACCTGCTGGCGAGAAGCGGGTACTGCAGGCGGAGCGGCTGATGCTGGGAACGTCCCGGCGGGCGGCACCGCGGAACAGGCGCGGGTCTGCGGGCGCCGGGCTTTAGCTCGGGAAGCCCGGGGCTGGCTCTGTGGTGTCCGCAGTGTCAGGCCGCCGGGAGCGTCTTGTCCCGCAGCGTGCCGGGAGTTGTGGTCTTTGGGCTCTGAGCTTCCCGTTGGCCACGTTGAGTTCGTTATTATTATCTCCCTGCCTTTTTTGTCCTATTTTAAAATGTAGTTTTTCACGTTACCGTGGCTCAGCTCCTCAGCCGGGAGCGGCACGTAGATCAGGGCAGTTATTTCCTCCCCGAGACGGCGGGGGGTTGCATTTTTCTGCTGTTTTCTTTTGTGATTTTCCAGGTAAATGGGAAGCTGTGCCTGCCGTCCTCGGGACGAGCGCGGCAGCGGCCCCTGCCGCCACCTTCTGGCGAAAATGAGGCACTGCAGGCAAAACGGCGCGGCTCATTCGCTGGTGCGGCGTGATAGTGCCCTCTGCCGTCATCTGCTGGTGAAATGTGGGTACTGTAGGATGAGCGGCGCAGCGCGTGCGCGGTGGCGCCCCCGGGCACCTTCTGCCGCTACCTGCTGGTGTAACATAGGTACTACAGGCTGAGCGGCGCCGCGCATGCGCTTTTTTTTTTTTTTTTTTTTTTTTTTTTTTTTTCCTGCGAATGATGTAATTACATTGATTTTGGTTTTGGCGTGTAATCTGTTAATCTCCTAGATTTTTCTTCCTCTGTAAAAGAAAGGTTGAGCTAATTCCAGTTAATTTCAGTTACTTGCTTGGTCATAGTGTCCTTTCAATATTCAAAGCTGAAGCAAAAGCATGGGGATTGTTGCTTCTAGAAACACCCCAGTTTTCTTGTCTGTACTCTGCATGCTATTGAATTTAGCCAGATTAAAAACAAACAAACAAAAGAAAACACAAAACAATAATAATAATAAATAAAAGCTGCTGCTTGCCCTGCTTTCTTTCTACTTTCTTGTGCTTTGTCCCTCCCCTTTCCCAGGTGATTGGGTTTAGGTGCTGGGCAGGGCCAAATGTTATATGAGCCCCAGGCATGGCATCAGAGAGCTCATTCTGCCTGGGCTGCTGTTTGGGGTAAGTGCTTTGTTTTTCTTCAGTCAGATGCAGGCAGTGTTCTTTAGGTGGGTCAAAGTCTATTGACTGTTGCATTTCCCAGTAGAGACCAGTGCATCCTTCTTTTTGAGGTAACAACTGGTAGGATATGTTAGAGTAAAACAATTTACATAGTAGTAGGTGCCTTTATTGCATACAGCTCTTTTTTAGGTGAGCAATTATTATAGCACATTTATTGATAGGATGACAATGTTACTTTTATTGTTTGCTTTGTCGTTCTAGATCTGTTATGATTTTTGCAGGATTACAGGGCAGATGCTATGTAAAACACTAAATGCATACTTCTATACGTTTGTGGTCCTTTGGCAATTTTAGATGGCAGGAACCTAGGGGGAAGACTGTCACAGCATATCTTAACTGGGGATGGAAACGCTCTGTGATTGGCTAGGAGAAGCCTGGGGCGGAAGTGGCGTATAGGGCTTGCCGGCACTATGGGCAGAAGCGGTTGAGTTGGGCTAGGTTTGGCTCGGAACGGGACACCAAGTCACGGTGCCGCAATAAAGCTTGTGATTGGTGCCGGGCCGGGGCCAGGAGGGGGCAAGGCGGCGGGCGGTCGGGGCGCTACTCAGTCAGCGGCTTCTGTGGAAATGGCCCTCCGCTGAGGACCTATGGGGTGGACTCCAAAAGCTAGATGGGGTTGTGCGACAGCTGGTGGTACTGCCAGCAGGACTCCTCAGCTGATGAGAGACGTCATTGTTTTTGATGTCTGTCACAATGGAAAATGCTCGTTTCATCCAATATGGGGAAGTCTGTCAAACTCCCTGACAGAAACAATAGCAACAAGACGCTATTAGGCAGTCATGGTGAAAGTGTAGCATAGCGAAGAAACAGTGTGTATTAGGTAAGGTGAAAAATGGAGTAACACTTCCCAGAAGTCCCAGTTTGTGGTCTTCAAGCTTTTTTTCTTGTTGGGGGAAGGGGGAGACAGACAAATATTGTCCAGAAAGATGACCAAATCCATGCCTAAAAAGCTCAGCTGCTCAAGCTTTTATAAATAATTTTTGCACTGCAAGTTTCAGTTTCCACGAGGCCAAAGAGAGACAAATCCTAAAAATTGTATGGGTTTAAAAGAACACCTCCTAAAATACTCTTGTGAATTCACAGCAATAATGGAGTAAGTGAACTTGTTCCACACAGTGACCTTGCTTTTTTGTTGTTGTATTCCAGCAAACTGTGTATGATCCCAGGAGCGTAGGCACGGTCTTGTGTAGTGTTGTCATTCTGCCCCACCACTCTGATATCTAACAAAGTAATACTTTCTGGATGTTGTCTACAAATTCTTTCCTTCCTTTTGTATAAGGTGGATGCATGTGTCGCCTAGTTTGTCATAGAGTATCACTGGAGTACTGTTTTATTTGTGTTTGTGAACACGGCAGAATCAAAGATAGCACGTCAGTGACTCCCACTGAGATAGTCATTAAGATAAAACAGTAAAGTTTCTAGCATATACTAAAAAGCCTGGAGGAATTAGCACAGCTTGCAGAAAAGTGTGCTGGAAAGAGATGATATTTGACAGCAAGTGTGAAAATGTCATCTTTTTACCAAGAATGATGAGAACTGATATGTCTGCCCTGTGTTTGGATAGGTCAGTGAGTTAAGAGGAGCTGAGCACAGAGTTTGCAGGGGAATTGGGAAATGAGTGAGATAGTTTAACCGCTTTTCTGTGAAAGCGTGTTTTTGTTTTGTTGTGTTTTTAAAATCCCATACTTTTGTTATTACCTCAAATTTTTTATATAAATCTCTATTTTAACTGCTCTGGTTTTATGTATAGCAGCTAACTATAGAAAGAAATAAGATCCTGAAGTGTCCCTGGAGCCGTTAACTCTATCTCCTTATCTGGTCCCTAAGTAGATGCCCTGGATTTAAAGACAGCATGTATTAAATGAAGTATGAGATGAAACAGCTTCTTAGGACTGCATTAACAAAGACTTTTAAGGTTAAAACTGTTAAAACTATCCATTGTAAACCTTTAACTTCTCCTTAGAAGAATTCTTAATGAATTAATGAGTAAAAGGGATTGGATTACACAGAATTGGAGTGTTTACAGGGAACACCCCCTGGAAGTGGGAGAAGGGGGGGGTATTTAATCCCCACCAGAAGAATCCTTATCAGTTTGTGATTTTTATTGTTTTGCTTAATTATTATTTCTTAATTATTATAGGGGTGTGTATATATATAGAGAGAAATGATGTATTTTAGGCTTATCTTAGTAATACTTATTCTGAATGGATTAGTGGTAGGATAGAGGGCAAAATCAGCAGACTTGGCATAGGAAGATTAATAAAACTTATTACCTATTGCTGATGGGCAATCAGGATTCATTCGTCAGGAAAGACAACCATGAAATCCAAGGGCTGTGGACAACCATCTACCAGACGATTGTTGCAGATGCCTTTGGTCACGTCATTCGTCCTTTTAGCTCGCCCTTTCCTTTATCTTGAGCTGAATTT